>JAUCMU010000125.1:10782286-10802350 GCA_032275025.1 Enteromius treurensis | reverse complement strand
CCAGAGTGCTCAGGACCTCAGACTGGGCCGAAGGTTTACCTTCCAACAAGACAATGACCCTAAGCACACAGCTAAAAAAACGTTGACGCTTCACAACAACTCTGTGACTGTTCTTGAATGGCCCGGCCAGAGCCCTGACTTAAACCCAATTTAGCATCTCTGGGGACACCTAAAAATGGCTGTCCACCAACAGAACTGGAGAGGATCGGCAAGGAGGCAGAGGATCACCAAATCCAGGTGTGAAAAACTTGTTGAATCTTTCCCAAAAAGTCTCATGGCTCTATTCGATCAAAAGGGTGCTTCTACTAAATACTAAGCAAAGGGTCTGAATACTTAGGACCATTTCAGTTTTTCTTTTTTATTAATCTGCAAAAATGTCAACAATTCTCTGTTTTTCTGTCAATATGGGGCGCTGTGTGTACATTAATGAGTAAAAAAAAATAACTTGATTGATTGATTTTATGAATGATTTTACCAAATGGCTGCAATATAACAGAGTTGAAAAATGTAAGGGGGGTCTGAATTTCCGTAACCACTGTATATAGTAAAACAACCGATCATTCATTCAAATTTTCTAAATTACTATAATAAACACATTTGAATAGGGATTGGTTGGGAGTGTCTCAGTCTGACTATTGGTACTACAAACTAGAGATTATTACTAGAAAGTCATTTTCTGTTCTCAACTTGCATGCTATTAAAAGGAAACATTGTGAGTAATTTCTGATCTCTTGCGGGGGGGTATTCTGGTCTGTATTAGCTTATGTATGTTACTGCTCATCTGCAAAATGTCTCTCCACTACCACATATTACTTTCTAATAAGACAGGAAGAACATGCATTTAATTTTTTTATGAATTTTATGACTTTATTTCAGTTGAATCATGTGATTGAAAAGAATGAAGGTCAAAAAAGGATATCCTTTTGGGTGAACTTAAAAAGCAGTGATCTATATTTCAGGAAACTTCCATGGTAAAGGATTGAACATCTTGGAGGATTAAAAAGGAAGCGATAAGGTGTCTCTGACCTGTTTCAGACTACTGCCCCATACCTCCTCCTTTACATTTAGTTATCCTGCAACAGGTGGCCGCAGTCAAACACAATCTTCTATACTGTACATTACAGGATGAAGACAGGCAGATAAAAGCATTGTGCTGACAATAATCCAGCATGCTCTACCAGATCCTGCTGCCAACGGCAATATAAGTGGGTCACATGTCTGCCAGCAAATCCTCTGCATGAATGCTTGAATGACAACGAAAAACTATTACAATGAAATAATTTGAAGTTATCTAACTGGAGTAAATCAATGAAGTATGCATGCCGCGCAGACTGTCCTAAGAGCATGTGATCACTCACAAATGCACTGGAAAACTGTTGTCTTGGGTCAAATCCTGCAGCCGTTTTGATGAGTCACTACACTGAAAAAAAATGTTGTAGGACCTCCTTTAAAAGAAGTTCTATTTAGAAATTGCTAATAAATGTTTAACTTTAATTAAAGTTAAACACGACATTCTGAATTAGAAGAACTAAACATTTATTTTCTTGTAAAACATTTTTAAAAACAAAAATACAGTGGCTTCAAAATTTAGGCACATGAACAGATATTATATATATATGTGTAAAACATTTAAGTACTAAGCAATAACAATTAACTGTACTTACTATACCGGTAGGGTTAGGATTGGAGTTTGGTTTAGGGTTACTTGCATGTAATTATGCATACTTTATTGTTATTATAATAAGTACATGTAATCTGTAACAATGACACCTTAAAATAAAGTGTTACCAAAGTTTTTTTGTTTAAATCTGAAATTTAAATGAAGAGCTATTAAAATACATTTGCAGCTATTAAACACTCAACTCAAATCACATATCATTCATTACTGTACTAAATAGCATTCATTCTTTTTACATATTCTGACAGCATGGAAAGAGAATAAAAAAAGGTTATTAATTTAATCAAATAAATGACCTTTTGAAAAAGAAATCAAAGGGGATTCATTAGCTTTAGCAAAGTTTGGCTGACAGCAGCTTTGAAAGGCAGATGTTGCTGCTGCTGCTGTTTTTAATGAGAGATCACTAATTAGGGTTGCTAGCAATTCAAGTGTGTGGAAGGTGCTTTGCACAGAGAGAGAACAGCCATTGGCTAACACACTCGCTGTTATTTACTTCCTCTGCGAGGTGACACACAGACACGCAGCACAAATTCTTAATTAGAATCACAGGAAGGGGATGGGGTAATTCCGTCCTTACTCGTTTTGACTGCAGTTATAACACAAACACACAAAACAGGAAATGGTGTGAATCACAAATCAAGCACCGCCCCATTTGCGAGCCGATCGACCAGGGAGTTGGGACTGAGGGGAAGGTGACAGACATGTGCATGCAGTGTGTGTGTGGGGGGGGGGGACTGAAACCTGTCTATCATTCACTGACTGACAGGGGCTGGGATGGGCAGCACAGGGTGCATGAGGGGAGGAAAGTCTGATTATCTACAGGACAGGAATGTGAAGAAGTTCCACTTCAGAGTTAAAAATTGCACACACACACACACACACACACACACACACACATAAACAAACACAGACAGAGACAACACATCATCCCACAAGTCAGCTAATGCTAGGTGGTGTGATATCGGAGCTGTGAAAGGACAGATGAATTCAGCCCACTGGACCCCCTGTGGCAACGACAGAAAAACTAAAGCAACTAACCTCAGTAAAAAGCTGCTACGCAGAAAGCCCTCCATGTTCAGCATTTGGGTTCTGTAGCAGGAGAAATACACAGAGAGCCATTGTAACTGAGCGAGCACAAGTTAGCATGGCAACTTTAAAACAGTAACAGAGGGGAGAAAACAGACAAAACCACCAACACATCCTTGACTGTCCCCGAAACATTTTTATCTTCCAAACCAAACGCAAGAACAAAGATGTAACACTCCCCACAGCTCCACTAATAGCTTTTCATCCGTCTTTTCGGAGAAACAGACATTTGTCATTAGCGTACATGGTTTTCCAGTCCCGTTTTTGATGATATGTTATCGTATGACAGTGGTTCCTGGGCGCTGCTCCTCCCAAAGCAGCGTGTGGTGGTCCAGCTGTGGACCATGTGTGGCGGGGCCACGGCGGCTTCTAGGAGCTGGACCACAGGGGCCCACACGGGGCCAACTCTGAGCCAATGCTGGGCCGCGCACCCACGGGGAGGCGGGAGGATGTGGTCATGATATCACCACGTGCAGAGGCTGCTCTAAAAGGCTAATGCCGCAAATTTGGTAGCACATGTTTGGAAATTGTCTCCAAAGGCTTTCCATTAGTCTCAGTTTTTGGTCTTTACAAGGCAGACACACATATATGACTTATAAAGATCAAGTGTCTGTTTGTATAGTAAAATAAACTGCTGGGCAAAAGACAATGTAAAGAATGTGATGAAAAACAGAACACTGCAATAGTAAAAATATTGTATTGTATAAAAAAAAAATGCTTTAACTGTAAAATTAAATGTCAAGTACTAGAGTACATAGACACTTATAGGAATATGGCATATTTATTTAACTACTAATTTACATATTTTTTTCAGAGCTTATTTTAATTAGTAATTAGTTTAAGATAAATAAACAGAGGTGCAGACTTTTTTTATTGCAAACTCATTTAATATTAATTTAATTAATATAGAATTAATTCTATAAAAAACAATTAGATAAACTAATAATAAAATAAAAAATGAATATTTAAAAAAATACATATATAGCTTTAATTAAATAAATATTCAATTTAATGAATAAATTATTTATATAACGAATTGCAATTAATAAAAATAATACATTCCACCCCAAATAGATGTGTAGTGTATATTGTGTGTGTGTGTGTGTGTGTGTGTGTGTGTGTGTGTGTGTGTGTGTGTGTGTGTGTTGTACCCATGGCACCCAGTGCAGCTCTACAAAGTTCCAATTCTGGGGGGTTATTTATTATTTTTTTAAATGCAATCCTGCAGAACGGGAATTCATCAAGTGCTGAAACTAATTAGCGATTTCTCTCATGCTCTAACACCCCACTCCCTCTCTCACATCATCATCATCATAAATAAGAGACACATCAGAGTCAAAAGACATCCAGTCTTCTGCCTCCTAAATGCTTTCGCTTTCAGTGACATGGGTGTAATTTGCCCCATGCTTCTCCCCTCCCCTCATCCCCTCTCTCTCTCTCTTTTTCTCGATGGCGAGTTATGCTGCTGTGGACGGGTAGAAACAAAGCCACTGGGAGAATGGAAAGAGTGAGATCAGAGAACCCCAAGGACACTGCGCCTTTCAGGCCGGCCAGCACTTAGCAGGCCAGAGGACCTGTAAGACCCGTCAAGACTTTTCTCACAGTCAGGTGTCTGGGAGCTTTTGGGGGATGGGAAAGGAGTGTTTTCGGCCATAGGCGCTCTGCTCACATAATACCCAAGTGCTGCCACAGCAGTGACAACGCGAGAAAACAACAGTAAAAACGCAACAGAGGCAATCAAGCGTGTCTCCTCACCATTCCGAGAGAGTGTTAAAAAAACACACACACACTCTCGCACACCCTCCCCTCACACTCTTGCTCTCTCTCCAACTCTTGCTTTTGTTAGGGGGGCAGCTAGAAGACAGCAAAAACACACGCATGCTGACAGCGTCTGAAGCGCGCTCTGAGCAAAGAGAGAAGAGAGATATAAGTGATGTTTGATTGTCGGGCCTGTTTATTCTGCTTAAAAATATGCTAAATAAAACAGAGTGAGGAATATGCAACATTTATCTAGATAACACTCCATAAATGTCAAGTGAGATCTCTGGCATAATAAAGAATAACTTGCCAACATGGTCAAAGAAACTTTTTTATTAAGTATCAAATCTATTTACTTTTAATTCACTTTCTTTGAAATTTATGTATTAATGATTATAATAGAGGCCTAATTTATTTACGCAAAATTAAATTTATTTTTAAAATATAACAAAAAAGCTGAATTATTATTACAATCATTACTAGCATTTAATTTGTTATTTTTAATAATAATAATAAAAAGTGTCAAACTAATTATTTTATCATTTAATAATAATTTTAAATAATGGATACCTAGTTCAGTCTAATATAAAGTGAGACATTATCACTGCGTTCAAGAGATGAGTTTCTCTGTGTCTCCCTCAGTTTTCTTAGCCTTTGGCGGTGTTCCCTCAGCCTTCTCCTGCAGCTGAAAAAAAGTAACTCAGTGCAGTTATTGAGACAACTAGGATCCCTGTGTGAGGATTTAGCTGCGGTTTACAGGCCGAGCCGAGGAAAAAGTGACTGGGCCACACAGTATTGTCTCAGCATATCGGAAAGAAATAAATAAACAGAGTAAAGCGAGGCTTAAATTTAGAACAGACCATGTCTCAAGGGCAACGGATTGTTGAATGAAAAACAGCGAAGATCAACATCAGCGTTAAAAGTTGAGCTCCATGCGCCTTTTTCTCCAAAGAACCCGAGTCCTGCCAAGAACCGCTTCTGCCCAAGCAAAGTCTTCCACCATCTGCAACAAATGTGCTCTATTAAAACAGTACCATATGGACAACAAGCCCTCGCTATTAACACGGCTTCTGTACGGCCCCCCTCGCTAACGCAGTGCACATTTCGAACTTTCAGTCAAATTGACTGGCTGAATTAATGTAGTGCTATAGAGAGTGGGTGGGCTCGCACACGGAGATGGAGATCCCAGCGATGCCGTGACTAAACTTATCCTACATACTACCACAGAACTGATCTATAGATGTTCTCCAGGCAGCAGGAGGGGAACTGAGAGCCAGACAAATTCATTCAGGACAGACAGAAAAAACATCTTGCTACATATTCATTCATAAGAAAAGCCCACAAACCAGATTACCGGCCAAAGTCTTGAGGTTACAAAACGAATCATTTATTCCATGAAGGAGATGACCACGACTTCCTCCACAATGTCAAGATGGCACTGATTAAACCCTGAGGGCGTGGGATGTGTTAATGCGACGCCGTGGCGACGCCTCTCGTCAGCGAATCAGAGCGAGGCAGACTCAACCCGACCACACCCACAGACTATAAAGCTTTTCTATTTTTCAGCGCACGTGACATCATCTTTTTGTAACACACACACAAACAGAACACATACTTAATCAATTAGGCCTTTGTGGACTTAACCCGACCCAAAGGTTCATGCAATCTCTGTTTGTTTATTTTTCCCGTCACTAGGCCTTAAACACCATTCCTAATTAGTCGGAAAAAAGGGGGATACTTTTCTTCAGAATGCTGCTCGCTGACAGGTATCAGAAAACAGCATGATGTGAAACACACTGTGTTTTGACTCATTCAAATCAACTGTTTCTGGACGGGTAGCACTAATCAGAAGCTACCGTGACATGCCTGTGCTCTGGAAAAAGGATAAATTGAAATGACCAATGTGCCAATAATAACGGCCCACAGAGTCATGTGATCTCCCAGTGCCTATACCTGAGTGTGTTGAGGTGAATCGCAATAGGGAAGGTTTAGCCATTTGTGTCAGTCACAAACAAATATTCAGCCTAGCCTTGGCCACACAAGGCAAAATGTGAGTATTTAAATGTATAAATTAATCAATAACATATATTATTATTAACATAATACTACTTTATTATTATAAATACTTTATTATTTATTTATTAGATGCATATATTCTTGCATTTCATACATAAAAACAATAATAACATTTTACAAAAACATTTAAAATACATTTTCATTTTAATATAAATATGAAATTCTGAGATTATTGCATACTGGAACATCTACGCATGTCTTCTGCTCGAATACAACATTTCTTATCTCAGAGCCTTTACTCAGTGCTACAACTAAATTAATTCCAGTTCAATTCATTTAATTTCCCACAAAACATGTGCATAAAAGTACCTGCTAAATCCATAACTTCACTACCGAGAATAAGCATATCATTTTCAGACCCCCCCCCCCAAAAAAATACCTAAACAGATTCTATAGCAAAGTGGAAACACTATATTTTGAAGTAACTGATGACAGTCTAATTAAATTAGTATTTCATCCGCTCTCATCTGAGCCACGAAAGGTGTGAAAAGGTTTTGACAGCGCAGGGAAGGGGAGGAAAAAAATCCCCTCTGTCCACAGATCCTAACACGCCTCTCGGGTGTCCTCCTGTCACCGCACACACCTCCAAACGGCATCACAAAAGAAGACGTGACAGAAAGGGGCATCCTCCACCCCCCCAACACAGCCCACCGATTAAATACACTCTCACTAACAGCACCGTTGTCCCATCCTTTAGTCTTAACCCCCCCGTCTCTCACCCACCCTGAGGAGTAGTGAATTAATTTGTGCAAAGCAACCCAACATTAGGAAGGTGTGTTGAAAGGTGTCTGCTCATGTTTCAAATTAAACGCACTGCTGGTCAGCATTAGCACCTAGATGCCCGTCGAGGCTGTGCGCCTGCCTCTGACACTTATCCGAGAGAGAGAGAGAGAGAGAAACTGGATTTGCCTGTTCACACTGGAATAATTAGAACATGTCAGGAAGAATTAATTTCCTCATTTTTCAAAAGGATACACAGAAATTACCATGTTATTATATGACAGGGTCCCTGGGAGGATTGTATTAAATTTGATTTCAAGCGCAGCCCACACAACAAATTAAAGTCATAAATAAGATGGAAAGAAGCGGGGCACAGAGCATATGTTTATGGCAATGAGTGAAGCCAGGGGACCAGAAAGAACTATCTTCATTTCATTTTATTTAAATCAGGCCGACACTCTGTGTCTGAATGACAGCACTTGCTAATGAGGGCTCAGGGTCTCTTTTATATTAGCAAAGAGAAACAGCCACTTAGTGGGTTAGTCGCCATGCACCTTTCCGCAACAACTCAACCAGCTGAGCATCTGCCTCCCCTAATGGACACATCACCGTGTGCTTACAAACTTACAAGGCCTGCAAAAGGTGAGGTCTCTCTTAACTTACATCTGCGCAACAAATCAATTAAGCCTCAGAAGCGGTTTCTCGTTTCACAGGTTTTTTCTTTTCTTCGCTTCATTTGACGTTTGGACTGGTTGAAGAAGACGGAACCAATTTAAACAAGTTAAAACGTAACAATGTTAAACTGCTTTCAAGTCCGCCGTTCATTCATTGCATGTGAGATGTGAAATTCTATAAAGGCAAATAAATAACAACAAGAGTGACTCATATTTTCATCTCACTAAGCATTTGGGTGGGCATTGCACTCGTGAACGAAAGCATGTGGGAGAATCTACCCCATTATATGAGACGCAGAAGCGCTAATTATATTCCTACGAGTCAAGTGGTAATCAGATAGCCTCAGATTCATGGGCATGTTTTATGCGTACGGATGACTTAAGCAGTGTCTGCCTTTATATTCTACAACTTTTTTAACAAGTCACTCAGATATTTCCATCTAAGAACATTCCCCTTATTACCAGGAGACATTTTTTGTGCTTTGTGGATCCACAAAACAAAAAATACGTCAAGATACGTCACTGAGATAAACTCAACAATGATATACGCACTGTCTCTAATAAAGTTTGAGAAGTTGCTGTGAGTCCAAAATATCAGAACAATCCGTCTTTTCAGATATGCTTCATGCAGGTGGCTGGCAAATACAAAATAGCAAGATGCCTTTATATATTCAATATAATTAGCACATTAAAATGTGTGGATGAGTGTGGATGAGGATAAAAAAACACATCATGCATAGTTTTGTGTTTATCATCATCAAGGTTATAAGGAATGTCTAAAAAAAAAAAAAAAAAAAAAGAAGTTAATTTTGCTCATTATTGTTTTATAAATATTAATAAATATTTTATACATATGTACAACAACAGTAAAAAAAATAATAGATTTCTTTAAATAGGAAGTTTTATAATTATTATTTATATTTATAACATAATTTATAATTATAATATTATAATTATTTTTATCATTTATATTTATTTTTATAAATGTTTTCATTTCTGCAAAAAATAAAGACTTCTAGTTTTGTGAATTATTGACAAAGTTTTCCTCTTGTTAAGTGCTTCAAAACTTCTACATTTCCACCTTTCCTACTAGGGGAAAATGCGCTGTAAATCTTTGATAAGGTATATTAGCTTATTGCAATCGCGCCGAGGCAGTGGAATACAGAGAGAAGGAAACTCTCTGGGAATGGGCATCATTAGATCCAAGCGCTCCCCTGGGCCCCACAAAGTTTAAATAATTTGCAAATCAATTAACTGGCAACTCTCAACATAACAAGGATTTCACACCCCAGGGTCAGGGCACATTATCAGCTCTGGAGGATTCATGGCATTTTGGGAGAAAAGTTCATGGTTGGAATCATTAATTCATTTTACAGGACTTTTAGTTATGCATTACCCTGCCCAGCTGTAGAAGCCAGGAGATTAATTACATGTTCCTCAGTAAGTCTATGGCCATATGTAGCTACTAAGAGAATGCCTTTTTACCTTGCTTACTGTCTTTACCTTGAGACGAGGGAAGACTGCCAAGTTTATATTCTGCATAATTCTTCTGAAAATTAGATAAAGCACATCCAGCCATCAAAAGGGTGATATATTGAATAAACCTTGGCTGAGGCCACTGCCCCAGTCGTGACAGCGTGTTGCTGGGATGTTAGGTCACAGTGGGGGGATTGAAGACCACTGAAAATCTCATGCTCCAGATGATCAATGGTTCTCAGATGAAGTCAGTCCGGTCTGCTAGACTACACCAGCTGAATATAGCATAAATAAATTGAGTGTATTTAATGTGAAAAACGTATCCCTTACCACCCTGTGGTTTGAGGGGCCACACCTGTATGCGCGCAGAAAAATCAGCGCATAGCCAGAATATGATGCTTTTAGCGTCACCGAACGCAACCTCATGAGAACTAATAAGAAAATGAATGGATATCGTGCCCTAAATACTTCAGCGAGGACCTCAACCGTCGCAAGACCTTAGGACTTCCTTTCATGAGAATAATTCAATTTCCAACAATTAAATCTTATTCTAAATTCACACTGATGAAATTTTATGTTCTATCGAGCAGAAAGAAGAGAACGAATAATTTTTTTCCCCTGATGGGGCTGATGAAATTAAAATGCCGAACCCTATTGAACAGCCTCTCTGACAACAATCAAGAAGAGGGTCAGTGAAGAACTGTAGCTGGAGAGAGACGGTTAATAGATGGGAAAATAACCACCCAAAGGTTATTCATTTTCATTAGGGGTCCAGGAGAGCTGTTTATTAATTTTTTTTTTTGCAGAAAATCATTCCTGGAGACACCGGCCCCACAGAGACATCAACAGCGAGACGCGCTAAATGCAAAATGAAGGAAGGCTCCGGCAGCTTTATTAGATGAATGGCACACTCTGACAAAGAGTGTATTCTGCCTGTTCAAACAGATGCCGTCGCCTCTTCCTCAGGTGTTTCCAAATGACTTTGCGCAGGAGCGATTAAACGCCGTGCGCATGCCAGCCACACGTTCGCCCAAATTACTTACTGCCTCATTTTGGGATTAATTAAACATGCAGATTAAAGTTGCAAAGGAATTTAGATTAATAGGTGTGTAAGGTCTCATAGGTCTGGTAAGCATCAGAGCATTAGGGAAAGAACGTTAGACGGGTTCATTTCTTCTCTTCCTCATATTTAAACAACGTGAAAACTGTGAAATGAAAACACATTACACAAATATACACATTTTTAATACAACTTGACAGCTTTAAAATAATTTATTTTTTGCTGAAAGCTTGGCCTTCACGTCAGTTGCACATAAACGCAAAAGAATTTTGCATTTAAATGACTGAAATATATTTTGAAATAAAAAAATTCCTTTCAGATCGTCAGTTTACATAGTTTACGTTGCTTGAAACTACTGTTTATTTTATTTATTAAATACTATTTTGGCCTTACTAACCTGAATAGATTATGCTTTAATCTTTTTTATTTATTTATTTTTATTTAGTAATTTAATGTTTTTTATAAGGAAAACTAAAATGCTGGCTCTGCCACAAGTGTTCAATCTCACCCACCTACAGACACACACTTCGGTCTAAATGCTGACACGATGCCAACCTGATGTACAGTACAAGGCCTACACTGTTACCCTCAGTGCTGGAGCGATGCCAGCGTATAGGCCTGATGTTTACTGTTCTAACTCAAGTGGTCCTTTTACCTTCATTCAGCCCAACAATCAGCGTTTCATTCCCTAAATAGAGACCTGACCCTGTGACATATCAATGTTAATATCTGTGTTCACAAGACCTGGAATGATACAGGCCGCAGCTGTTCTGTAGTGGTGGCCGTACGATACAGATCACATAACCTCATCCCGAACAGTAAGACAACAACCCTGTCGTGACATTGACAATTCTGCCGTTATAAAACAACCCGCACTACAACCGCAGCTAAAATAAAAATGGTGTAACAGAGAGTATTGATCTGAGCCAAAGACGCTGTTTGACTTGAAATCACGGGGATAAAGCTGCTGCATTAGCGTGCGGCCCTGAACTTTGAGTTGGAATATGCCATTCTCAGTGGCCTAATTATGCAGGGCCAACAGTGGGGCTTTCTGCACACTAATATAACTCTGTCCTGCACCTCATATCGAAGTGACATTTGAAAAAAGATTAATATGAACTTAACTTTCAGGAAGCTTGTTTGCTCAACATTACCAGGAGCAACACTTTGCCAGATATGATCTTTATTACTATGCTGGAAAGAGAAAACTCCCATTTAAAACATATTGTGGCAAAAAAATGTAGCCGTATATTGACTGTTTACTAAAACCCGGTCTGTACTTCTTTAAAAGAGGCTCTTTCTTCATTGCTGTGAATGCTCTTATTGAGGGCCACTGGCAGCCCAAAAGTACCAATAACATAGTTGGTATTAGCATAGAGAATAGATTCACTCTACATGCACCGATGGAAGCGTGTGTTTAGGGGGAACATGGTGTTACGTGCTAACAAGCAAATCAGTTTTCAAATGACTACTTTTTGCTTTTTAAACGTAATAAAAAGACTATAATCTGCATAAAATCATTAATGTGTGGCATGTGTGACATTAATGTTACATTTTATGTAAGCCACTTTGGCGTGGGAGCGCTTTTTCAAGGCATTTTAGTTCTAGGAATAGTGACGCAGAACAAAACAACACACTCATCATTGTAATCATTTGTGTAAGGCCACCATTTCCTGTGTTGATGAAGCATGTACAGTGGTTTCATAAGTAAAAAATTATAGCAAACAGACATAAAATGGTACGACAACAGCAACCACGGGGGAAAAAAAAACTGTGTTCATGGAGCAGTGATACAAGTGACCTTGAGAAAAATGCATACACCAAAAAAGACTGTTCGTACTTACATAAACAGAAAGACTTTATCCCCAGCTCCCAAAGATCACTGGTGAGTTGATTTTGAATTCATGAAAATGACCTACAACAGAACAAAAATAAACGTGTGTAAGTTTACATGGCTTTTTTAAACATGTGTACATATCAGTATTGGGCAAAAACTCAGAATTTGCGTCCTTTTAATGTAAAATTCTGCCACTTTTAAATGCATTTAATGCATCCTTGCTGAATAAAAGCAAGGCAGAAGAAGAGAGGATGTCAGAGGAGGAAAGTGAAGTGAGGTTGCTGGCAGGCGGTCAGAGTCCCAGCAGATGAAGTTAAACAGTCATAGCGCCGCACAACCTCCAATAACTCTACTCCCTCCCTGAGAGACTCAATCCTAGACAATGTTTAGAGTCCACTTCTCTAATACCTCATTAATCTGTCCCCGCACTGTTTGATTCAACTAATAAATGGCTTTCATACAAAGCACTTGTTTTCTCTAATTCCTCTCTCTGCAGAGCACTAATGATTTATTTAGTTACACGCACTGCTAGTTCTAGCAGGTCTTCTGAGGTCCTCCAGCAACGGCGGCACCACCAAGGAAACACAAACAAACAGACGGTGCACCAAAACCACCAACAACACCCAATTTCACCATTATCCGACCATATGTGAAGCATTACACCCCCCTGCATGTGAAGGAAGACGTAGAAGAGGAAAGAGAGAGAGAAAGAGTCCTGCATAAACCTCACGGATGTTCATTTCTCCACATTATTCTGTTTTTCACAACAAGCAGGAATCTCATTACCAGCTGATTTATACAATTAGCCTGCCTCAGCATCACCAATTAAACAAGGACACAGGGGTTTGAGGTCACAGCTAATTGATCCGGCTGCAATTTGCGCCATCTCTGCTAGCGCCGAAATCTGCCCTCCCGTGCAAGCGTCGAAGATCTAAGTCAAACGCACAGACCAAGTAAATGGAAGTGTGGGAGGGTGGGTTAATAGAATAAACTGAGAGATCTTTGGTCTCCAATGGATCTGAATGTGGCAACCTTGAGGCTGAAGGTGACAATGGGAGAAAAGAGGCAGGAGGTCTGACCCTCGTGTGAATGGAAAGCTGTTGTCATCTTAATAGCGCCTCTGAGCTGACAGTCTATTTCACGTTCTCAAAGGACCATCCCACAGGCCTGACTGCCTCCTAGTTCACACCACACACACATACACACACACACACACGGTGTGTATTGTGTGTGCACACTCAAATACATCCCTCACAGAATTACTGCCAGCTCTCTTTCGTGCCACACAAACCCTTGACAGCGGTGGTAATTGTATAAACTCTTTTCTCTTTGTGAGCCATACAGCATGAGACTAATACCTGTAACACTTGTTTTAATTGCAGGGGGAGCTAATTTTGCTAAATGCTAAATGATGAAAAAGAAAATGGCGCAATTTTGTAAAAATTTATTTGGATGAAAATAAGACGACAATGATGTTGCAATGCAATAGTAAAACCTCCAATCTATAAAAGACTGTGGCAGGCTGCTGTAGTGTTAAGCAGAGTTAGACTAAAAAGGCCTTCACTGCCTAAACGGGTGATCATGAATCCATTAAAAAAGAGTTCCAATCAGCACCAGCCTGTTTTTATTAGTCACCCAACAGTTTTATTACTGATTCATTGTGTCCGCAATTACCACTGTGGCTTTCTCACATGTTGAGCTCTGTTTTTTTCCCCTCTTCTTGACAATGACTGCAGTGATGAAGTAGCTGTGGTTGTACAAATGGGAGCCGAAATAAAGAGAGATGAAGAAAGGAAGAACTGTTCGAGTAGCCGAGAGTCTTGGCAAATAACTAGACGAAAAGCTAAAGCCCATTTAACCCCATGAGGACAGACTAGGGGGCACCCACAAATTAATGATAGGTTTTCCAGTGAAACAACCCCCAAGTCATGAGCCGCACTGCGTCGGATAAAGAATTAAGCTGTTTAAATGAAAACAGATTGTACTTTCAAACGTGCTTAATATTTCAGAGAGGTTAAGTGGGGTGCTTAAAGCTCGTGTTGGTGAGGCCAATCCATCGACAGTGACTCCAGCTAGACCCTCCAACAAACACACTAGCACAACCTGACTCCAAGAGCACGAGCCAATGGATACACATGCATGACATGACATAAGAGTAACGGATGCTCCAAAAACCCTCCGTTCACCCTCGTTCAATCATTCGCAAGTTAATAAAACAAGAATGGAAACGTTACTTTTGCCTTAGCCAGTGATATATGTTCTTTACATTTTACCCAAGAATAAGTAACAAGGAAGGTCCAGATGAGCCTTCAAATTCCAGGCGTGTGTTCCTCTACACTAGGTTCGGCTGATTTAATCAATTTCTCGGCATAACAGCGCTGTGTCTTTGACTGTCATATGACAAGGCTTGGGAATCAGTGACTAACCTCAGATTGGCAGCTTTGCTCTTGCACGGCAGATGCAGGCAGCTTGTTTTAAATATATTTGCAAAAGTGGGCGAAGTACAGTAGCGTGCTTTACATAATACGCTGTAAATGTGCACTGATAAGAGAGCTTTAAGAGGCTGAACTCTAAGGCAAAGTAGTTCACATGGGTCAAATATAGATGAAATCCTTCATCTTTCGGAGCGTGGACATGCTGCACTCTCCTAAGGAGGGAACATTTTCATTTGCATCAACTTTGCCTTAGCTTTCTTTAGATCCAGCAACCTGCAAAAAATAAAATCACTTTAAATGTCCTATTTCCCCCAGGCCAGAACATGTTAAGAGGGGATTTAGGGGAAGTAGTTATTGGGACAAAAGAGGCAATATCCCCCATCAGCAGGACGGTCTCTTACCTGGTAGAGGACAGGTTATCTCTGTACTAACAGCAGGACCACTGATGGGAGAGGAGGTGGGGGTGGGTGAAAATAAGGCAGAACAGAGCCGATAGACGGGCCACTCACACTCAGCAGTGGGCGGAAGAGCAAAAGAGGCAAAGTGGTGTTTTTGTCAGATCCAATATTCCTCCAGACAAAAATCAAGTAGCAGCTGACAGATCTGCAGGTGTAAAAGCACGGAACCAGATATTAAGTCCAGATGTAAGGGCTGTGAATTGAGAATATCCTTCGAATTCCAATTCAATTTCTGAATTTGAATTAAAGTTGAGCCGATGTAGCAAACAGGACGCAGAATTGCATTTAAAATTTAAATAAAGTTTAGTAGTAATATTAAAAAGGAACCATCATTTTAAACTTGAGTTGAAAAGGTACATTTTTTGGAAAAAAGGTTTTTAGAGAGAAGAATACAATACAGTACAGAAACAGTAGATAAATATGAAATACCACCTAAAGAAATTTTGTTTAACAATAATTCCTATGTTTATTATTAAGTAAACTGGTATCACTTCATTTAAGCTCCAATTCTCACTATTAAGTATACTAGCATGCACATTTTCGGCTGTTAGCATTAGTATTTATGCCTGATTATGTATGACCATAACCCAACCCAATACCTAAACTTAACACCCACCTTACTAATTATTAATAAGCAGTTAATTATGAGTTTATTGAGGTAAAACTCTTAGTTGATAATAAATATGTGTTCCTTATTGTAAAATGCTATCATAATATTAAATGAACTTTGCAGAATGCATTCGCTGTGTTGAATTCCTTTAAATTGTTACTCAGTATTGCCCTTGCTCTTGATTTCTATGGAAGTTCCAACTCAAATTCCTGTGGCTTGTGGCCAGTTCAATTCAACTTCAAACTGACACACAGTGCCAGTTCTTCAATCTGGATTGTCTCAGGTCCAAAGATGAGCAATAATGAACCGGTAAGTGGGATTCACATTAGAAAGCAGCGGATCCAAAGAAACCAACTTTCTTTCACAGGAATAAAATAAGAAACTTCCCATTTCATTGATCTCCCTCTTTGAATGTCCACATGCTTAACTTAAGAGGGCCTGCTCGCAGCCGAGGGTGTTTATAAAGCGCATTTCACGACTCCCATCGTGGATAGGGGAAGGTTGTGCTGTTTTTAAATCAAACATCTCCTCTCCTTGGACTTGCAGACAGCACCGCAACCAAGCCAGACTTTCATGTCCGACAGTGGAGATACATTTCATGTGATTTACTTTGCTGTGAAATAACAACAACGAAAGTCCGTATTAGGGGAAGAAAGGGTTAGCCCGGCATCCATGGGCCTCAAATCCACCCTGAGAGGAATTCAAGTCCCAGCTGGTAAAATATAGTCTCACGGCTTTTCTCAAAGCAGACTACACACACTTTGGTACATGATTAGAACGCAATTGCAGCAAAAGTGAGAGAGAGCAGGTCCTTGTCTTTTTTATCATCGATTCGGCGTCAGTCGATGGAGTCTATTCCCTAGCCATGACACAAAGCACTTTTTTTCTCCCCCTATTTATCTATCCCTACTATTGAGTTGGGTTATGGAAACAAGTCTGCTTCCCTTTCTCTCTCTTTCCCAGGTAATGTGTTTATTCTCCTGGTCTCATCTTCTAGTTTACGGGCTGCCGGCCGTTCTCTCTCTCTCTCTCGCGCGCGCTCTCTTATCGCCCATGCTCTCACGGGGCATTTTAGCTGCTGAAATCCTGTTCACCACATACCGGTTTTAGAATCTGTGAAATGAGTGCCGAAGAAGCGTGGCCACAATGTCTGCCTGTGTTGCCAATGGCCTCGAAAATGGGTCCGGGAGCTTTTTGTCCAGGGAATGCATAAATGGAAGTTTTTAACACCTCAAAGAAAGGCAGTGCTTTTGTGTGGCCAGACGAGAGAGAGCCCTGGCTCTCCTGAGGAGGCAGACATGCTGAGTGCTACAGGACAAAGAACCCAGAGCCCGAAGCAGCAGGAGCACACGTACATACACACACACACACACCTGCCTCACACGCACACACACTTTTATGGTATAATACGCACACAATGGACATAAAAACATATACGCGGATAAAGGCATGAGGCATGCACACAGGTCAAGTTTGTTGGGTAACACAAATGATTGCTGAATGTTTGAGCATTCACTGACTCTCATGAAGCGTTTCAGAGAGAATAGCACTGGTTTTACTTTATGGGCTGCACAATTCCTTCAATAAACAAGATTCTGATCTGTGAAAAGCATTTCATCAATATCAACTTGTTCTATTTATACACATTTTTCAGCTATATGTTGTGAATCCTGCATGCATCAAAGATGGTAGCGCCTCATGGACATCGAACTGAGCTCTGCAACAAACCTGTTTTTTGTTGAAGACTATTTCAATGGTTACGATACAGAGAAAAACAATAACAACTGAAAAAGAAGTTTTGTTAAGATTTACGTATTGATTTTCAATCTATTTAATGTGCACCACAAATGCTTTATTGATTACATCACGACCATTAATTAAATCCAGAATTTGACCTTGTGCTGAACTGCAGGGATCTAACATTTCAAATGATTTAAACTTGCAGTGACAGCTTAGTTGATGGGATGAGCCTATACTAATAAACTGACGTCATTCTTTTAAAATTGCAATTTAAGCTAATTATCTACATCTATGGATAAAAATGGTTAAATAAAGTATTTTAGGAACACAGGTTTATTTATTTCGTTTTTTATTTAACAGGGAAAATGCAGATATATACATAGTGGATAAGTTGGTTTTTTTATATCTAACCAAACCATATGCCCAATTCCCCAAATAAAATTTAAATGAAAATTCAGTTGATTGAAATTATATTAAGGATAAATAATTGAAATATCTGCACAGCCACAGCGGATAAAGACAAAAAAACAAACAAAAAAAACATTAAGGTGATTTATGCAGATGCTGATCAAATCGTACTTATAAAACAAACAGAGATGAAAGACGTAATGGAACTGATAACTAAAGCCTGAAAACAAGTCAACAAATGCTGGCACATTGATTGATGTGCTTCCTATCATTGGAAAGTATAATTCCCATACAGATTATCCCTTATTGCAATTCATTTGATTTTGTTTTTCAGATAAATATAAAAAGGCAGGTCGTGCAGACAATCAGAGTGGCTATGCTTCGGCTGCCTACAATAAGCATTTAAATGCAAATATGTCTGATGCACAAAGAACCTGCAACTTCTGTTAGTGGCAACATAATCAACCTGCAATTGTCTCCTGACTCTGAGTCATTTCCAGTGACAAGGTCTAAGCATCAAGCATCTGTATTCAAATTACCGAACTATTTAAGGCCGCAGTCTGTGCAGGGATATTTTTCCTACGGTAAGTCGTGCTGAAAGTCAATCATATGGTGAATTAAACCAGAATGGAATCAATCGATCCAGAAAAGATCAGGTTACAACCAAGCCCGGCGGTTACATGCAAATTATTGGTGTTGTTCTTGTTCAGACGGAGCAGTGAGTGTGTGCGGCAAAGTCTCATCTTTCAAATATTACATTTGCAACTGAATTGAAATCTTCACGGTTCGCATTCTCTTTGAATGAACAGACAATTTAAATGAAGAGATGTGGTCAAGAACACGGATGAAGAAAAAGGAATTGTGCGCAGCACTCTCCTTCAGAAGAATAGAAGAAACCTTAGTTAAGTATGCCAAGAGAGGCCTTGGTTCCCCCAAGGATGGGTTTTGTGGTATGTTCAATCTGAAAAATATTTCAGGTCTCGATATGAATGATGGAATAACAAAAAAAGAGGTTACGACTCATCGGTACTTGCATTCTTCATGCACAAGTTCACTTTTAATTCTTTTACCAGCAAGCAGGGAGGAGCACGCTGTGCTCTAGGGTTTTGACTGGTGGCTTCATGAAAATCCAGAAGCATTCTGCCGTGTTTTCTCAGGAAGAACAAACGTGAGAGCAAAAAGAGCAAAAAACTTTACTTTTAGTTTACATCTTCAAGTTCAAGAGCATGATCAAATACCTGCTTTATGTTTGATACAGTTCAATAGGGGATCTGTTCTAAGAAGAAGATCAAATAATTCCTAATGCTTTTCATTTTTGCACACATTTTCTTTTTTTACAAAGTCTTATAGCAAGAATGTCGTCATATACGTAAATCTTCAACCCTACGAAAATCATTTTCTCTTTTATTCCTAAACAAATCACCTCAGAATCTACAATCACTCAGCGTATGCAAACGAATTCATTCATTACGAAAAAAGAAATGTTGGCTTGAAAAATTTTTCTTCGTTCTTAATTTTTTAGAGAGGAAAATGATTTAAAAGATGGACACAAATCTCAGCTGACAGGACCGTGAGTAGCTCGGTTTCTCTCTCTCTCTCCGCTCTCTCCCCTATAAGCTTCAGCTTCTCAGACTGTACGAGAGAGCTCCTCTCTTCCCCGCAGTTCCCTCCCCCCCTCAGAGAAAACAAATGTAGTGTTCGAGTCACTGATCGGTGGTGTAATTGAGTTTAACACTCTTTTTCTGCAGGAAAAAATAAAAAGAGTCTTTGAAATGAGGAGGTCAAATTACCTCTCCAGTCAGGCAATAAATAAGTCAAACAAGGTAAGGGCTCCTGCCAGCATATTTTAGTGCAGAATTCAATTAGTGAAAAACAAGAGATGCGTGGTTCTTCAGTTAGCTATTAGATGCACGTCCTTTCCCATGATGCTCTCATTCTGCACGAGGCAATCAGGCTGGAGTACACCACTGATGGAGGACGGCTTTAAAGATATCCACTCGCTTCCAGCGGGGGGTGGGGGTGGGGGGGGGGGGGGGGGGGCGGGGGGG
>JAUCMU010000125.1:10760059-10782186 GCA_032275025.1 Enteromius treurensis | reverse complement strand
ATTACAGCTCACATGACCAGTGAAGGCAAGTCAAAGGGTGAGTTTATTATTGCTCTTTCTATGCCCTTTCGGAACAATTCAGACAGCTATGATCTACCAAGCCTAATATTGTTAGAAAGCAACGATCCAAATAAAAAGTGCTGAAACTGGTGTTAAAAGGAGAGTTTGCCAAAATTAAAGTTCTGTCATCGATTATATGCCATTCCAAACACGCATGTTTTTTGTTTTTTTTCATTTTTTCATTTGATAAACAATATTTTGTGCTGTTTTGGGCTTCATTCACTTTCCTTGTAAAGGAATAAAATCAACGAATTAAACTAACTTTTAAGTTGTGCAGAAGAATGTTTTTTTTCAGAGGGTAAATGATCAATTCGAAAAGATACTCTGCATTAGTGACCATGAAGTTTAAAAATGGGCAGGCATAGTGTGTGGCATATTATACCATTTTTTTTCCATTATGAAGCCGATATATGGAACAGTTTCCATTGATTTTAGCATGGAAGTGGCGTGTACTTGACGGCAGTTAGACAATGTATAGAATAAGAAAAAACGCACATACACGAACCCGCGCTGCAACACACCCAACTGGCTACAATGTCGCTTTTGTGACATAATGCTCCTTGCACAGTGGATTTTTGGAAAATAATCCAACTTTTCCTATTCTACGTATCCAGCAATAACAACTGACATCACGGGTCCAACCATATGCCCCGTGGTGCTTGTGCACGTTTTGCATTTTCTCAGCACGTTGGGGGGGTAAAAGAAACACTGTAAAATGGTTATTATATTCCAATCATGCCCAAGGAACCTTTTACAGCATGGCACAGACCACATGAAACCCGAGGAACCTTGAGGAACATTGAGAAACCCCAACGCTCAAAACAAACAGTTAAAAAGCTAACAAAAAAAAAGGAGAAAAAGGGAAACAGAAGAAAAGAAAAACTATCACCACAACCATATGTATTTGTGAGATATGTTTTTCTTACGAGAAACAGTCTTTTAATCCAGTGTCCGAGAATGTGTGTCAAACACAGGTGCTGGGAGATGAGAAGCTCCCATGATGTTGATGCATACACGCTCTTCAGCACTGTTGGTGGATGATGGCGACGATGAGGTTAACATTATCAGTGCTGAAAGCGCGACAGGTGGGTCACAGGAAAGGTCTCTAATTTTCTCTCGCTGGCGGGACACATGGTTCATATTATTCTCTAGAAAAGCTGACAACGATCCAATGAAAATATCAGGAGTCTTCCACCAGCACTACTGTTCGCCACACACTATTTTCAAATGTATCTTAGATTATGTAGCAATGTAAATGCTCCCTCCCTACTGGGCTTCGAAGGGTAAATTGGGAGGGGAGCCGAAACGTAAATAAATCTGGTGAATTGAGGAGGCATGTGGGAAGGTGTAGGGGGGGGGATGTGAATACAACACGACACAAGCTAAACACACGATTGACTCCTGCACCTTCTGTTCCAGCTTTCTCGAGAGTCGTGAGCGAGGTCGACTTGATTAGCGCTCGCAAAGCGAGAAACTCAAAGAAACACAGATAATTAGAACATAGAAATTAGCCTTCACCTGAAACATCTGCACTTCACTGCTGTTTGCATGGCATGTGTGTGTGCGCATGCAGAAAGAATCCCATCTGTATGTAATACGGTAAAAGTCGATGCGGCGCTGCTTCTATTTTGTGCAGCTCACAACAGCCGAGGCTCAAGTGCACAACAACACAGGCATGAATTTTTTGAAGTGAGGTGAAAATACGACTCTTTTCTAAAGTCTGTGAAAAGGCTGCAAGATAAGCAGCATTTAGCCATAAATTCAGAGTCGCCCCTAAGCTTTTTTATGTATAGCTCGCCGAGCGCAAAACCATGCCCTGCTGAAATCAAAAGCGGTAATAGTCAGGTTAGCCACTGTCATTCTAAGAGGGAAGTCGGTTGTGAAATTGTAAAATTGTGAGGCTCTCGCTGTCTATTTCACAGCCTACATATTATGAACGCTCGCTGAAATGATTTATAAAATAGAGGCTATCACATGGCAGCCAGTGTTTGAGGCTCACAGAGGTAAGGGGAAAAAAGACTCAAGCAATCCTAATCTCCCTGCTGAAGACGGCCGCTAATAATACGCTCCTTTATCTCCTTTGCTTAAACAGTGCATACCTTGAAGTTCACAAAAACGTGTGATACTCATCTAGCTCTCCAAGCGCAACAGAGTGGAGAGAGAAAGAAAGCAAGAAAAAGAGAGACAGAGAGACAGAGGGCAAGGCCTTGCCATTTTCCCCTTCACATTCCTCGCAGATTCAACTCCAATTTGCTCCGAAAGTCCTCTGCATTAAGCCAGCATGCCTGACTGATAGAATACGAAAACAAGAGTCTAACTCTGTCCATTCGTCCCTTGTCTTCTACTCATTCATAATCAGCAGCCGTTGTACAGTAGCAGAACTAAATCAGACTCCTGTGGCTTCAGCATCAATAATATATGAAAATATAACGTGCACTCTCAAAAAGAAAAAAGGATATATTTAACTTTGGACGTACAGCCCCAATAACTAGCTGCTCTTGTTTTTTTGTTTTTTTTTACTTCAAAACAGCTATATAAAACTATATTTTAAACCTCTTCTGTTGTGAATAGTGCTGCATCACAGGGTTAAGCGAGAGGCTGAACATTAATGGGCCGATATCTGTATGCATATTTTCTGCCCAATAGCTAAAGCTGAAAGGGCCCAGATGAAATCTGTGCGGTTAAGATGATATCATAGCATTGTGGTTGCACAGCAGTCTGGCAGACACATACCTCACTCTAGAGAGAGGAGAAAAAACAAAACTCTAAATAATATTTCTCCTTGCCGTTCCCATTTGAATATTCATCCCGTTTCCACGTCCCCAGAAACTCTTCTAATCAGAGTCACTTCCCCTTTAATCACTGGGGCTGTAATTATGATTTGATAAAGCATTTTAGCGCACTCTTCAGTGTCACTCACATATCTATGCTTGGAATACCATATTAAGAGCTGTCAGCCCTTAAGGGGAGTACTTCCCAAACAGTGGTGATCCAAATATGGCAAACACGCCCATCGGCTCTAATTGAAATTATTACAGGTTTGAACATGCTACTGCTACAGCTAATGTTTCCCCTAAAAGCGAGCAAGTCGAGGGGAAAGCAATGAGTCTAGCAGACTCAGTAAAGACTCCTCTACTTCCCTCTGATGTGCAGTAATTGTTTAAACCTGAGTGGAAATGGCTGAGTGCCTTTTTTCACCGTACGCCAACAAAAAAAGGAAGAAAAAAAAGAAAGAAAAGAGAAACAGCCCTGTGTAGCACTTTCCTATTCTGCATTTGCTTTCTAATTCCGTCCAGCACAAGGATTGAAGGAAAAGCCTCTCTGGATCCATGTTCATCTTGGAAGAGTGAGCGTTCGAGGATGATCGTTGACCACAAGTTGATAATGATGACGATTTAATTAGAAGCCTCTCTCTGGTCTGGAGTCGGCCCAAACTCCTCCACCCTGCAGATGGAATAAATTTAGCAACAGTGAAGAAGAGTAGGGCCATCTTTTGCTCCTTTCTTCCACCACTCCCTCCCCCCTCACAACTTCTCTTTCTTGTCATCTAAGTACCACCTCCAATCAGAGACAGAAAACATTCTTCCCCTCTGACACCGCACCGCAAGTCGTTTGCGCGCCATCATCGTTCAAGCTTGCATTCCCTTCGTGCGCATGCGCCTCAACGCTCTACAATTACCAACATGTGGCGCAATGTAATATTAATATAATGCTTAAATAACACTAAAACAACATTATAATAGCAGAAGCTGCTAAAAAAAAAGGTCCAGGAGGAGAGGAGTGCTTTTAAGGTAACGGCGGGAACAGTTCTCGGCTTCAGTACCAAATGGAACAAGGCAAAAAGCACTGGCTCTGGGACGACCACTGTTGTGAAGAAAATGTCTAATTTGCATCCTGGCAGGCCCTGGGGGTTTAGTTCAGCCCTGTGTCATAGTTTCGGTTTCTTTCCTGCTAGAGAAACAACGTGTGTTATGAGTGAGCTCTTTTCAGCTGCAGGCCCGAGACGGAGCGCTGCGAGACGACATGCCAGTCAGTGGAAAAAGGGTGGTGGGGATGTAAACCTGCCAGGATGTTTCCTTATTCCAGCTTTTTGTAGAAATTGTACGTTCCTAAATGCTGGCCTGCGATAAGTGATTTTGTGTCTGCCAGTGTGGGTATGCTGATAGATGTCAAAGGACGGCAGAAATCAGTTTTTTCTCGAAACCTCTATGTATATAGAAAAAGACCACCACATTAGAGTTCACTTATTAAGCTTGACTTGGCTTTAGCTATAGAAGACTCTCTGACAGAGCATTTTGACACCGGTGACTACTAAAAATCAGGACTTAAATTATGTTCGTAGCGCCTTCCTGCCCAAAGATTTAACTTGACAAACTAATGAAAAAGTGGGTCATTTTTTAATTCAATTTCAATTTGTTTTCCACTCCTCCACAAGAAAATATTCACTTTTTCCAGTCACTTTGGTGTGGTTAATATATCCTGGCAAAGCCAAAAAGAGAGCGGAAGAGAAAAGACTTCACTTTGAATATACTGCAGGATTAAACTGAAGCCACATTAAGTCTTAATAAGAAGATGAAACGTGTATGAATGTAACTGAGTAGAGTGCAAAATCAGAGTTCATAATATTTTGTTAAGATTTTGTCATTAAGGTGTCGTCACAGTAGCAAAATTTAAAAAAAAATTAAAAACGGTCCACTGTCTACTGCCACACAAAATTTCTGATCATCTGGATTCATATTAAGAGGACAGGGTTGGGAGTCACTTTTAAACCAAGCAGTTTTCTGTTGATAAACCCATCAATTTATCATAATCAATGGAGAGACATTTGCGTGGGGAACTTTTTTAGTGGTACAAAATTCTACACCGCACAGATTTCAGCTGAATGACTGTAAATGTGACTGCAACTTAAGCCAGCAGTTCCATGATCCTACAGGATCTTCTGAAACCCTCCTCACTCCACACAGCCCTGAGCAAAGACTCCCAGCTCTCTGAATTAAGACATCACGACATCATCCCTTCAAGTCCCCCCTGCATCCCTTCACGTGGAGACCACTCAGACAAGCAGCTCTCTAAACTGTGAAGGCAAGAATGGCAGATCACGCTAACACACAGACACACACACTCTCTCTCATCACATTAGCTGCTGTCACCACTTGACCCGTCATCAAAGGCTGTTTATGGACACATCCATAACGGTAGTCAAGTGCTTTCTCTCAGTCTGTCTGTTTGCTGCTGCACTACATCTTATTCCACTGACAGTCAGGTAGTAGCGCCTTTCACTTCTTCAGAAAGAAAGAGAGAAGGAGATAAGTGAGCGTGCGTGTGAGAGAGAAAAAAGAAAACACTTGTGGTTTGGTCTGCTGAAGCCATTTTCTCGTGACGCACATGTACATTGACGGCAAAGAGCCTTTAAAACTGCAAGCGGGTGCACATAATCGTGGAGTAAGGAAACAAAAGGGGCTGCTTTCAGAAACACTTCAGCTGAACTACTGTCAGACACACAGCCACAGAATTACTCTCCTCTCCTTACCGACCTCCTTTGTCACTTTAATTTGCTTCTGGCTTTATGCATCTTTAGTTTCCATACATATAGTACACGCACAAAATAACTGTGGGAGATCTGATTTTGGCGTCTAATTTTTCCCCTAAATTTTCCAGACTTTCAGATGTCCTATCAACTAACAACTAACTAATGAGACTGCAATTAGCTACCAGCTTCAGTATTTCATCATTCTAGAAAACTCAGCCCTCAAGTGATTATAACACCATTTAAGAAGACAGCAACAAGCCCTTCACGAAAAGGCCTTTTTGTCTTGAAAGTATCTGAGGGTGGATGTTTCTTTAACACATATATATCTACGTGATATGATTGAAATAAACACTCGTTCCAGACACAATCTTTTATCTCTTGAATCACATGCGTACTGAAGAGGAGGGTAGAGGGCAATTTGACGGCTTGATCTTACTTGCTCACATCTGATCTAATGGCACAGCATTCAAAGTGGGCGGAGTCATCTGCTGGGGGCCGTACAGATCCCTTTGTAATGGAAAACATGGCGTCTTAGGTTAATGATCAATTATTCACTACTATGAAAGTCCGGGATTATCACAAATCCTGTGCTAAAAAAAAACCACCTAGCTCCCAACAAGCGCCTGATTCCCTTAATCTGTGTTTGACAATGATTTAGCCAACACAGTACACTTTCACCATAAGATGATGTAATATGAAATTTATGATCTGAACAAAAAGAGTTACATGGTTTTTGAATCAGCATTTCTTGGGAGTCATTTAAAAAGTAAAGTGATAAACACTAGTGTTAGTGGCGATTCAGACATAAATGTTACAGGGAATTAATAACTCTTAATTATAATTATATTTCTTAAATTTACCCATCAATACATGTCATTTATACCCCAAAAAGCCAATGCAAAATCATAGAACTTTCCAGTTATTTTTACGATCCCTATAAAACACATCATACAAACCTTTCAGCAACTGCAATAGTGAATTCCTTCACCCAAAAAAAAAAAAGAAAAAAATCAAACACAAAACAACTGATCTGCTGTGCAGCGATATTGGCTGCTAGCTAGTTTGAGGAAGAACATGTTGAAGGAAAAAAGCAGAAACAATCACAAGCAGAGAAGGACTAGTCCTAAACACGGAGTCCATATCAAAAGATTTATCCTCATTATTTATTCATGCACCAATTAAAGGTTAAACATGTGCCAAAGCCTGTGTGTCAGACAGCAGCTGTAGCGAGCAAGAAGGAGAGAGAGAAGGCCACAACAAGAAGGTTAAGGAAAAAGCAAACTAACTTTGTCTTGAAATGGTTTTGGCCTGGAGACAAGCTCTCCGCAAAAGAGCAAGGACTGGCATAAACATTTGTACAAAATTATAAGTGCATTTGGAGACGCATGCAGGAGTCAACCGCCTGCACACGGTTCCCCGCGCTCGCTCTCTTTCAGCAAACCCTCCACCCCAGAGCGTGTGTGTGTATACGGGCTCCAAACCACTGCATTTTAATTACTGCCAGCAAGCACAGCAAACCCCTTTGAAATGGAAATGGACCCAGAATCTTCTTCTGCACCGCAGAAATCTTCTGATTTGAAAAAAAAAAAAACTATATGCTACACCACAGCCTAAACCTGATAATGCTGATTATAACCAACAAAAAAAGCCAGTGTCAACAACCTCACGCTCCCAGAGATCCCTAGCATTAAATCTACATTTTCATTTGTGCTTAGAAAAGAGCTATAGGAGCACCTAATTTCATAAAAATTGTCATTTTGATTCGTGCAATAATGGCGTATGTTCAAAGAGCAGCTCTATATTGTCCTAGCACATCCTGTTATCAGGCAAATGCTGTGAGAAGATGAGGAAAAGAAAGCATTTAGTAACATTTCGGCGTGAAAAGCTTCTGTGTATCCGCTTTTTTGTGCAGAATAAGGCCGTAGGTGAGCATGTGTTTTCAGAACTGGGCAAAAAGCATCCCCTTCGTTTTCAAAGAGCGTCCAAGACATCAAAGACATCTTCCAATTTTTATTCTCGCGTGATTGTAATGTTTAGACCTGAGGTTGCAAAAGGGCAAAAGGCAATAAAATGTTGTAAGAGAAAAAGGCCTTTTCAGCGTGGACTGTCACTGAAAGACACAACCATCTGTATAGGCATTTCACAAGCCCTCCTGAGCTGTAGCTTCACTATCTTTTTTTTTTTTTCAGATGCAAGACTGCAATTTGGGCGTGTTGTTAAGCCACATATAAGTATAGGTTGGATAATTTGTACTTGCGCTGGAGGAAAGAAATACTTAAGTCCTAATGTTAAAGGTCTTCACAAGACTACAAATCTATTTATTTACTATCTGTCATTTGGTTGTTACAGCTTTGATTTGATTTCGTTGTGTCCAGGGTCAGCATTCCGGCCTATGTAAATCATTAAATCATAGAAGATACTGCCCTGGGGATCTGGAGCAGCTGTCAGCGTGCCATCTTCATTGATGACAATGGATCTGTCATTCTGTAGGAATGCAGCGGACGGCTGCGGAAAAAAAAGCTGTATGCACTGCATGCATTCAAACATCAGCATGTGTATAAACACAACACGCAGTTATGAAAGTGATGCTTGCAAAATCTTTTAATAAACATAATGGCATACATACGGTCTGAAATTCACCTACAAGAAAATGCCACCTTTCTTCTGTCTTCCTTAGTTCGCTAATTAGTAGCCTAAACTTACTATAATTAAAAGTGCAGCAAAGCTTCAATAACACGTTCCAGAAACTTGAGAGATTCTGCCACAAAAGGGAAAAAAAAAAGCCTTCTAATAAACATGTTGCCATCGGTTTTGATCATTGTTGAAATATTCCACAGCAAATTAGCTAACACTTATAAAGACAGATGTCACAACATGTGCTGCCACATTTCCTCCTCATGCATTCCTCCCCTACGGCTGGCGTGCTGCTTACCTTTACCAGGCCTGCTGTTGTTTACCTCCAGTGTTGTTTATCATTAGGATTCTGCTGGCACTGTTCTAACCCCTCTAATACAAGACACAGCCAGACGAGATTTACACCTGAGCATCTTTCACTACCCACAACACGCTCTTTTCCATTAGATACTAAATATAATACTGGCTTACACGCACTACGACATAAAAAAATTAAAACTATTATTAATTAATAAGATAAAACATTACTTTGAAATTGAAAATTGTGTCTGATAAGAACATGATTGCTCGTGAATAAACAAAAACAAAAACGCTACACTTACTTCTCTCACTGTATTTTTATGATATAAATCTACACATTAAAGATGCATTGCTGCAGTAAAGTACGAAATGATAAGTCAAATTAGGCTATCTAAACTGAACATAATAAACCTTTGTGATAAAAAAATTATTAAATGCTTTAAAACCACTGAAAACAGATAAAAACTGCTGGTAAAGAAATCTGAGACAATATTGCACAAGTGCTAAAACATATGGCAGACCACCTCTGGAAACAACAGACTGTGGCACATGAAAGAGAATTATTTAAAGTTCATTTACTGTCCAGATTATAGAAGTGATAATGCATTCGACTGATGCCAGTTTGCAATTAATGTCGCCGAAGAAGCAATCACAAGTCCCTTCATAACAGAGCTAAACATATGCAGCTGAACTGCAGAATACACTGCATGCAGAGAAAAGCTATTATCTTATTCCAAAAATAAATTAATTGATACAAATGATTAGTAATAATAATAACAATAACAATCAGAAGAAGAATACCAAACTAAAAGGTGTGGCTTGTATTATATATGGTTACAAAATTTGAATAACCCACAAAATACAATGTTTTAGCATAATAATAATAATAGTAATATAGGAATAATGTTTTAGCAATAACACTTTCAATACAATCACTCAGTCACTGTTTAAAGTCTCATACTGACTCTCTGCAACAGTCTTTTAATAATTCAGATTTAGAGAGAAATAGATTTAATGCTTTAATTAAAAAAGGAAAACTATCAAAAATGTAGATAATCTACAACTAAAATTAACCTGTATGAATGATATAAAACAAAAAAACACACACACAAGCCCACTTCACACAGTTCATGTGTTAAAATACATATTCCGGCTGTCAATATCTAGGCTATTCAAATTCAAGCGAGGCAGCGCAGAACAGAACACGGTCCAAATCTCTGAACTTACTGGCACCATAAGCGTTCGTCTGCGATCTGTCGGTATCTGCTCGCCGAATCCAGTTAGGAAATGCTCTTTGCTTGCACAAAACCACAAGTTCCTCCCCAAATCCACGGGCAGAAAGTCCTGAAAAAAACAAACAACAGTGATCGTCATTATCTCACACGCTTTTATACCAGGGAAAATGAAACTGCGTGTGTCTGTGATATCGTTATGAAACCGCACATAAACCTTCATTCATAGTTAATTTCTGGCCACAGAGAAAAGAAAAGAAAAAGCATGCGGGAAAATCCAGCATGTGCATGGAAAATAGGGTTGAACGATAACGGCGTTTAAACTTTAAACAGCGAGCCGAGAAGTTTGAACAAAAAATACAAGAGTTTACACCGATGCGTACCACATTTGTGGAGTGTAAATAATAAAAGAGAAGGGATTCTGATAAGTGCATACATTTAATATTGTATTTGCAAATAACACATTTTGATGAATTAACAAACGTGATCGTGGTCTGCCTTTTCAATGCACGACTTTAGAATAAGTACATAAACATAAGGGATAGGCAACAGACACCCTTTCTCAAAGGCAGTAAATAAGTCTATCTCTATTGAGTGCAGCATATCCCTGTATAGCAATCAGGACAATGTGCTGAACTGGCAGTCTAATTATAAATGTTCCATTGGACTCCAGTGCCATCTTACCTTATGAGGGAACAGCTAACAGCAACTGCTCAAAACAAAATGCCATTACGGGCTCAACTTCACCCCAACAGAGGGACAAGCCAAGGGGATTGTTTTTCAAACAGCCCCCTCTCACTTAAGACAAGAATGTATTATTAGACAACCCGGTTATTCTTGCAGACTGGACACAATTTCAGGAGAGAAATCCTAGCAAAGTTAAGCTGTGTTTAATTAAGGTGTCAGATTGCGTCCCTGCGCGAGAACAACAAAGCTTTTGTGTTTCTGTGCTGACGTTTAAAAAGCAAAAAAGGAGGAGAGTGGTTAGCTTTCTAGTGCCGGAAAAGTGTTCAACAATGAGTAATGTGTGAGTTTTAATTTATGTAATATTACAAATGTCCCGGTTGACGTGTCTGAGGTGCTTTAAGAGAACCTTTCAGTTCCGTCATACGCCGGCGTGCTGTATTATGTACCGTGCCGTGTTCAAATATTATCGCATCTCGTGCAGCAGTCGAAAAGAGCTTATCTGTGTCTATGAGGGACTACTTTTGGGAAACACCCATGAGATGATGGGCTATCTGTGTCCCACAGACTGAGTTCACACACATTGCGCTCCATTTGTCCTCTCAATGCCTCATCGCACTGTTTCTGGAAATCTCAAAAGCATCATGCAGCACAAAAACCAAATACAATGGCAAAATAAGGATAAACACTAATGCAAAGTATAAATCGCATAAAATGGAAAATAAACGTTACATTATTTCATTGAAATTACCTTGAATAAAAATTAAGCGTGAATGTCATTTTAAACAACTCTCTAATTTAGCTTGTTAAAGTTTTTTTTTCGTCTATCCTATTGGGTTTAAAATGAAAACGATAAATAAGTAAGCAAACGACATATTTTTTTTAGTCAGTGCCTAAATCGCTAAAAAAAAATGTTTTACACATTCTGATAAAATAAATAATCACGGAACAATTTCCGGAGTTCACTTACTTGCAGTCTGAATGCAGTGTGTTTCAAAGCACCGGCTTTTTTTATTTTCAAGCTGAGAGACTAAAAGGAGTCTGCTTTTCCAAGTTGCTTATTGTCTCTAAATGGATCAGCTTTGGATGAGTACTTCATTTTAATTTATGGCTTAAGCATTCTTCAAAGGTCAATATGCCTGACCTCGAGCGAAAGTTGAGAAACAATTCCCATGCTTGCGTAAGAACAATTTTGCCTTCAAACTATTTATCTTTAAAATGATCTCTCTCACGGAAAGCAGATGAATCCGATCTTAAATTCACAAAGCACGTCCATTTATATAAAAGACTAACTTAAAACGACGTCGAATAGGATTTTTGCCAGTAGGCTACTGTACCTATAGCGGCGCTTCTCCTGTTATTGTCAATGAATAGTACCGCTCTGTGGACAAAAATGAAATTACCTCCTGTGCAGGGAACTTCTCCGCCGTCCGGATGACAACTACGGGATATCTATTACTCAGTAATAAAACTAATTCAATAGTACCGCGTCCGGAGTAATACTCATGCAGGCACTGTTAGTAATCAGACCTGCGTCCATAGCTAATTATTGTTTCCTTTCGCGCGTGCGCTTGTGCGCAGGCTACACTACAATAGTTCAGCAGCGGACAATGAAGTACAGACAAAACATTATAACGACTAAGATAACACACAAGGACCACTTAGTTCATGTCTGTTAAACTTTTTTTTCTTTTAGTCGTCGAGATTTTAGCAGATTTGTAGGTAGAAAAGAGCTCCTAATCTTTCCTCGTCACATCGGCGTACTGAGTCTCACGCGTCACTCTGTTCGCTGAAAATTACCGTCAAGACAAATATCAACCCTGGACCCTCGAGCGTTTCAAATAGTTTGGACATCTCCTATAAAGCCTCTGTAATTAAAACCTGAATGTATAGATCCAGCAGCTGCAGTGTTACGACGCGAAAAGACGATAAACGTAACATGACGACACATGAAATCACAGACGACAGGTTACCAACGATAAAAGTTTACCTTGATGTGAGCAGGGTACCAGAACAAGCGCTCGTCTTCGCCGTATCCCGTTATTGGTGTTGAAACAGGTTAAAATAATGTGCACTGATGTGAAGTAGCAGAGAAAGAAAAAAAAAACTGAAGTGTATCGCTTCCACTGACCGTAGAGGGAATCCCGCTTTGGCTGTATGAAGTTGAACTGTCAAAACTGCTCAGAGCAGTTGTAAGTATATTTATCGCGTTTTTCCTCTCTACTCTAAAACAGAAGCGACAGAAGACGATGGTTACTGCTGTCAATCTTGGCAATCAATGCAAGCGGCCATGTCGCAAGTATTCAAAGCATTTCCCGTCGTGCAACATCAGAAAGTGAGTGGCCAGGGCATTGATCTGAGGAAAGAGGCAGGGCTCCCCCTCCCAGACAACACATGAGAGAGAGAGAGAGAGAGAGAGAGAGAGAGAGTGAGTCTTTAACGGGGTGGAGTAGAATAGTGGAGATTGTGAGAAGGAGGAAAAAAAGTCAAGCTCAGGTGATACATTTTCAAACACCAGGAGCAACATTTGAGTTGTATATAGTGGGCTATTTAGGATATGAATATATAAGATCTCTATAAGTTTATATATATATATATATATATATATATATTATGAAAAATTCCACATAAAAGCAACACTAACGGGATACTTGCAAACATTCACGCGTAATTTTTTATATTTTTTAAAGTTACGGGTTTTTTTTTTGCGATACTGGCTATGAACAAAATAATTTTAAAATCAGCTATTATTTGCGTTTTTAACTCTACTTCGTGCTGATGTGGTAAAGGACTTTTTTTTTTAAACGGAACACTGTTAATTTTGTCATACTGAACTAAGCTGAAGCTGCTCAGGAAGCCTATCAATAACTTTGGGATATAGCCTAAATATGGACATATGAAGGTGAAAATGTATAGATGGGTCTTTTCCTCCATTGCGTTACTCTGCTTTTGTGGATAAACACGTCGAACAAAGTTTAAGCGACGGCAAATCTTTTCCTTTTTATCATTAAGAGTAGGGATGAGAAATCATTCAGCAAAAAAAAAAAGTAAGAAAAAAAGATGTAGCCTATAGACAAACTTCACCTAGTCTGCTCAAGATAAAGTCCCACTTTGATATAATTTAGAGTTTCCTAAGCTAAACCAATCCTCGCTGAAGATGGAAAATCGTAATATGTCCTTCACACAGACGTTAATATTGTTATTAAATTGTAAAATTTTTAATGCAGTTTCATTAAGAAAATGATTGTTGCGTCTATTTATCCTGCGCGCATTCGTCTTAAAAAATTATTTTACACCTGGGACGATTACTAAAGTTAGTCTTGTGCCAAACAGCCAAAGGCCATCTCAGGTCATTGTACAAAACCGAATGTAGAAGATTACGGTCTGTTGAAACAGCACCATGTTTGGTAAAATGTTTCCGTTATTACAGCAAATTATTTGATCGATATATTGATGAATTGCAGAGACTGGGCATCCCAACTCTTCACTTCTTGTGACTCCTGGGAACTAGGCTACTGGCAAATAATTGCATTGTCTTATAAATGCAAAAAAAAAGCACTTTTTGGCACACTATTTAATATTGTATTACAAATTAATTTCACGGAGACAAGCATGGATTTAATCATAGCTTTTGAATTCAGTTAAACGATTCTGAAATGTTCACTGATGTTTCACAGTAGCTTAACTTGATTTACTCCTGTAATAAATTATTAAATAAAAAAACATATTTAACATAACTGAGTTTGATCTGTTTTAAGCTTCCTATCCTTTACACTAGTATATAAATATCTTGGAAGTTACCAAAGAAGTGCATGAACAAAATCCTTTCACTACGGAGACATTCCTCTCCAAATTGCCTTTTTAAGACGATTCACTGAATCATATTTTATTAAGTTGAGAAGAAACTGTTCGCTCTTAAAACGGTCACAGTTCAGCTCGGATGAGTTTGGGCATTGACATGTACAGCGCACTTTAGGAATGCAGGTAACACAGACTATGAATAAAAAATATATATATATTCACATCTACAACACTGACAGACATATGCAGAGATCGTAAACTATGAATACAGTCCGGTTCGATGCATACAGTGACAGGTAGCAAAAAGTCAGTAGTTAAAAATAAAAGTAAATAATCGCATCTATAATGAGTGTGAACTGTCGCGTTTTTAAAACATAATTGCGTGCATCCTATTTTAAATGCATGTTTAATTTTTGCTTAAAATATCAATACGAAATAAAACAATAGATACACAATACGATGTTGTACTTACAATGATAAGGGCAGATGCTGAAGAAAATGCTGTTTGTTAACTGAAGAGTCACACAGGGCTAAAGAGAGGGGGAGAGAGCGAGGGAGGGAGGAAGAGTGTGTAAGAGAGAGAGAGAGAAAGAGAGAGAGAGAGGGAGAGGATTAAGGATGTAGAGGGCATGCCAGAATAGATATCCTTTCACAACATCTCATCACATCTGTTCTGGCTCTTGTCTGTCTTTCATTTTCACATTCCCTTTTTTCCTGAGAAAAATCCTATCCACGCGTCACATCTTCATCCCCAGATACACCAAAGAGAAGATTAATTATTCAAACAAAGCATTGCCTTCAAGGCAATAACGCCAGTGCACTGAAACTTTTCTCTTCTAGAGCCTGTTCCAGCTGACACGGAAAGCATCTCCCAAATACCGTAAAACAATGGCAAAAGTTTCCCATTTCCAAACAGCGATGATTATTAGCCCAGATTTAAATGCGAAACTCGTTTGGCTGTACGAAATGTCAGAATCATATATAACGGTGCAGATATATTTTCTAAAACATCGGTGTTCTCACACAAGCTGAGAAATGCAAACATACAAACTCAAACTGCCACCGCGCAAAAAATAAATAAATAAATAAAACAACAGTCTAAGACAAGTGTTTTCCTGAAGTTAAACACATTTATGTCTTAAGGTTGTGTCTCAGAACCTAGTGAACTAGTGAAGTTAATTCACCGTCTAGCCTAGAAGTAGGTGGCTCAAACGTTTTTGAGAGACCCTCAGAGACATTTAGTAAATATCAGCTAGCGATTATTTAATCATTTGATTTTAAAACACACTTTGGTGTCATTTTTTAGCTGATATTGTGTATGGAGAGGCGCGCACAGCGCTGCGCTGAATAATGACTCCTGCGGAAGGCAGGTACAGTGTCAGGTACGCCGCTCACCAATGCGCAGGACTAATGCGCCACCTTTCGATTACTCGAGGAATTGCACCTCAGGATTCAGTCATTTTGTCAAGCAGGTGGTGTTCTTAAATCAACCCTTTTTTAAAATTTTATTACAAGTTAAGCGCTTCAGCAAGACTCTTAAACACATACATTTTATGCATTATTTTGCGCGTTTATTTTTTAACGTGTTATGAAAATGCAAATGAAAAACGCAAGTGGCTGCTAGTCAATTTATTCAGTAGAGGACCTACGTGCACCAGTTAGTCTTAATTAAAAGAGAAATTCTGACTAATGAGTTTCTGCAAATTGCAAATCTGATAAAGTCAATGTGTAAAAGACCACCAAACATATTAGAGAGCTGTAATAAAACTTCTTTGAAAACCAAATTCTATTCAAATTCTATGAATAAATGGAAAGTTTGTTTTATTTAATCCTTGGTGATTGCTTCTGATGTAGTTTGGCCTTGACTGTGCAAAACAGTCACTCAAATACTTATAGGTTTTAACAAGGACATGATTCATTTTCGTCTCTCAAATAGTGTTTAGGTCTTAACTAATTAGTCCTTTTTCGCGGTCCCTTTGACAAAATCTAAAAATCACAAGGTCTTTTTCTGAACTATGAGCGTGTAATTAAGCAGTTCGCGTGTGCGAGAGAGCGGGTTCAAGCCTGTAGGTCTGGTCTGGACCAATGTTCTGTCCAGCTCGTTAGAGAAAGAGGCAGCATTCATTACATTAGCATATCATGAAATGCTTTGATGCATGGTGAAATTCAAGCCTAGCCTATTAATATTTTAAAAAGGCCTGCATAAAAATCAACATTTTTGTTACGTTAAATTAACATGTGTTCTTCTCCAGTTCTGCATGTTTAATTAGGCCGCACTCTTCTGTCAAAGGAAATATGGAGGCTGCCATATGATTTGCTGTGATTACTTGAGAACTAGCAAACAACACTTCACAAATATATTTGTCTGGTAGATTCAAATGCTTCACAGAGGACGCGCGTATACGAGAGGCCTCTATTAAAATCTCATTTCAGACATTTCCATATCTGCAGGAGCCATGGAAATACGTCTGATGTGTTTAATTAATGAGAGATACATTTTTAGCCGAAATCTACAGAACCGTGTCTGTGTTGCTCCATGAGATTTAACACAGAATGAAAATTCTTCATAACATCTTCTATTTAAGCCATGCATGAAACAGCTCTGTTGTATAGTCCAGAGGGTTTTAGCATCACTCGGGGTCTGTGCAAAAAAAAGAAAAAAAGAGAGAGAGAAAATGACAAACTGCAAACCATTATGTGGCAGGAAACACAGGATGAGGTATTTTAAATGTCAGTGGTTGGAAACCCAATCCATTATTACCTTTTGAAGAGTTTATAAGCATTTTAATTAAATATACAAGTATTGTAGACCAGACATGTGCATGGAATTTATTTCTAAATAACCCAATAATGATCTTCAATATCAATACTTTGTAGATAAATGCTTCACTGAATCATTATCTTGCATCTCCAAAGCTAAAGATCAGTACAATTACACATTTAAAAAGATTCTGAAATCAATACTTACTCTCAAGTGGTTCTAAACCTGTATGACTTTCTTCTGTAGAACACAATAGAAGATATTCAGTACAGATGTGCGTCAGAAACACATCTGTGAAATAACATTAACGGTACTGGCAGCTTATTACCTGAATGTTATCCATTGATTTTAATTCTCAGAACTCAAAATACAGGTAAATCTCTAATACAAATATAGGTAAAGTCTTCAAGTGAATACAGTACATTAATTACATTTAACACAGTGCCATATTTGTTCTTTTTTTAGATAATACAAATTAAATAGGCTCTAAGCAAAATGACTTAATTTTTGTTTATGGAGGGAAAAATCTTATGAATAAAGTAAACAGTAACATCACTGCTATATATATATACACACACACACACACACACACACACACACACACACACTCACTTGTCTTGTATAATCACTCATAAAAGGAACAAAAAAACATATAATAGTAGCTATTGTTTTTATTTTATCACGACAAAAAACGGCTTTATCTGATAGTTCTTGCGGTTTGAATAATGCATGAGTTGTAAAACTTACATTCACAAGATTGCCCTTAAAAGATCTGTTTTGTTCTGCAAGCACAATCTTTCTTTAAGGTAAAAAAGTGAGAGAATAATGGCAGAAGAGTGTTGTGAAAGCGGTCATTATAAATCAAGCATGTTCCACAAGGTCAAGCGTGACTCAGTCAGAGGACAAAGCGCCACATCCTCCGAGATACAGTTAGCACAATTATCTCTGACAGGCCCCTTATACCTTTGGAAGCAGGAACAGTCAAGAAAGCATTGCACTTTTACAGTCAAGTTATGTAATTAACACATGCCTCGTTTGCATACATGCAAATCAGCCCAGTCCCGTTTGGATCTGCAAAGTGGGACGCTCTGTTCTCAGTTGCTGACCTAAATATCACTATCAATGTCACTCGGCATTTCGTCAGTTTTTATTAGTATTATCATTTATATTTCCTTTTAAGTTAACAAGGAACAGTTGATTGATTAAATGTTTAAACGAAAGAAAGCTACATGCTCTTAATTGCATCACGACTGAGGGCCCCGGCTTCTATACTCTAGGATGGTTTATGAATATGTAGATTTACACTAATTGGAAAGAACATAAATGCAAATCTAAATGACGGAGTCCCAGATCCCCTGTCGAGACTTTGGAATTTGATCTGACTTTGATCCAACACCAATGGTGCAAGACTTCAGTCCAAGTTTTACATTGGGACAAATCAACGCGCTCGTGTTTCTGATCTGACAAATGCAGGTTCAAGGTTCAATCACAGCCATAACAAAACAATTGCTGAGGCTATTAATATTGACCCTGGAAGACAGTTGTCAATATAGCAACCCAGAGTTTTTCTTAATCGAGGGTATATATGCACATGGTCTTCCCATCCCTTCTGAAAAGCCCCTAAGGAAACGCGTAGCGCAGAGCTGGAGCAGAACACTAGAAGCTTTAGGTGAGCCTCATTAAATAGTTTCATCAATGATTAATTGGCAGGTTTCGCAAACACAGCAAGAAAATGAAGCCAAAGTGTTGTGTTTTTCTGCCTTGAGACAGTGATTTGCTTTAATTTGATGTGAGAGGTGCAGCAAAAAGGCTTCCTGAAGTTAAAAGAACTGTTGGATCAACTGAAAAGCCCAAGGACATATACCTCATTTATGTTTACAAAAAGCCCAATTCACTGTAGGTATTGTAAATGCCGGGCATTTAGGGAAAATGTCTCATTGCTTTGTTGCGCACAGCACTTTTTACACACGCAGGAGTAATCATTTGTCTGAAACGATTGCGTTTTTCTCTCTCATCTTGTTCGCTTGTTTGAATCAGAATGCCAAGACGTTAGTCTGGGTGAATATTAACATCTTTATTGTTGTCTAGAACAAACAAAGACGGCTTGACATTTTAGATCGCGGGTAAATCTTTGCTCTGTTTTACTACTGAAGCCGTGAAGGGACTCGGAGGTATTATCCGCCTACGTTCTGTTCTAGTTTTATCTATTCTTCTGTTAGATATGCAGGAATGTGTATAAAAGAACACTGAATGATGTTGAGCCGACCTTCTCAATTATTCAGCATCTCTCTCCGAAAATATAGATAGTAAATCAATGGTGATAAAAGAGCATAAGATACCATTTTGGATTCAAAGTACCTTTTGTATTAGAATCTCAGCCTCCCTTAGGTGAATGCATAAGTCAGACGCAGGCGTTATGAGGATCCCTGCAGTGTTGGGAACGCCATGTCGAAACAACACGAAGGCTTAAAACGCAGTAATTGTGTGTCTTTGAATTATTAGCGCCTGAAGAGACGTGGTTGGATCCAGAGAGGAGTGAATTTGTGATTTCGTAGCTGGTTTGTTGGGTGCGCACAATGGATATCGCAGCTACGACTACGAGTAAGTAATGATTGAGTGAAGAACAGGTGCATGGAAATCATTAACGGGCATATGCTGCTCATCTGATGTCGAATGTGAAGGCTTGTCCAACTCATAATGGTTTGACTACAGTGTGACCCGTTCCACAATCTGGAAGAGCTTCAGGGACCGGAGAGAAACTGAAACTACTTCAGAGACACCAGAAAGGGATTCATCATCCTTAAGGAAGTTATAAATACTTTATACGTACTGTATCAGTTACTTGCGTGCAAGATAACGAGTGAACAATGAATGACTGAACAATGATTGCAACAATTATTCTAATTATGTCCATATTTTCAATTATGAGTTGACATACCACTCACCAAGTTTGATATTTACTACAGTATGTATTATGATACAATTTCAAAAAAGAAAACCAGTTTAGTCATTAAGGTGCACTTTTATATTGCTAAAAAAAAAGAATAAAAAAAAAAAATTTAAGAAATGTCACCCGAACATGTGACACAGAAAAGTAGAGTAATGACTGCGGACGATTCAGATTGTGGTTACAGGAACGGATTACATTAAAAGAACTGTTTTCTATTTTATAAATTGTAATAAATGTAGTCTTGGTGAGTATAACAGATTTATTTTAAAACATCTTACTTTTCAGTGGTAGTATATAGCATATGTATATTTTACTGGAAAATCAATAAACTGTGCATAAATCTATGTAACTGATTTATAGGCTGTTAAAATATATAATGCATTTATTTTAAAAAACAAAAACAAATGTTTTCATTTATAAAACTTCTAGGCTTCCAGTATTTTTATGGCTTCTCCTGATAAAAAAAAAGACTCTTGAATTGCATAATGCATTTTATCATAATTAGCCAAATTCTGTCATCGGAGTACTGCAAAGCCAGGCCTAATTTTATGCAAACTTTACGGCATGGTTGCATCCATACATTCATGGTTCATGGATTGTATTGTGCCTTTGACCTTACAGGGGCCATCTGTGGTGTTTCACTACTACGTGCTCTTTGGCTTTCTTTGTGAGCTGTATCCTCCGTTTTCTCTCCGTGACTGTAGCGTTGTCAGGCTCGATTCGAGAAGGCAAAGAACAGAGCTTTTTGTAGGGCTGTCAAACTCCTGGGTCAACATAGCTTTCATTCAAAGTGGGAATAGTTTAAGAATCGCTCCGGCCGTTCAGATTTCACTTTGAAACAGGTGGCCATTTACAGAATGGAATCATTTGAGCCACTCCAAAACACATCATGTTTTGACAAATTTATGGAGACTCGTGGAGAAATTCTGCACACAGTTTTACGCTAATTAATTCAGTCACTTCTAGACATTTAGTAAACAGTCGCCTCCAATTCACCAGAGAGCATTTGGAGTAGTCCTGTGGAGAGAACACCACCCAGATTCATGTCAATATTGACAAATAGTCTATACTCAACTGCATATTTGTAAATGATTCTTGGCATAGACGACAGCTCTTGCCATGGACATTATTGCTGAAAATCCCCACAATCCTCCTGAGAGTTATCACATTTAGTTGGGCGGTGAATAAAGAGCAGTATTTTTTCCCCCCTCCAATCTCTTCAATCCATCACTCATTCATTCATTTAAATGAAGGACATTTGTAGTATTCAGTTTTAAATACAGCATTCCTTCTGCATTTCCACGGAACTTCTATTCTATGCTAAATAACACTTATTCATCCAAGAATTGAATTACACGGCTGACACAATAGGACCTGTGACGCGCCACAACTTTGATATGGAATAACGCAGAAGACACTCAAATGAATGGGACTGAACAAAGGTTAAATGTTTTTCAAACACTCAATGTCGCAGAAGCCTTGGACGACAAAGCATCTAAATACAGTTGTAGGCGTACATACATTTGTGTCTTTAAACTTCTTTGAACGAGGGCGAAATATTTTGTGCCGCGTTAGTGCCTGAGACATTCAGCGCATTTAACAGAACAGGACAGAATTTGCATGATGGGTTTTTTCTTATTCTCTTTGAAATCCAGAGTGCGGAATAACAAATGTATATGAAATAGCAGCCAAACATCAATAAATGGAAATGCCACAATTCTCTGTGGATGGTCTTGGGTGGATTTCTGCTGGAGGAGGAAAAACAGCCCGCTTATTGCAAAATAAGCAGAAAAGCGGATGTGATCAAACTCATGCCCACCAGGCTCGCTAATGCACGCACACACACACAGTATAGCCCACCTCTCACTTCTTCTAATCAGATGCAGTGAGATGTGGCAGCTCCTGCTGGGGAGCTATGGGAGGAGCAGCATGTCTCACAGGTGCTTTCAAAGAACAAGATACAGCAGTGGAGAGACTGTAATTACTCTCCAATTACAGATAAAGATCTCACTTGAGGGCTGCAACACAAAGTATCCTAACAGCCGTGCAGACCCACTCACACTATGACTTAAAAAAGTCCAATCAAGAGCGTCTTCGGAAATGTCCTTTACAGGTACAATGATAATCACCAGCACGTAAAGGACGCTTTTTAATTTCTGTGGTTTTCGTACTGAC
>JAUCMU010000125.1:10739197-10756186 GCA_032275025.1 Enteromius treurensis | reverse complement strand
TCGCCTAGCCTCTGAAGGAAGTGACTTGGAAGGACCAGTCCTGCAAAGGACGTATCCTTGACATTGAGAAACACCCTGTTTCATTCTAGGGTCAAATTCTAGTGTTGTAAATGGACCTGTAAAACCATTTCTGGGCATTTTTTTCCCCTTACCTAAGCTACATACCTTCTATGTACATATCAGAGAACAATTTAAAATATTCCCTCAAAGCATTCTATGGCACCTTTAAATATAAGTAAATGTACAAACATGTATGTGCACAATAAGTTCATTGTACCTATTTTAAATGCAAGTACATAGTAGTGAAGGTCACCTAATATAAAGATGGGCCAAATATTCTTTCATGACTCATCACCTTGATACCATTCCAAACCTGAATGACTACTATTCTATATGTAACACAACAAAGGACCTTTTAAACGTTTTTGTTTTTGGGTTGTTGTTTTTTTGCTTTCAAATAGGAAGGAAAAGCACCATGAAAGTATCATAAAAGTGATATTTATGATGTTACATTTGAAGCAATTAAGATGCATGAAAGGAATGAACCAGTAGCAATACAACTTCTGACATGGACAGCCCTTCTTAAATAGAATGAATATTGTTCTTCTGAATTTTATTCATCAAATAATTCTGGAAAAAGAAACAAAACTATGATTAATAAAAAGAAGAAATATTTCTTGAGGCCTGAAGTAATACCGTCACAGAAATATATTGCATTTAAAAATAAAAAAAAACTTTAATTAGAACTTTAAAATTTTTCACAATACTAGTTTTGACTTTTTTTAATCAAATAAGCAGTCTTATTGAGAATAATAGACTAAAATCTTTTTAAAAGATGTAAAATCTCTCCAAGCCTACTGTTTCGAACAGCGATTCATTATCAGTCAATCAAAAGATCCAGTTCACAAAACTGATTTGATGTGACTCAGTGATCCAGCTGCAGTGGTTAACAGCTCACTGAAGAAGAATATCCTCAGCTAATAATGACTTTGGTCCGCTGCTCCTTTGATTTAAAAAAATTAAGAACGTGGCACAGAAGACCACCTTGATGGTGCTTTTGTATACTTTCTGAAGATTACAGATGTTCTCCTTTTTTTCATTGTAAGAAATAAAGTCATATGGGTTTGGAACAATATGAGAGTGAGTAGTGCATTTTCTCTTTTGGTCAACTATTTCTTTAACCAAGGTGGTCTACCAGCTTTAACCAGGATGTCCTTGGCTCCTCCAGCTAGTAGTCCACCTAAACCATTTTGGAATGGCTTGTATCAATTTTAGCTACATCTGGCCTTTTCTACCATTTGTATTCATAGAACAGACAAGACATAAACAAACAGAGGGTTAGTGGAACCAGGCAGTGTCTCAAGCCAAAGTGCGTTGCCCGCATGAACACCACAATTCGATATGTTAAAAAAATGTGCTTATATGCAACATCTCTTAACTATTTTAGATGATTTCTGTCTGTGCTCATAAAGTGGTACTGTGGGTGATCAAAACCCTGACCTGAAATGAGATCCCTCACATGAGTTGTCTGACATGCTCTCCAATGCAAACACTGTGATAATGGAAGACTACCCCATACCGCCAGCCTCACACATTATGATCCATCACGTCATGGACGAATTGACTGTAAATCTGTGTGACTAAGAGAGACACGCTGCACCCTGTCTGAAGGTTAGACCTGGCAGTGTGAGTGAGGCCTCTGTAAGAAGTAAAGATGAAACGATGGTGTGCTTTTATGCCAGTTCAGAAAGATGTTCAAAGTGCTGCCACGGGATGCAGAGTGAACAAGCCCCAGTGCATATTCAACTGGGTCATTGATCGGCTCTGAAAAAAATGGCCTCATCAAGAGATTCCTCCCAGCCTGAAAGATCCGACATGTCTCCCAATTAGCAAGCATCTTTACTCGTCAGATCTGCGCTAATAAGGAATAATGTTCAGTTATTAACGTTGAGGCTGATAGGCTTGGCTTTGCTCTTTCTTCTTCCTCATCACGCCTCCAATGCCGATGTTTTGAAACAGGGTGGACCGTTTCTCCCCATGTTCACTGTTAATCAGTGGTTGTCAATGTGAGTATTTAGGAACATTTATTAACACTGTCAGATTTGCATTCAAATACCAATTTCTAAAGTGTTTTCCTCACATTACCTTGATCTTTTCACAGTATCTGAACTTGTCAAGGTGTACCGCAGAGCATATCGGAAATGAACCTATTCAAATGGAGCTCTCATGCAGGTGTGAAATGTTGATTGTATGTTATTATGGGACTCTCTATCAGCGTCCTTAGCCTTAGCATGCATTGTGCACACTGAACTGTCCTTGCTCTTGCCATTTAAAATGATTTGTGCTTTTTACAATAAGTTTTGACTGTGTAAGTTTTGTAAAACACAGTATATGCTTCCATAGAAAATGGAGTGCATTAATGAGATAATTTCAGGAATCAGTAATAATAATCATTAAGAATTTAAGGAATCGGTTCAGGTGGGTGATAATGCTGTTGGTTAGTTTACCTGCCACTTGTTTGCTTTTGAGCGAGGCCTCTGACGCTAAGGCATAGGACATGGTGATGATTCTCTCTTGCTCCTGTAGAGCCAAGTCTATGTCTGGCAGCACCAGCTTGTCTACTGCTGCTGGAGCAGGTATATTCTGGACACTTATATGCACACAAAAAAACAGAAACATTAGAGTAAACTTCCAGAGAAAAGTGCAACAGAAATGTTATCAGCATTTTGAGGTCAGTGAGTACGTTTTTCCTTCCAACATAAGAAATCATTCTTGAGCATATAACGGCAAGAAAACATCTATAAAATGACTATAAGAGCAGCTGTGTTAAATGAGACCGATCTGCCAGTACCTAGACTTAGCCAGGATGCTCTTGATTCGTTCCACTTTACGATGTCTGGCCTCCATTTCCTGAGGGCTGAGGGGCTCTTCTGGATCCATGTCCACATAGCGCTCAGGGATGGCCACCTTTTGTGGCTTTGCCAGCTATACAGTCATTGAGACCGAGCATGCACCATCAATTCCAATCAAACGTCATTTAAGTTTTAATATTTTCTTTACTTAAAGGGAACTAGCCCTTTAAGAAGTAGGTTTACCTCTTTGCTGAGGTCTAGCTGGTAGTCCAGAGGCTCCAGATCTAGTTCTCTCATGGGTGTGCTGCTCAGGGTAAGCCATTCGTCTGAGTGAGAGCGCTGTCTCTCTTTGTGCTCGACTGGTCTCTCTTCACCCTGCACGGCCCGCTCCAGAAGCTGCAAATCAAAGTCCTGCTCTCTCCTCCACTGAAGGCACACAAACACACAGAGCTCTGAGATCACCCATCTAGACCTCACATACATCTCAGGACACGAAAATGTCATATTTTGGTCTTGAAATGATCTTCACCTGATTTGCAGGACCGGTAAAACATAGAAGAACATTTTCAGTTACATTGGGACAGATGTGACAGACTTGTCACCAAGCTAAAATTACCTCTGTGCTCCACATATCAACTTGCATCCAACATTCATTCTTTACATGAAATAAAAAGTTTAAAGAGGACAGCCCTGCACATAAACAACACTCAAAACTGGGTTAAACTGCAACCTTGGGCGTAATGGTATATTGTCCCAGAGCGCTCCTGTACCTCTGTACCTTGTACAAGTGATTGGACTGATTGTGTGTGAAGTGTCTCATGTTCAAGCTCTCAAACCGTAGCGTACAGCACCCCTGCAAACCAAGAAACACGCAATAAAATGCTCAATCTGTGACTTCATTTACATGCTTCATTCCAAGGCTTTATTGTGCTTACTGAAAAGAAAATAAACCACTGTGTCGTGAAATAAACTGTGGTTTCACATTCACAGTAGAGAGAAAAAGGACAAATGCCTTCTTGTACTGTTTTACTAGCAAAGTGTTTATTTTTTCCATGCCAAAATCTACAAAAAAGATAAAGCAGAGATGTGCAATTGATTTTCTTTTCAAATTATGCTACAATCCGCTGTTATATTATTATGAACATACAAGTGATTAAAGAAAAACATGCTCAGTAAGTAGTACAATTATAAACAAATAAGTTCTTAATACATTACCAAGGTCATTCACTGTGAACACATTCAATACATTTTGGTAAAACTGTAAAATTGTAAAAAAAAAAAAAATGTATTTAAAAAAAGCTAAACCAAGCTATAAAATCATGTTTTGCAGAACGACAATTAAATTGCTAAATCAAAAAAATGTATTCAGTGCACTGAAATTGCAGGGGAAAAATTATTTTGCAGGTTTTGTAAGATTTATTTTTAGAAAGCTGGATGTGAAAAGAGAAACTGGATGAAATGAGTGTAAAACAAAAAAATATTAGTAAGGTAAGCACAATAGAGTCTGGTTTAACATTTCAGTTATGCTATAATTATTGCGGTTGGGTGATGAACAGCTAAAAGGTTTGAGAGTTTGCGCTTGAAATTTAGTTTAGTTTATGAGCCTACGTATACAGCAGACCCCACACCCCATAACTTAGAGCATTATGTTATTGTTATAGAGATGTTAAAAGAGCATTTTGATGTTAGTGTTGGCTTTGCCTATTCAAAGACCCCCAAGTAAAAGCACACTACTTTGATTCACTATCCCAGATGAACAAGGGAGCTGCTCCCTGAAGGAACCATGTCCCAAAGTTAAAATTAAATACTCAAACAAGTCAACATTTTGATCCTACATTAAGAGTGAAAATCAGCAGCATATCAACTTTCCTTATTAATCCTCTAAACACATTAGTCCATGTCTTTCATTGGCAAATAGCATAACTACCATCTGTTCTTATTGTGTAGCCCATTCATGTGGGTCAACGACATATAATAAAATCTCTCACATCTCCTTCTGCAACACCTCCCACATACCCACTTACCTGCGGCAGACACTACTTCACTGAAATGCTGATCGTGTTAACGCCAAATCTTACAGTTCTCCATCAAACCAGTGTAAATAGCTGAATGTGCATTTATGTCATTGCGATAGTTCTCTCTGGAGGATAATGTGTCATTGTGCTCTAACGTACTGATCCCAGGTCTGCAGACACAGGTCTGGATGTGGAGGAGGAGGAGGCACGAGAGGAAGATGCCTGCCGCTCGCCCTGGCTGAGTGTTCTCTTGCGCTCCCGTACGAGAGCCTTTTGGTGCCGCTTCATCCTCTCTAGCTGCTCTTCTGCGCTCATGCGGCCGCGCTGCTGCACGGGCTCCCCGGAGTACAGCCGCTCCAAGGCACTCTTTGGTCTCTCCTAAGAGACACCAGTGAACATGCTAAAACAAACCGTACCAAAGACCAGTGTGGAGAGAGTAAAACTAAAGAGAGAAATATGAACAATTTTCAAAAGGGTGGAGTGAAAGGAAAAAGAAAAGGGTTAAAAAGAGAGACTCAACCATCTAGGACCCAACCAATATTCACCAGAAGTATGTCTATGCCTACAGTTTTTGCATGTAGCATTGCAATATACTGTATTTACTGTTCTCTCTTTTTTTTTTGTAAATTACACTTTTATTCAATAGTTTGTAATGAGTATTTTAGTTGTGTTAAAAAAGAAATTAACATTTTATTCAGCAAAGATGAATTAAATTCTATTTCAAATGAACACTTTCGACCTTTTCATTAAAGAATGCTGTAAAAAATTTTTTAAATATTAAGCAGCACAACTGTTTTCAACATTAATAATAATAAACAATATTTCTTATGCACCAATCAGTATATTAGAATGATTTCTAATATATATTTAATCATTCTAATGAATGCAGATTTGACATCAGAAGAATAAATTATATTTCACAGTAATGAATTATTATTTATATAGAAAACTGTTACTTTAAATAATAATAATAGTTTAAAATATTAATATTTTAGTGTATTTATGCTTAAATAAATACAGTCTTGGTGAGCATAAAGAGTACTTTTCAAAAACATTTTTAAAAAATCTTTTTATAAGTTTTTATAAATTCATAAAAAATCATGTATTTTCATTTTGCATTCCAATTAAATCTCAATTAAACTGCAATTTGGTTATTTTGATTATGTTAAAAAAACAAAAAACACAGCTAACTAACACAATAAAACAATAAAAACATGATAACATAATAAAAAATAACTAATTAAAAACAGTTGCAAATAAAGTCTTCATACATGTATATTTTAATAACGGTATGTTTGATAGATAGATGTTTATAATTTAATGAAATTCTTTTGAATGAAGTTTGTTGTCACTAATGAGTATAATACAGTCAGTCAGACAGAGAGAAAATAAAGTATCAGGAATAGAGGAGTTCATTTTGAAGCTCTGCCTTGCTCATTTCTGTTAACATTTCCTGCATGAATCCATCAGGGTGGGAGACACACACTGTGTTCACAGTCTGCATGGCAACACTACCGCAGTAATTCATTCGCAAAGCAGAGTCTGGCCTAAGCCCACACTGGCTGCTTTTATTTCATGTGCTCAGCGGTTTATACTGCTGCTGCATCTAATCAACCTGCTGTTTGTCAGCTCTGCCTAAGCAAACTATGACAGACTCTTTTTTGTCCCCCTGCCTCTCAACAGACACTTTCAGGACTTATTTGGCTTCCTACCTTCAAGCTTGTGGTGGTGAGTCCTCTTCTGATAGTGACAAACGATGAAATGTTTGATGACTGGTTCAGTCTTGAAGATGAGCCTGTCAAACCTAACAAAAGTTGAACTTGATTAAGCAAATGTAAAATAGGAAATCCTTTCCAAAATTCTGAGCTGGGAGTTCACAACAGTTAATTGTCAGCTGTTGCCCACTGAGCAGTTAGGTTCAAACTTGTATTCAACACTTGCTTGATTAGGTTTCTTCAACTGCGTACAGTATAGTCACTTTTGGCCATGGGGACTTACTTAAGCACACATTTTAATATGTCTAGTAATAACGCCCAGCAGTATGCAGACTACCATTTATAAGTTTGGGGTCTGTAAGATTTTCATCTGCAAGATGTTTTTTAAAGAAGTCTCCAACTTTATGTTCACCAAGTCTGAATTTACCTGATCAAAAATACAGAAAAACTCCCTTAAGGACTTTAAAGCTAAATTTTCAGCAGCCATTACTGAAGTATTTAGTGTCACGCTATTCAGAAATCAAAAAAATATATAATATAATATAAAAAAAGAATGATTTTGTGCCGAAGAAAGATTTCTGACTACTATGGTGAAAATGGCTGTGTTGCTTAATTTCTTATAGAAACAGTGATACACTTTTTTTGCAGTTTTAACAAAACGTTTATTCAAAATTGTACAGAATTTCTTCTTGCTGTCACTTTTAATCAATTGAATGTGTCCCTGCGGAACAAAAGTATTAATATCTTTAAAAAAAATAAAAATAAAAAATCATACTGACCCCAAAATTGTGAACAGCAGTGCATCAAGCCAAACTGTTTCACCACAGCATCATATCCATCTCAAATTATGTACTGTATTTTATTAAACAGCATTCTGTGATGAAAGTGACAGTGGTGGAAATTATATATTTGCACCATTTTGGTCTCATTTGTAATGTTAAGGCTTCTTATGTAGCCCAAACACACACAATTAAATATTACATCAACATTTGCAGAATTTGTCCAAATTTCAGCTCCCACTGGGAATGGTGGAAATTGGGAAGCTGAGTTCAACTCCACAAGCACAACAAGAACATACAAAATAACTATAGATTACTGTTGCAATTTACAATTTACAGCGGACGGTTTTCACGTCATCAATACATGTGCTGTACTTTAAATGAACCAAACCTTGCATTTTCCTTTCAAACAAGTGTTGTGCACTAGCACAGACTTGAGTCTGTGTGACATGTATGAGTCTGTGTGTACCTCTGTTTGGTAGAGTTTGGTAGCCACTATCACGGCTCAAGCCACCAACTGCCAGCAGTTCAGGCTCACTCAGGAACGCTCGTATCTCAACCTAGAGTCCCAGGAAAATAGAAATCAGAACTATATTGACATTTTAGCATAAACAGGGATGAAAACTGGTTGTTTCACTGAGTGGCACAAACCTTATGGTCTCCATTAGGGTACTGCCCGACCTCACGATCACGTTTCCGCTCATCAGACTGTCGTTTCAGGCCCCGGACTGATGTGTGGCGGATGACAGAGGTCTCTTTGGGGAGAGGAGGCACAGCCGGGGGGTGTTCGTCTGGACTGTAGAGGTGAGGGAGAGGTGGTCTGGGTGGAGCGTCTTCTTCAGGCTGCATTGTGTAAACATGAAATGTCCATAATACATAAATACAGACAAACAAACTGAAGGAGTATCTTGATTACTTGTATGAACTGGGTTTCACTCACTCACCCATTTTGGCTTGTGTGCTGTATGCGAGAGCTGCAAGGGCTGCTGGGTACACTGCACAGGGCTGAGATGGGGGCTGGGCTGAGCAGCTTTCATTTCACCCATGGATGGGCTCACAGAGAGAGAAGGCACTGCGGACAATGACGCTGAAGGCACGAGTTTCCTCTCTGGGTCAGGCGAATATTCCACCCGTAGATATCATATGAGCAAAACAAACAAACGTATGATTATCAGTTGCATCTGTATGCAATAAGCGGAGTTGCATGTGGTGCTGTTTGACCTCAGTACCTCGGTCTGTGTTCCAGTGCATGGGGGTGATGGCAGGCAGAGGCCCGCTCTCACCTGGATTCCGGACAGAGTCAATGGTCACTTTGTAGTTGGCTTTGCTGGAGCTCAGGCCTGCAAGCACGTCCTCGATTCGCCATAACTCTTTCCTCAGCTGAGATTTCTCCTGCTACAGTAGAACAGAATGGAATTTGAATTCATTTAGAGTAAAATGGTTTAAAACTGAAGAACAAAAATGACAATGTATACTTTCCATAAATATAATGTATTTAGCCAAACAGAAAATATTTCTGTAATTGTATAGAACTCAATATGTTAGTATTATATTTCAGTTTAACAGAATACAATACAATAAAGAACAACAATTTCTTCAACAGAACCTAAAAGCTAAAAATTAGAGTAGAACAGTAAAGAAGTACCTTCATACCACTGCGATAATTCTTAACAAAAATATGACAACCCTAAGGCTTGTCTTTGATTTTCTAAGAGGCAAATTTAGAGCTCAAAGGGGCACTGAAGAAAGGATAGGATTTTCTCTCATTTGTATTTTCAGAACAAGCCGTAATTTATTGACTGTGTCTGTGTGTGCTCTCGCACAAACACTTGAGAAATCAATAATCTTAGACACTGTATGCCTTGTTCTTACGGCTCTATCATGCTGATCAAAAACTGACATTAGATCTTCACTCTGGTTCCAAGAGCTCCATATCTCTTTCATCACTTTGTTCTTTCTCTATCAATTACCGGACTGAGAGATGCACGCTGAATAGAAAAGGAGGCTGACACGGTTTAACATCTTCTGATACACTCTGCTGCTCAAACAGTATTGATACTTTAGTTTGGAAGCACACATTATAAAGAGATAAAAGCTGAAATACTCCGCTTTCTGGTTTCTGACCTGAGAGAGTGCACTGTAGGTCATCTGGTCTTGAAGGGCTGAACGCAGTCTGTCCACATCTCTCTCTAATTGGCTGTAATCTGCCCAAGCGTTCTCCATCTCCTGTTTAACAAAGAACAAAGCCTCAATAAAAAGCTAAATTTTTTTGCTCAATTGCACTGACACTGTGATATTAGTATTTCATGGATGTTCTTCATTCTTCTTTGACTGTCCTCACCGTGGACACCTGTGAGATTTCCGCCCTAATGTGGACCACATCCTCCCGTAACAGCTTCTGTTGATAGGCGATCTTCTCGGCATGGGCGGGCTGATCCTGATACTGCTCCATCTGCTGATGGGAAACATCCAAAACTGACTCGAGCTTGTCCTAGATTTGGGTGAGAAACAGAAGAGGATACAGATGAAGAAGTTAGAAAAGAACTGCCACTAAAGATCAAACATCAGGTTGGACACTAGAGCTTCACAACTGTTCTGAGATACGATCGTCTTCTGTGATTAACTTATTCTGAAAACAGCATTCCACTGAGGTTTACATTTAGCTTTAAGTACTAATATCTAAATTACATGTAAATATAATATATCGTAATTCCGTAATATAGAAAGATTAACTTTTTTATTTTCATTAAATTTGATTAAACAGCATCCATTATTTTTTTTTAACAGGATTCTTTAATACATTTCAGCATAAAAATATCTAACTTTAATATAACATTATTTAGTAACATTAACATTATCTTTACAGTCACTTTGGATCAACTGAATGCACACTTGCTAAGTAAGTGCTAAGTAACACTTTACTTAAAGCCTTTATGTATAATGCATTATAAAGGGTTATTTAAGGGTATAATGCATTATAACTATTCATAATATGCATTTTAATAAATAACTATAACCGAATTGAAAATGTATAGTGTAAAAATGAATTGACAGGCATAATAATATATTCGTTTTGCTTAAAATGATTCAATGCATAACAAGGTGTATAACAAGGATTGTATAATGCATAATGAGGTGCATTACGATGCATAAATTATTATACTACATTTATAACGGATTATACATAAAAGCTTTAAGTGTTACCAATAAAAGTATTCATTTCTTTTCAATAAAAAAATTCAAATCTGGCTCCAAGCTTTTAAACGGTAGTGTATACAGCCTAATTGACATAAAATTATGATTTCTGGTCACAAATCGGGATAGCCCTGCTAAAAAATTGTTTCCCGTTCTGTTTTAGTATACTTCATTTAGATAAGGAAAAAACAAAGCACCTTATCTTCTTTGAGTGTGCGTATCTTGGCCTCCAGCTCCTGTAGGATCTTATCTTGCTCACACAACCTACTAAGTTTTACCTGGAGAGACAATAACAAGCAGCAATAAAACATGGTCACCAAACAGAGGCTCCATGATCATGTACAAACATATCAAACAGTGGGCCGACTGAATACATTCCTCCGCTATTCCATATTCAACATTTCCCACTATTGAAGATATCTATTAGCATAAACTCCACGCACCCAAGACAATTCTGGTGTCATTATTTGCAGAAACAAACAGCATTTTCTGGGTTAGGGTACGTGTGCGTGTGCGGGAGAGACATAAGCTGCAGAAGTGCCTTGTTTACAGTCTTCTTCACACTGTCTGTTTATTCTCCGCTGTTTATCTATCCCTACGATTAATTATTAAGCTGTTATTATTTTACAGCCATATACTGTTGTTTTAACGACATGAAATATTCATCACGCAGATAAATCCACCAACAAAATTCTTATAAATTGTTAAACTGAAACAATGTTAATGATGAAAAGCCAGGACTTCATGACTATTTACCTCCAATCAAACGAAAAACAGTGAGAGCACTGGAATACAAAAATCAAACTGAAAAATTTACAAGCCCAAAATATAAAACTCCCATTGCATGTATTTTTCTCTTTAAATTGAGCATTGAATATAAAAAGCCCTCGTCAATAATTTCAATTTCTTCTTGACACCGAGAGAGAGCTTGCTTTTCCCCACAGTGCGTACCACCGCCTCACTCTGATGCCTGTGTTTACTTGCACAAATTCAGGCTTGACTAACAGCTTTCTGTGCGAAGCAAACCCAGAGATCGAGAGGACACACAAGGCTCAGAAAGCGTGCTTTAACGAACAGAGAACAGAACTTACATCTATGTCACTTTCGGCTATTTTAACCGGCCGAGGTGGTCGATCTTTAAGCGAGTCGCGTCCAGTTACCTGTTGATGAAATGCAAAAACTCACACACTTCCCAAGGCATTAGCATCAACGTCAAGACTAAGAAGCTGTAAGGTTGCATCTGACAAAGGGTTGCTGAAATCATATAAATAAACTGTGCTTTAGCAAACCCATTACATCTTGAGATGAACAAAACAACAACAAAACAAAAAAAGTTTTTTTTTGGAAGCTCTGCGATGTGTTTACATACAAACAGCAACTGGGGTATTTGGGGAGAGCCGCAACGATCCACCCAAAGCGCTGCTCTTGATTTGGCAAGGTATCAATACTTTTCATCAGTGGTGAACTTGACATGAACCATGTGGGAGTGAAGCCTACGACAAGCTGCAACCCACTGAAAGACTATCATTTAGTGATAAACAGAGGTCATCTGAAGGATACTTTATAAGTAAGATCAGCTGTCTGTAAACGTTTGCTCATTAACAGAAAACCTCAGACTCCTTGATGCCTAATGGCTTCATGGAAGTAATTAGCAAAACCTTTAGTTCACAAATACAATGCAATCGCTATAACAATCACTGATCAGAGAAGTATTGATATTTTACCCGAAAGAACAACCTTGGGTGTCCAAGCTGTCAAAGTAGCACATGCTCATACTGTAGGAATGACTCTGCAGAGCAACGATAACGGTCCAGGGTGGGGGGAGTTACATCACTAGAGCAGGTGAAGGCATGAAATGGTAACTTTCGGTTACGCACAACATCCTTACATTCAGAAAGAACGCACTGTGTACCGAATAGATGAGAGGTTCAATACTTTTCATCTGTTTGAAATGAAGAAAAAAGGGTTTTTGTAAATCGTGGGTATAAATTTAGGCAATGTATACATTTGAATTGTGAATTAATTATTAAAGCAGGTAATGCGCTCCAAATCAAACAGGATCGGAAAAGTCGGTAAACATACAAGTGACACAAGTGGAGAAACTCTATATAAGAGCTCTTAAGGCCACTGATGCCACTAGACATAAGAAAAACAACCCAGAATCAGATTCTGGCCAAATGATCCAAGCATCCACAAAGACTTTTATTGCTAAACTGCAGCATAAAACTGGATTTTTAGCAGCAAAAGCTTAAAACCACACATTGCTCTCTGTATGAATTTATTTAATCATCGATTTCAAAATTCACTCGACACATCCTTCAGGGTTAGAGAGCAGGGCAGCTGTTATAGAGAATAAGGAGAAGGGGGAAAATCAGGAAGAATTTATGCCTTGAGGAGAGAGGGAGAAGATGAGAGGAGGAGGTAGGTGAAGGCAGATCCACTAGAGCCCACCTTCAGGTCTAGATACTCCAGGTCCTTCTTCAGCTGGATGTAAGTGTCATCTGCCTTTAAATGGGAAATGCAGAAACAGGTCACATGACACATGGCTGAGAGTGTAACGTGCAAGACTGAGAATGTTTTTCATGCACACTGTAAATCCAAATGCTGGTACTGTATATAATTACTCATTATGTAAGTGCATGATATCATGACGTCATTTCAAAATTATGGTTATTTAAAAAGAAAAAATACACTACTGCTTAAAAGTTTTTTTTAGAAATTAATACTGTTTTTAGCAAACAATGTAACACCATTTAGCAAAGATGCACTTAATTGATCCACAGTAACAATAAAATATTATAATGTATAATGTTTTTTTACTTTTTTTCCTATTCACCACAGAATGCTAAAAATGTATCACAGTTTCCAAAAAACATTAAACAATGGTTTTTGACGCTGATAACAATAAGGAATGTCTCTCGAGCAAACCAGTGCATGTCACATTGAAGACTGGAGTAATAGCAGCTGAAAATTCTGCTTTACCATGACAGAAAATGTCATTTTAAAATAGAATAAAGAACACTTATTTTAAATTGTAAAATAACATTTGACAATATTAGTGTTCGAACTGCATTTTTGACCAAATAAAAGTTTTGGTGAACGCGAGATATGGCTTTCAAAAACTTTGAAAGAAGTTTAACTGATCCCAAGCTTCAAACAGTAGTGTACATAATCCATTTCTTTTGTTGTTTATTTTTGTTTGTTTTTTTCTACATTAAGAAAAGTTACTGACAATTTAGCATATGGAAGACCACTCAATGTCCCTAAACTTCAGTCTGAACTCTAAATGCACTGTGTAGAGGTCAAAGTTCACTGAAGGGAAAAAAAAAAGAAAAACGGTATGAATTAATTATTTTACAACAACACAGTAAATGTAGAAGAATGCTTGTTCATTTTCAACCCTGTGCAACCCTGTAATCTAGGGGTCTCCTACTTGTACACCATGGACTGGTTACGTTGAAATAAAAATCTTGTGGACCGGCTGGGGGAGGGTGTATAAATATATACACACATACTATTTATGTTTGTAGTGATTCAATTGATTACATTGTAGTTTTTGAGTCACAGATCGGATGTTTTTCAGATAAGCAAATATTTATTTCAGGCATTATATATAAAGAAATTCGTATTACTGCACTGTCTGAAACATGTCTTCTATGTTTGTTGGTGCGAGAACAGCTTGTGAGTAACAAACTGAGTTTTCTTTCATTTCTTCTTCTTGTATCACGAATCAATTGCGACCCACAGCAATCTATAATTTACCTATTAAACATTTAATTTACAAGATAGCAATCACACACACTGAAAATACAGAATAATGCTAACAATTATAACGCACAATAAATAGCAAAGCGTCATATTCCGTGTTTGTGCGACCTGGAAGTCTGGAAGTAATTGGGGAACTCTGCTGAAATTCATGTACTCACAGATCTAGAGAGTCGAATGGGTCACAGCTAATGATTGTTCTATCAAATGTTTACACTAACACTTACGTACTTTTCTGACATTTCATATCCATAACTACATATAAACAAGTGAACCAGTGATGTTTTTAAAATGCGTTTTCTGTTCATGGAAACATTCAATCATGTGAATGCAGGCAGGTCAACAAGCAACATGCTGTTATTTGAGGAGCAATCTGACGATCCAAAATACAAGAGAGAAAGAATCTACAAAAAAAAGTCCAAGAAATGCAAAATGTACAAGAAAAAATCTCTTCAAAAACACAAAACAGACCGGTACATCAAATTGCGCAGGCCAAGCTGGAACATTTTATTGCAGACTCCATGCTAACGGAGAGCTAACACCAAATCAACGCAATCATAACTAGTACCAACAGCGTACGATAGTAAGATGAGCACCGTATGGGAGTTAGGAAAGAAGGGCATGATATGCTCAGATGGGAGGGGAGCTCAGGGTGGGTTGAGGGGGAAATGTGACCCTCTAACCTGCAAACTGGGGCCTGAGAGGCCGTTGTGCTGGTTCTGGAGGTGTGTAAATGTGTTGCTGCGCACGCCGGCCATCTTGGCCCGGTGTCTCCTGAGCTGGATGAGCAGTAGGGTCAACTCCTCCGGCTGCAGGACAGCGGGGAGATGGGAGAGAAAGCACTTCAGGAGGTGGCCACCAGGGCGGCCCAAGATGTTGTGAAATTTGGCCAATAAAAGTGGAGAAAGGCGAACTGTATCTGCATGTCTTTAATGACATAGCTCAACTCGCTGTCTCAAAACTAGAAAGCAAAAAGCTCCTTGTGGCCAAAATGTCATCTACCAAGCAGATCCCTTATGTTTCCTAGATAATTTGTCTGGAAAAATCTAGCCTCTACGGAAGTCTTACCGTTTTTCCATGCAGACTTGGTGCACTGACTGTGTGTGTGATGTATCCCATTGATGGCATGGATCTTCTCTCTATTTGTGAGGTCTGTAAAGACAGAAAAAAATACCAAAAATGTTTTAAATAAAAATGTTGAACATCACAGGTCTATCACTATTAATCTCAAATGGATACTTCCCATTTTTAAAGTTAGGGAAAGGTCCGTTTGAAAGATTAGCACAAAACTAGGGCTGAGCAGAGCACATTTTACTCATTCATCTGTTTATTTAAGCTAAGAAACTGTGTGCTTGATTTCAAATGTGCCACAGGGCTTTGAGGGTTTGACAGTTTTGCTTAACATACAAAATTCTTCATCTAGGCCCATCATAGCACCTCAAAAGGACACAAACAACAAGAGATTTAATTAACTACACATAAATTATCTTTAACCTGCTTTCTTAAAATAACATTTGTTTGCTAAAAGAAGGGTAGCACTGTAGATTCTGTTTCCAATGCGAATCCCACGGCACTGCATTTTTGCTGTATAATAGGTTTTTTATTTAAATACAAGATCAGAAGAAAGAGACCACTGCTGGGGAGGTTCATTGGGTGCTTTGCTTAGCCTTTGGCGAATCTTATCAGCTAAACACAATCTAGTTATCATCCACAGAGATATACTCCACAACAGCAGCTATGAAAACACACTCAACAAACACACTCTAGTCTTTAAGATGCATAGATAGACATCTACAGCAGGGTAGTCGAAATTACAAGTCTAGCAGGTGCTAGAAAGTCCTGCAGTTTATAAATATACAGTATATATATATATATATATATATATATATATATATATATATCTATATCTATATCTATATATATATTAGGGGTGGCACGGTTCACAAAACCCATGGTTCTGTTTGTATCACGGTTCTCGGTTCTGTACGTAGGGGTGGGCGATATGGAAAAAACATCATATTCCGATTTTTTTCTGGGGAAATCACGATTCACAATTTTTATCCCGATTCTTTTTCAAGGTGGTTTTTTAAGACTATTTTGCAAAATACAGAGGAAGAGGTGGGAAATATGGCAAAAATGTCATATTACGATGATTCTTTGTCATTGCTTTTACTATTTTGCAAGTTGTTTGAGCAGTACAGACAAATTAACTTTCAGTGTAACAAAGTATAAAATTAAGGAGCGCAGATATAAGGCCAAAATGAGCAAAGATTAAAAAAAAGTTGTAATTTTATCTTTGTTATTCCATCATTTACTCTCTCTCAGCTTTTTTATCTGAATGAGATTCTTTTTTCTGTTGAACACTGTATTAAATTCAATGAGGACCAGCTACGGTTTGGTTACTCAAAATATATTTTTTGTGTTTAGGACAAGAAAGAAATTAATACAGGTTTGGGACAACATGTAAGTGAGTAAATAATGACACCATTATAATTTTTGAGCGAACTGTCCCTTTAATGATGTGCGGCGGTATGTTTAGTTCTGTCCCTTTAAGAGCTGCATGCGTCTAATATACTGTGGCACGTTTTTCTCTTTAGACACAAGCACCTGTGTTTAACGCTGTGTGTTTTTGACAGTATTACCACAATCACATGTGATAAATATCTTA
>JAUCMU010000125.1:10678113-10729037 GCA_032275025.1 Enteromius treurensis | reverse complement strand
CCATCTCCACATCATTGCATTCAGTTTTTATTCACAATTTGTTTAGTGTCCCAACTTTTTTGGAATCCGGTTTGTAGATCATCAAGAATTTGTTTACTACAAGTGCAAAACTATATGCTTTATATGTTTACCAAGACCACAATAAGTAAGCATTTGATTTTTCAGCTGCTTTTTAAAACCTTTGCTACAAGTGTTTACATGTACTTCTTGCACCTCAAAGTCTAGACCACATTTTAGGAGTTTACTGGGAAGTCTTATTTCCCAGAAGTGTGTTTTTTTTTGCTAGTGTTTCAAAATCAGTGGTCTTACCATTGATGGGGTAAAGCTCCAACACTCCTCCCATGTCTATCAGCTCCGTCCCCACCAGCTTCAGTATTGATACATGGCGAAGACCTGCAAATCACAAAGAACTCTTCTCAAATCTAAACACCACTGTGAGTTTTTAAATGTTCCCTTGCTGACATTTTTGTAATGGAATATGTGTGGGATGTATTATTAAACAAAGCTGTTTCTCAAGACATTTAAGTATGACTTGACTGCCATAAACAAAAATCAATGTCAGTCAAATGGAGGAGAAAGCTTTTTTTTTGGTTCATTCCTGTCAAACACTATAATTGTTTTAAGATCTTTTCCTGGTCACATTCTGCCACATAATTATCATTTTTATAGAGCTGAGTAAAGATGTGACGTCAGTTTGTAAGCTAATTTTCGAAGAGCTCCCTCTGGTAATTTCTGAATGTTTTTTTGGAATAGCAGTTTAGAATTTATGAGTAAATTAAGGCATGTGGTTAACATTATTTCAGGAGACTCTGACATTTTGTTCCACGACATAAATTACTTAAATGTGAATCCTGCAGCTTCAGTTTTTTTGTTGTTATTTGCTATTAACTAGTTTATTTACAGCTATGAGCATCTCTTTATGATTTCCACAGGGATTTTACTAAGACCATGAGGCTACACTTCACTGTTAGCTTTTCCAAGTGTGGTCACTGGATGGGGTCAACATCTGGCTAGCAAACTACCACTTATAAATACACTCTACTGTATGTAAAGCTATGTAACATAAAAATGTGTTTTTCAAGATTTCCAGGAAAGAGACAAAATGGCAAACATTCACTGATGTTGTGTCGGGCTTCTTTTGTGGGAAACATTTCTGAATGTAAGTATCATCACAAATACACTTTGTCTTTGGGAATAATACCAGGAAAAAATCAAAATCCATAACTCAGTGGAGTTTATGAGAGCTGGCTTATTCTGAACTACAGTCACAATGATCTGGTTTCAATCTTCACTGACTGACAAGACAACCGATGTGAGATATTATCTTGGCAAACTTGAGACACGAGAAAGAAACATATGAGAAAACCTAAAAAGGTCCAACTGTAGTCAAAATCCTCCCCATAATGCAGTGTGCATTTTTAATTTTCCTTCATTGAGATCCGTAGGTTTAGTTATTTTGATTCTTACCCAGGTTGCATGCCTGACTGTTTAGTGCGTAGAGCTGTTGCTGATAAGCCCATTCCTCATCATTAGGTGCAGATATGACAAACAACCTGCGTCTCCAGCGGAACCTGAAACCGAGTAGCCCAAAATCAAGTCGAATCATTGTCAGATTCCAATTAATCAATAGAAATCAATAGAAAATGCTTATGAATTACCTGGAAAGGAAGTTCTCCAATGATCTTGGCTTGTCTTCTTTTTTACATGTCACCCCGTTGCGTTTCTGCTGTTCCATCTCTCTGATGCGTGATGAAAACGTGTCGATGTAATCAAACACAGCCTTCATTGCAATTGGCACCTCATAATATTGCTGGGAATAAAAAGATGCATTAAAAAACAAGATTTACTGGGGGTTAGAAACCAAATAACTTAACTAGTACTAGGGTTTTTCTCAATAGATTTTCAGCAGCCAGGAATTCAAACCCAAAATGATGTGTCAAATTGACAGAGCTGTGAAGAATTCTTGACATTTTTCTGCAAACCCCAACAAATATGCTCATCAAGCAAGAACGCAATCCAAACTGCAATGTCCACCATCACGTTTCTTTTAACTTTGACTGTTGCATTTTTTTTTTATTACATTTTCATCATCTTAATTTATTATGTAAATTCTAAACTTTAATCAAGTGTAACTTTTGCTATAAATTTGATTTCTTTTTTTTTTCTAGTGACCATTACGTTAAACCCATTTAACGAAGGCATACATAATTAAATAAATATGGATGTGTATATGCAGTATGTGCCCTAAATAGTACAGAAAATTACTAAAATTACATAGAATTTAAGACGGATAATATATACATTGGGACGCAGGTTGAGACTCATTTACAGGCACGGTGATGATTTGTGTTTATTTGTGGGCAGTTTATTTATTACCATAGTCAGTTACGTCAACATTCACTTCTCACAATTCAGTTCATGCCCAGAATTAACTCATTATTTGTGGGTGTCTGACTGGCTACGCTTCTGAGGATTTTCAATAGATTTTACTGTCTATCCACAGCCTGACTGCACAGTGGCTTCTTTGTTTACTCCAAGCTGTCTGCAAACAGGACCCGGCTTTGCGCTGGCACACCTCACATACCCCTGAAAAGTACTGTGGAAAAACAGAGCTTTAAAGCAGTGAAAATGAAATACGTGCCAAGTTACATATCTTTTACCTTGCCTTTCATGTCCAGATCTGTGAGGACCATGTGGAAATCATTGTAGGTCATTCCGTACTCTTTCCTCAGCTCTGTGATAAGATCCTGGTTCTCCAAATCCTCCGGTTTCAGACCTTTCATGGGCTTGTCATTCTCTGCAAAGATGCCACACAAAGTCCCACAGACCGATCACAACCAACCAGAGAGATTACAGATGGCTCCACAGTCTGCTAGTTTTGTTTTGACTGCAGTTCAAAGAGACATGCGCGTCTTTCATAACATGCAGTACACGGGGGCGACCCCTCCGGTGGGGTCAACGCTGGTAGAACTCAATCCTGTTCTACCGTTTGTCTAAATGGAAAATCACCAGACATGCAGTCTTTTAATGAAGTGCTCCAGGGCCTTGGGGATGGCAGCTCTGTGAGTTTATTCTGGGAACATGGCTTCCTTTGCAATACAAGAGACAGATAAAAACAGAGCAACTCATGTGAAAGACCCTCTTTGCTCTGTGGAAACTCTGTGGGTGCGTGAGACAGTAAGGGAAGATGCGGCCAACCCAAAGTATTTGTTTTCCTTTCCGCAAAATCCAAAGAATTTCTCACTCTGATTTCCAGTGGACAACAAAACAGACAGTTTAAGGCACTCCACTTTCAGCACGGGAGGTGAACTACAATTAAAAACCAATCAAAGTGGAGGCTTTTTCTCCCTCTAAACATGTGCTTTTCTTTAAATAAGATCTTTACTCATCTCTCAAGGCCACAACATATAATAAGGTGGCTTTAGGTACATGTACTACTACAGCTAGGAATCTGAATACAAAACAAATAAATACAATTTCTAAATAATAACGATGAAATGAAATCCCCCTGCTGCGGAGTTACATCATAAGCATAACAAACGGAAAATGAAAGATTAGGTTTAGCCTCAGCAACGCTCTTAATTATATATGCCTACCATAGCCACAGCACAGGACCTTTAATTTTGGTTTAGGAACCACTGATCATACAGTCAGTCATGTTTCCTTTTCTAGTACCTCTGATGCTGCACTAGAACCAGTCACAGTAAGCTGGCAGGCTATAAATGCTCAGAATGTGCCAGGCTGATATATATCTTCACAGAGAGCCTTATGTGTTCACTTAGGTGCCTCTAAGAAAGAGATGTTTATGAGCACCTGTTTTGCTTCCATTTTTCCATCCTGTGGCAGTGAAAGGGACCCCTCACAGAGCTATGTGACGCAGACCAGCCTGATGAGTATATGGAATAAAAGTCAAAGCACTGACTCATTCAGAGGTAGTCTGGATGATGATGATGTCATTGTTAAACCCTTTCATAGCATTTTTTCTCAAAGCCTATAGTATCTAAGAATTCAAGAGTTAGCTTGCTTTCAATTGATGAGTTGAGTTGGTAATATCTGTCTATTTCTGAAGAACAGATTTGTACAAATCTTAATGTTTAAGCATATAATGACATTCTAGCAACAATTTGGCCTTTTCTATCCTAACATGACAATGGCTCTGTGTATAAAGCAAGGCTCCAAAAAATGATTGATTCAGTCAGTGTATGTAAATGCACACCCTGAGCCAAAAACTCGTCACCAAACATCAATGACATAAACATTGTATTTGGACACCCCCTTTGTTAGAAGTGAAAAAGGCACAAAGATGGAAACATAATTCAAGCATTAGAAAATTGTATGTCCATCTTTGTTCAAACAGTTTTAGAAGTGTTTAAAATTACTGTACCCATATGTACAAGTCATTGGTGTTGGGTGATGAGTTTTTGGCTCAAGGTCTGCATTTAAAGTCACACCAGAGGAATTAGGACCTAGCTTTCTGCAGACCAGTCAAGTTCTTCCACACTGACAGAATCAATCAATTTCTAGAATAGAAAAGGGCTCTGTCCAAACTGTGGCTATGAAATTAGAAGAATGTCCTTATATTCTTCGACATTTGTACTCATTGGAATTACTAAAGCAGTCAAACCTGTTTATAAGGGGGTGTCCCAATGCGTTTGGCATTCTTAAATTCACAACCCTTCTTAATTCTTCGCACAACCCTGGCAAAAACAGATAGGTAGGAAGCATTCAAAGCTAAATTTCAGGTACAAATCTGGTCTTAATTATCTTAGCATGTCTGAGGGAGTGAGCTATTTGAATGTATCCAACAATACTTAATGTTTTTGGATTCAAGCCATAGGCTTCCCTGCTTTTGGAGCAGTTCCACAAAAACACTGACAAAGAAGAAATGGTAAGAATCTAGATTATTGTATGCTTTACCAATCTAAACACCCTGCAAAACTGTCCGACCTGTCAAGAACCGACTGCTGTTCTGAGCTAAAACTCTCCAGTCAGAATATCAGCTACAAAGGAAACAGACATTTTCCCATGTCTTGGATAATGAACTAGAGAGAATAACGTGCCAGACAGACTCTCTGCACTCTTCCATTTGATTCATCTAGCAGCATTCCGTGACACTAGAACAAGTACCATTCACTCCATTCCCAGAGCAAACTTCAAGTTCCTTTGCTGTGAGGTTCTGTGTCATATGAGGTCATAATCTGGAAAAGTGCTTCCCTAACTTACAAGTGAGTGCCAACTGTTGGATAAAAGGCGCTTTTTGTTTGGCACATTAAAAGGCCTTAATCTGCAGCATAGGAAAATGGCTTGTGTTTATCATATCCATCTTCAGCCCAATCATTCATAGTTCCATGTCACAACTAGTAAAGCTCTTAAAGAACAGGAAACGGTTGTTCTTTTTCTTGAACGTTGCAGGACTTTATGATAGGTGGTCTGAGTTCATTTTGGCTCAGTGGGAATGGATGGAATGTTTTGAACGGAACTTCCATAACCTGGGTTTAAATGTCAAAACATGACATGGATTCTCAGCAGTGGTTGTTTAAGAATGAGGAAAGCAAAACAATAGGAAAAGATAACAGGAAAAAAGCAGACAGTGCTGAAAAAACAACATTGTTGTTTTAATGCTTTTGTGTGGTTTGAATATTATATAGTATATACTTGGTATACTGCACATGTATATTGCTTCCAACAAGACGAATGTGGCTTACCAAGTTGGTAGTGATCTATTTTCATGGTGCTGTTTGTAAGCGTGCCGAAGACGGTGATGATGGAGACCTTCCTGATGGCCATCTCACACACATGTTCCAAGTATTCATCCCTTTGCTGAACATACATGGTGTTCTCCTCTGTTGGAGAGGTGATCAACTGAATTAAAGAGTTTGAAAAAGAAGAACCTTTATTATTAATTCCTTACAGAAATCCACATTTCCTTATCGTACCACTTACAAAGCTACTTACAATTAGTCTCCTTTTGCTTTCAAAATAGTCCAAAAAGGTTGCCAGAGTTCCTTTAGGTGGTGGAGGGGGTGGCGGCGGTCTTTTTGTTGGTTTCTGATACTCTTCTTTCTCAATGATCTTTGGTTCTTTCTTTCCATTTTTCTTACCACCCTTTCCATCCTTTCCCTTCCTCATTGTCTTGTCCTTCTTGTCCTTTTTCTTCTTTTTATCTGCCCTGCCTTTCTTGGGAGGCACAATTTCTTCCTCCTTCCCTTCAGGATAGACGTCAGTGGGCTCACCTGCATCGTATTTCTCTTCATAAGCATTGCTAATTTCCTTATTGTTATTTTTTTTCTTTGTAGGCTTAACTTTGGGTGGTTTGTGTTGTGTAGGCATAATGCTGGCGTGTTTGTATTCTTTTTTATCAGTGTGGTTGTCCCTGTATTTTGTTGTGTCAGCTTTAGTGTAGATGGGAAGTGTCGCGGGTGAGGTTGTTTGATGTCTGTCTCTACGGTTGTAATAGTAAGGCTCAGTGGTGGTCTTGTGGGCTGGGATCCGTTGTGGGGTAGTAGGAGCTCTGGTCGTCCTTGGAGTGGTGGTGGTCCGTGTTGTGGTTGTTGTTGTAGTAGTGGACTGGGTTGTAGTTGGGGGACGCGTGGTGGTGGTAGTTGCTTTGGTAGTGGTCGTTGGTCTTGTTGGTGCTGGAGTAGTTGTTGTAGCTGGTCTTCGAATGGGTTTGCGCACCTCTTTTCTGTTCTTTATTGATGGGTCCACTTGGGGGTCAGTGCTGGGGACACCCTCCACCACCTGCCCCTCCACCCCAGCCCCTTTACACTTCTGCACAAAGCCTTTCTGCCTGACTTTCTCCATTTTGCGAATGGGCGCCTGGTCAATAACTTCGTATATCGCTTCCAGTCTGACAGGGTATGGGTAGCGCTCTTCTACCTGAAGCGTCTTCTTAAGAAGGACCATCCCAAACTTTCCTTTTTCTAATTTAAGAAAGTTCATGAGTCTGGGAATAATAGTTGTATCTAACACCTCTTCCATCACCTTGCCCTCATTAGTAATGCGTCTGATTTTCCCACCCAATTCGCCTTCCTGGTGAAACATGACGATTTGATGCACATGTCGCTCTGCCAATTCGCAGTAAACATCAGGTTTGAGAAGACTCATCATCAGCCTGTAGTACCCATCAGAGTCGTGAGGTGCGGAAATAACTAGCAGGCGGTTTTTCCCTGCAAACGATGCCAGCAAGTTTGGAGAACCAGCGCTGCTTGGCATGCGGGATACTCTGGACCTGCCTCCAGGTGTTCCATCATCTTGCTGGATTGGATTTCTAGACTCACCCTGTGCTGGTCTCCTTTGTGCCAGGACCGGATCAGACGTTCTGTATCGGACATTCCTGTTAATGTTTATACCTTCATCTCCCTGCATCTGCTGGCCCCTATTATTGATCCGTGAAAGAAGATTTGGTTTGGTGAACTGACCCTGTCGTGATTTGTTTTGTCTTGCTCGTTTTATGGTCATCAGTCTGAGTTTGGCTTGTTTATCGGTCGGGCTGCTCTCTGACACGTAAACAGCCCATGTCAACAGACACAAAACACCGACACCAAGCATATACCTTCCCCTCATGTTTGAAAACTTTAGCAACACTTAAGCCTGTAGAGAGATACAATCCGGTTAAGCGTCATAAGATCCTATTTAAGTGTTTAATTCTGATTCTCAGTGCAAAACAAGACAAAAGTTATTTTAAACGTCTTTGGGTACTTAAAAAAACAAAGAAAATAATTTTCCTAAAAAAAAAGAAAAGAAAAGAAAAAAGAAATCGGTCAAGTTAGATCGACCTTGGTTTTACCTGTAAGCTTGTATAGGAAACATTTCTTGAACATGCAGCGCGCGATCTGGCCGAATCAATTCAAATAGGCATTTACTGCTAGCCAGCGCCAGATTTTCTCATCTCCTTATTCCTGTATTAAAATGCATATAATCCCTTAATCATCTGAAAATAGATGCCAAGAAGTAAAGCTCCGCTCCTCAGAGAAGTTTGACACGCGCTACTTCAACACAATGCACGTCGCGAAAAATTTGAAAAAAGTCTTCCTCAAATACTTCCACAAGTTTGGTAAACTCTCTGTGCGGCTCCTTATCACTGGAAGCTTTCCCAGACATGTCAGAAAGTAACAGCACAGCAGCCTCCGTATCCTCTGACGAGCGCACAGGACCAACCCATGCAGTTGAGGGGTGCCATTGCGCGGAGATTTACTCCTGCATTCAGTGTGGACCGTACATTTAAAACAGGCTAATCCTTTTAAGACCCGTTTCAAAAATATAAAGGTGGCAATATTTATGAATAATAAATATAGCAATTGTGATACTATAAAGACACCAAGACGCGTCTAATCAAAATAGTCTTTCTTTTTTTCACTAAAAAAGCTGATAGATCACTGAAGCCAAATAAAATTCTTTAAAAATAGTTCTTATTAAAAGTTTGTATTTTCCCATACCTTAAGTAGTTTTAAAGAAAATAGTGCCTGATAAGCAAAAACAACAATGGTGAAAAGAAACCAAATAGAATGGCTCAAAAAACAAAATTAAAAAGATCCTTTAATGCATGGTCTACCTATATTTGGAATCCACTTTAGAGTTTTCAATTTTTAAGTTCGTTTTCACATTACACAGATATCCAACGACTGGCAACCCACATAAATATCATGAAAAGCTGTAATTCTGGTAATCTGTGAGGGGGTCATATTTCATTAAAAAAAAGAAAAGAAAAGAAGTTTATTGCATATCTAAACAGGATTAGGGTCACTTCAGAGTATAACATACAGATTTTACTATCATCAGTTTGTTCAGCCTCTTTGGACTAATCAGATATTTTTGTCATAACAACATTTGAATAAAAAACAACAACATATTTTTGACTTGTCACAGAACCGTTAGGTAATAATAACTAATAATAAGCATTAAGGATAATAGGTTAAACACTTGAACTAAACAGTTTTAATAATTGAGATGGACTTTAACAAAGGAGCTCTGTAATGGGAAATCAAAGTAATGCTTAGGCCCCTGACATGTATACTCAGCACATGTTTGGCTCTGTCTCTTAACCCAGCCCCAAATCGGGTGATGTAACTGGATAACAGCTGCTGAGCAGAATCCAGGGGGTATGTGATTGTGCTCACCCTGTGAAAGAAATTGTACCATAACCATTATAAGCTACCTAATTGAGGCTAAAATATTAAACTCCTACATTCTTCTCAGAAGTTCTTTATAGTTACATTTGTTTATTAGTGGGTTATAGGTCTACTGCACACATTCCATTCCAAAGGCAAAGTTTATTTCTAGTCTCAACTGTTTTGATAACATCTGAATGTATGCAATAATCCACATCTGACTCTTTTATTACTGCACTTTTCTGCTTAAAACGCAGGGTCTTTCTTACCTGTTACTTTTGTGTTTTACTTTATTAACAGATGCCTCAATTTGAACAGCACATGCTTAAGGCTTTTTCCCAGCCCACGGACCTCTATTCCCCTTCATACTCGCTTCCTGACACATGTGGCATCAGTCTGTAATTAAATCCATTTAGAAAACAGCTACAAAATAGAATCACATCATATAAACAAAGCCCTTTAAATGATGAGAATCTCGGACACATGTAATTAAACTTATAAACCATAACACTTTACACCTTTATGCCAGTATTATACCAGGCACAGATGGAATCAGCAGACTTTCCACTCATTTTCTGCATGTACTGGGAAGTCTGTGGAACTGAGAAATGTGTATCAAAATCTAAAACGTCATATTACAAAGGATTAAATACACTTTAAATACAAGAATTACAACTTTAAAAATGGATTTATTCATATTTTGAGGAGCAGACATATAGGCTTTAACATTCATCTAAGCAAAGCTTGGGGATAAATTAAACCAGACATTGGAGAATGTCTTTAATCACATAAAAAAAATAAAAAAAAGAAAGATATGAGGATTAGAAGCTAATATTCATCCAAATCAAGATCCTTATACACGGAGACACTAGCAATGTTATTCAGTTCTAAAGAACTGTAATTGGAAATTGCAGTAATGGCGTCCAGAACCCACAGTTCTCTGTTATTAGGTTTGATCGAAGAGATGCAGCTAAGTTGAAAATAGAATGGACAAAAGCCCTTAAATTAACCCTGTGAAGAATGATGTCCACTACCGTTTGCAGATGTTTTAAACGTATATTTTAAGATTAACATTTTATCGTATAATTATTTCTGGTCATCGAATCTGATTGATATATCAGCATTTTAACAGTTTAACAGAATTGTCTTAACGGGTGAGTCGTTTAACTTTTTAACTCACCTGCAGCAGCAACACCTATCTATTCAGGAACTAAAGAATCAACTAAGATGGCTTGTCTGAATGCATCATCGAATCTGAAACATTCAGGAACAAAACACCATTAAAGCTGAATCACACGAGCATCAAGCACTCTGCCATATATTGCTTTAATAACAATGGTTAAAAAAACATTTTACATTGGTGTATAACACTGCATACTCAGCATAGTTCAACACACCAACTGCTCAGTAACGTATAAAGTACAATATTAAAGTCACAGAAATGAAGATATATGGTCTCAGTATACACGCCAACAATGAAAGTATATTTGGACACAGACCTCACCCAAGATCTCACAGTGCTCTTTCAGCCTAATACACAGCTGCTCTTGTTCCCGAATGTGAAGTCTTTATTGTAAACTTGAAGGGGAAAGGTAATATATATCATAACATTTTAATTTAAGGACACAAGCATTAAACAAGCAATAAAAACGACCCAGACTAGATCCAAATAGACTGTTTTGATTAGCAATTTCCTCTACTTTCCATAAGGAGCCATATTTTCATTCTTAAATAACGTTAGGAGCATGTAATACACAACACTGCAAGCTTTATTTTCATGGAACCTTGGTAGTAAAAGACTTGATAGTATGATTGGCCCTGCTACCAAGTAAAGAGCAAAAGCTACTGGCAAATGAGCCATGAAACAGCTTCTTGGCACATGTTGAACAGCCAAGAACAGCATTAGAACTAACCTTTTAGTTTGTCTTTATAAAAATAAATGGCCGAAGCAATACTTAAGATCAAATGTGCCATAGTTGTTTTGGCACACTACTGCATCCCTTACAGACAGCATGAGTGTGTATATTTAAAAAAAATGTCTGAAATCTACCCACACTAAGACAACACACCATGAAAGCAAAAGAAAGTGTTTATTTAAGTTTAAATGCTACTGTACCTGAGCAAAATATTTACTTGATCAAATTAATTGAAGCTCTGTGTGCTCTGGTTATTATATGCTGTTTCTTAGCCTGTTAGCAGTGATTTGTGTTCATATTTTTTACAATGAATCAACTGTTGTTCCTGTCTGTTTTACACAGATCATATGAAGGCATCTCAAGCATTTGTTGGTCCATCCTGTTTCCAGTTGCAGTGACCTCAACAGCCCGTAAAATCTAGGTAAAACCTGCAATCTCTCCAAGGATAGCTCCACTATAGCTCAGAGTTCTGTCAAACAGACTGTACGGGAAAGGAAAAGAACGGGAAGAGCAGAGTGTAATCTGTTCTCCATGTGAAATTAAACCCTTAGGACAAGCCATTAATTTTCCTTGCACTGTTTGTGTACCTGGAGCGCTTGCAACAGTGTGCACATTCGACCTTGCAAATATTACAGCAGAGTGTCATCACTCTTTGTCAGGCGTACAACTTGACCATGTAGTGACCCAGAGCCATAGTGTAAATGGACACTATAATTGTATGTATGTATGTATAAAGATTGTTCACCCAAAACAGTTCATTTTAATATAGTTTTATAGACTATTATAGTTTTGGTTGATATTTTGAATTAGGTTGTATTTCTAATTTTAATTTCATTTAAAGTTTTGTTGTATATTTTTGTCATTATATTGTTTTTTAAAGTCTATATTCTTAAATGAAAATGAGAAATGTGGAAATTGATGTGAAATGAAAATGCTGTTTTTTTTTATTATTATGGAATTTCAGTTAACATAAATGTTTATTTTATGGCTTTTAGCTTTGGTTAACGATTCATCCAACATTTTTTTTTTTTTTCTGTTTTGGGACCCATTGACTTTTACTGTTTAATTTAATTGTGGAGTAAAAAGTAGGAGTACATAATCCAGAATTGAACTGGATCAGTCTCAAACCAGAGTTCCCATGGGCCACAGCTCATGTGTCATGTGTATAGTCTACTGCACTATAGCTCTGGCTATGACAGATTGTCAATTTTATTGCAATATGTTGTTAATCATATTAAAATAGTAGTAGTGCTGAGTACCTTAACAAGCCACTTAATGATTCTACTGTAGCTCAGCTATACAAGTCTGGCAATATCAATGCCATAATGATTGGTTTGATTCCCAGGAAAACATATACTGTTCACTTTAGAAAAATGTGTCTGGCAAATGCATACATTTTAGAGATATTGGACTGCCAGTGTGTTTAATTATTTGATTAAGAATCTGCTTTCAGATTCTGGCACTGTTATAGACCACAGGCCCAAGAAATCTTATACCGTATTCCAGTTCTTCACCAGAAAGTTGTCAGTTTTCAATCTCTGAGTTAGTCCATAATATTGGGTTTATTCATAATATGATCCAGAACCTCTTGGATTGTTCCAGATAAAGCACCTGTTTTTGCTTATAAAAGAATAGAGGTTGTTTTAACAGTGCAGTGTTTTAAATGAACACCTCACAGACTGCTTGTCAAATATCATATACAATCAAACTAATCTAGTTTCTTTAAAGAGGGAACTTATAATTGCATATCATTCCATATGTCACTCATTAAGGCTTGTGTGTTTCTACTTACCGGGCTTGAAGATCTTCTCATGCTTTCATTTCATTCGTAACTGACTGAAAGCGATTACCTCTCTCTCTCAAAATGATATTTCTAAGACCTTATTATTTGTTGTTTATGTGATGTGCCTTTCACTCAGCCCTCAGCATCAAATGCATCCCCTCAGAATGCTGTTTGAAGAAGGGTAGCCAGTTATTTTATATTAAACCTTTAAGGAGCCAGCTCTGACTTCAGTGTTTGAATAAGGCATTCCACATTCAGGCATTAGAACAACATTCTGTGCGCAGCTCCAGGCAGGACTGACCCACCTCTCCCGCTCCTCGCCCCCACACATTCACCTCTCTCCCAGTTTCCATTCCCTTTTTGCAATACACACATGCACCCACACACACATACAGAAAAGGCCAAGGTTACTTGTGTACACAGCAGAAAAGGTTCAGTCAGTCCAGAGTGGTAATGTTAGCATTTAATCGCCGTGTCTGCACATTTTTGCCTTACCTGTTAAGCGTACTTACTGTTCTTTCTTGACAATTTGTAGAGGTTATGTATGCAGCGGACTTTCAGCTTGATGTTTTTAATGTGTTTTATAAACAAATTTATATCACTTTTAATCTTTTAATAAAATGCTACATGCTACAAAACGCTATCTATTTATCTATCTTTCTATCTATCTATCTATCTATCTACTGGGTGCTCAAAACAAACATTATATAGCATCATAAGCCCCTCTCACTAACCTGATTTTACCAAGTGCAACATGTCCCTGGGTCAATATCTATGGTGATCCCGGGACAACATTGTGATTTTAGAAATTAGTCTATTTCAAGGAGAATCAGGAGGCTAAATCTTGACTGGATTAGAGGAGAAATTGAGGATATAAGTGAGGGCTACTGAGCAACCTGAAAACTGATAATACTGAAGGACCTTGGTGGTGTGATAGGTAGACATGGATCAGTTAAGAGTCAGCTGACACGAGCTTGATTAACTTCTTGACCTGCGAGAGCTAATGCTATGCTTGATTTATATCTACAGCATTTATTAATCAGAAGATTTTATTCAATGCAAAGATTTTATCATCTCCTTTCCCCCGTATCTTCTTTTTGTTTTACAAGTTTTCCTGATGGACATTTAAAACAACTGAACCACTTTCTATTGCTGCCAAACGATCACACTTTAAAAGCACATTTACTCTTGAGAGAAGAAAGCGCTCAGACATGTTAGTGTTAGGGATGGTCTGTTGTAGTTCTCTAATAGGAACCATCAGTGGTGGTTTTGTCTCGTGGGCTTCAAACAGACCTGTGGGTGTTTGTTCCATGAGTGCAGCAGACCAGAGCTTCCAGGTTTGTGGCGACACACCCATCAACAAATACAGATCTGGTGGGTTACAAAAACGTGACTGTTACTACGCTATAGCAAAATGACGAAATTTACGTTATTTTCGTAACTCCAGCACGAACGAAAATCCCTGATTCCATTGGATGCGTCAATTCGTGGTGGATTCACGAAAGTCGAGTAAGAATCGTTCCTGCATCACGAAAAAAACTTGTGCGACCGGTCTGCAACTCTTTAGATGTAAATATTTTGAAATCTGCTAGACACTGAGAAAGGTTTAGTCCCAGAAAAGTTATATGTGTTTATGATGATGGATTTCAGAACAGGAAGTCATCAGCCAATTATACTTGTTGCCAGTCAATTTAGGCAATTAGAGGCTCATTAGGACTTATCGCTTAACTTTTATTTGAAATAAAACAAACTATTGATTACTAAAGCTAATGTTAAAGGTTAGCAGTGTTGCGGGTAAGACATCTATGGATTTGCGAGGCAATAAAAACTTTACTGAGAGCCAGTGTAATTGATTTCTCATGGACAGAACCTTGAGGAACATCTGTTCTGTATTTCCTCAGAATTTGAATGATGGTGAATTGTGTGTGATATCTGGAGTGCAAATCTGAATTAAGCTTGATGTTCAAGACAAACTGAATCTAACATCTTTGGATATCAGAATAAATAATAATAAACAAATACTTTCTAGACATCATTTCTTTTATAAATGTATCCCCCTTCCTTTTGTTTTTCTTTCTAGTTTGCAAGTTTTCCTTTGATTTATACAGAAAAAAATAACCATAAAGCACCTGAGTAAATGAGTGTCTCAGTGATACAATTATGAGGTTTCTCTCCAAGTGCTTAAACCAAATTACTCACCACATTGCCAGCTCTGGTTTTGTCAGTGGGTGCTATTTCCCACGACCATAAGAATAACTGTAGATCGTGCCGAGTTTCTTTGCTACCATGGAGTGGGTTATTTCCAATGCTTACATCACATAACTGACTCAGGACAAACTGAGTGTTCTTCTGTCTATTTTTTATTTATTTATTATTATAGTATGGAAAATTATCTGCAAATTGATGAGTTATGAAATTGCTAAATTGCTTACACTGAAGGCACTTGGCCAAAATGAATCATTTGGACATTACGATACTTCTCACATTTTATGTGTGGTCTATAAAAGTCAAATGACATGGATAAACACAACAACTAAGTAAGCTTAGGCTAAATTTGACTTTGTTATATGCCAGAGTAAATAAGCTATACGTGTTGAATCAACACAGTTCAAATGTGAGAGACATATTCTTTGCTCTTGTAGATTTGAATGGGCTTGCGTCCAAAGATCTTTCAGTACTTTTCCATAACCTTTTCTTGTACATGGAGTCGGGACGTGTTTAATTGGTGCCGCAGCAGACGGAGCATGTTAAAGTTCACATTTTTTGAAAACCTCTTGACTGCAATTACTGAACATCTTGCTCTGAGATAATTTGTCAGATATACTGCAAGCATAGAATGTCAGAAAATGGAATATGTCAGATTTGTTTATTGTCAGTAAAAGTGTTGTCACATTTACTGTTTGACAAATTGCTAATAATTTCAGCTGGAATCCATTCAATCTAGAAGCTCAAATGATTCCCGAAAAATCGACTTACTTTGAAAGTGACTTTTTTTTGTGTGGTGTGCTCCATACATAACTACACTACTGAGAATAGACAATCAAGACCATTTTGTCAATGATATTTCAGTAATGTGAACGCTAATTTACACTAATATGCTCATTGTGCCAAGTCTAGCATTGTTACATGGGCTCTTATTAAAATGTATACATTCAACAGTCTGGAAACAAATCAGGGTTCACAAACTGTCTTAATATGCCTTTGGGACACATTCAAGATTCTAATGCAGCCTTTGAATTTCAGCTTTTAATTCAACAAAACCTGTGACTTCATTCTTGTTAACTATCCATAAATATATAATTTGAAGCAGTTTCTGCATGAAATGCCCCTGTTATTCACGAATTTAATTTGTTACACTAATTTATAAAACTCACTTTTTATCTGAACAGACATTTGTCGGCACTATAGAAGAGCTTAAACAAACCTTGCATTATTGCATGATGACAGGATGACAAAGGCTAAATGGTCTAACAGACCTCTTTTTTGGAAACTTCATAAGCTCAGCTCACGGGCCTACTAGCAGTAAAAGCCAGCACTGACAATAAGGGAAGTGAATCATCCAACTATAGAACATTCCTTCCAATAACTAAATACTGAAGCAAAGGAAAAGCTGTGTGATTCACTTAGACCATCACACATCTTTTGTGAATCAGGGAAAGGATGGGAATTTCCACTTTAAATGATATATAGAGATCTCTAACCCAAATAAAATGGAGATGTGGTTATTAAAAAGAGAGGAATGTGGTGGGAATGATTATAATAAGGTTTCAGCAAGAGGGATATATTTTATCACACTTAAATTAATACAGATGCCCATAGGTAAATAATATTTAATTTGAAGTATGCAGGAAGACATAAAAATAAGTTATAATCAATTCAATGCACCGGTGTCAGTAGTTACTAATGCTCCCTTAAGAGTGCTTGAGGAGTTCACTGTCTGCTGGAGCAAACTGCACACAAACCACTTGTCACATACAGAAACACTCAACCGCTGATGAATTTGTGCTCTTGTCATGGATAAATAATGCAAAAACTTCAGTAAATGGATCCCACATTCAAGTATGTTTGCCAAAATATGTGCTGATTTAAATTTCGTGGAACGATCTCACAAACTCAAATGTGTTAATATTTAAGTTCCAAAATGTGCCACAGATTTCTTCTTTTAAGGAATATAAAACACACAACAAGCTTGTTCATAAAATCCGGAGAACAATAAATGCAAAACAGATTGAAAAAAATTAAAAAATAAACTTACAAAAAAAGTATTTACATTAATAGAATTTATATTGCTTGACACCACCAGTATTTACTAACATAAAATGCTGTGACATCTCGCTGCAAAGCAAATAAAAAGGATTCTGTGGATTTCAATATATTTACTGTAAATAGCTGTGATGATCTGGAGGTGGACAAATTTACAGGCTCATTTTCAGTGAGTACAGAAATTATTCAGACCCCCTTAAATTATCCACTCTTTGCTATATCGCAGCCATTTGATAAAATCATTTAACTTAATTTATTTTCCACATTAATGTACACACATAGCACCCGATATTGACAGAAAAACCCAGAGATGCAATCGGGAGATGGGAGAAAGTTGTAGAAAGTCAACCAGCACTGCAGTCCTCCACCAGTCGGGCTTTATGGCTGAATGGTCTGACGAGACCAAGATAGAACTTTCTGGCCTTAATTCTAAGCGGTATGTGTGGAGAAAACCAGGCACTGCTCATCACCTGTTTAATACAGTCCCAACAGTGAAGCATGGTGGTGGCAGGATCATGCTGAGGGGGTGTTTTTCAGCTGCAGGGACAGGGTGATTGATTGCAATCGAGGGAAAGATGATTCAGGGATATCCTGAATGAAAACCTTCTCCAGAGTGCTCAGGACCTCAGACTGGGCCGAAGGTTTAACTTCCAACAAGACAATGACCCTAAGCACACAGCTAAAAGCTGAATTATTTCCGTACCCGCTGTATTTTTTAAAATCTTACTGTTTTAACTCTATTTTTGATGCAACAATATTAAATAAATGTTACCGACCCCAAACCTTTGAACGGTAGAGTGTATTGTATGTATATAAATATATATACACACAAATTTTTGTTTTATTATAATTCCATACACACAACAACAGACGCACTTCATATTATATATTATAGTTACAGTACAGAAAACTGAAAATTTCAATATAAATAATATGAATGACAGCATATGAGAGTGTAGAAGTGTGTGGATGATAATCAACACTGAAAATACTGATGCATGTGATGAAGTGAGAAGAGGAACTGAGCAATGCCAGTCTGCAACAGTCCTTCTCTTTGCTATGAGTTTTACACATTCATAAGGACATATTCAATATTCACATCAGGGAGATGAATATGAAGATAGAATTGTCGAGCTGGCATTGCCTGTTCCTGAGGAAGCATGAGTTGCAGAATGCATGCTGAAACACATCAATGCACATGGACTATGTGCATTTTTCATCTGCCTAGGAAAATGCCATACATGGGATGGTGATGGAGTGGAGATCCGCTGATAGTAATGAATGGAAATTAAAGTACCTATTCATGCAAGAGGCTGACTCAGGAGACGGCCCTTCCACCAGATGCACCCGGTTCAGCTCCCATAATGCACCAGGTCACAACAGGAAGCAATAGGCCAATAGGAATGAGAGAATAAGAGTGAGCAAAAACAGAGGGAGGTGAATCACGGCCTATGTAAAAAATGTTAACCAAATCTAGAAAAATGTGTTGAAATGTCCCCTGTTGTGAAATATCAGTCAGATAAGCAGGGTGAGTGGAAACGCAATTAACATTAAAGGCAGCAAAGCTAAGCAGAAATACGCCACTGGAAGAGCAGAAGTGCAATACTCCAGAGAACAGGACAGGATGAGTAATAAACTTATTTATTGAATTGTAATATTTATTGATGTAATATTGAATTGCTGCAGATGAATAAATAAATCAATTAAAGCTAAGAATCAGGAATTATTCTGTGCTTGAATTCAAACCCGTGTCATATTACGTCCTACATGACATTTAAGACCTTTCATAACTTCGTGCCAACTCTTGTATTCTCAGATTATATAAACAGAATAGATTCTTTAGAATCATTAATTCAGGTTCTTAAAAATTGCTAATGTCACATTTATTATCGTTCTATGAATTTTTGTGTGCAAAATCCAGGCATTTCAATAGAAATTCATGCACTTTAGAATTGTGCGAGAGGGTCAAATTTTTCCCCTTGCAGATTTGACCAACAGATCATATTTAAATACATTAACAGTTCTAAAGATATCTTAATATTACAGAAAATACACATGCAAAACTCTTCTTCACATGTACAGTATGCAGACAAACAAATTAATTGCTGACTAAGAGAAAACAGTTAAAGCAGAAAACACTGGACAAACAGCATACCTCTGGGTATAATTCACATGAAAATAAACCAGCCACATGTTCAAATAGCTGCTGGCTAGTTTCACTGATGGAGATCTCTTAACTAACAACCTGCTAATTAACACCCAGAGCGCCAAAGAGAGAACAAGGCCTCTCACCTTGCTCTGGTACATTACAGACTGTAGGGCAAGTAAGAGGGAGGATATTAGAAATAGAGTAGATGTATAATTAATCTGCCTGCTGGCACAATAGTCAAACAAATTCCAGCACTGGGGAATACGGGCAGGGTAATGGAGTTTGAACGATGCAATGTGTACCCATAGGGAAGAATGACTGAGCGGAGGAAACGAATGAGCTGCAGTAATGGGATCAAACATTCCTGGAGTATTGTTCTTCAGAAGAGGCTTTGCTTCAGGAGGAGACTGAGGTAGGTTAAGCAAAAACACAACGCTTGACACAAATTTCAAAGTTAGAGGTTAGCTACCAGTGAAAAGAAAATGCTTGACTTGATTTTCCAGAGCATTAGGTAAAATAAAAATGGTTTTAAGCCTTCTGGGATATTCTGTTCTTAAACATTATTTCACTGTCAACCAGACCGCTGTAAACAGTGGGAGGAAGTTTGTGAGGCTCAGTGGAAGCTTGCAATCAACAGGCCTCACTCAGAGAAAGGTTAAGATAATGATGTTCCTATGTCTGTTCTGTGAAAGAGAACAGGGCTGTGGAAAACTTGTTGAACGAGTTGGGTGGAAGCTCAGTGTGAATTCCTGTGAGCAAACAGCAGCTTCAGCGATGACAGCGCTGTGATAACAGACATCGAGGGGAACATTACCAGTTAAAAAGCTACTCCATATTTAAAGAATAAGTCAGAGAAGCCTTAAAAATGCTGGAATCAGACTAATTGTTTTAAAAAAAAATTGTTAAAATTGTGTTATCTTTGCTCTCGAAATGCATCGAAAATATTTAAATTTGTGTTACAAAAATAAATGAGGGTTTAATAACAGAATTTAAATTTTTGGGTAAACTCTCCTTTAATATCGTTCAGTAATTACACGGTTTATGGCTGCTAAGCATTTTAATTAGGTTTAGTGGCATTTTTATAGCAATTTGATTCATTTTAGTTTGTAGAATGTGATTTATTCATAGAAAATATGAGACGCTTTTAAATTAGCATATTCTGAGGGTCTTAGGGTCTTCACCTCTATGACAAGCATTTATTAGAAAACCGAGTACAGGAACATGATGCCATTAGTTAAAATAAGCAGAGTTTTAGTTGAGTACCTTATGAGGCTGTGAGCAGAGAAAGTTTACTTAGTGATCTGTCACATTTATCAGTCATCCCTGACTGCTGCCCACACAACACCGCTGATAATATGCCACATGACACAGACTTCCTAAAGGCTGAGCCTACACACAGGAACAGAGTACAATTAGAGTGCAGATTATCATGATGCTCTTACCTTGAAGGCGTACTTGCGGCTGATGTGGTCCTCGGGTCCCACGGGGGAAATGACATAGCTGGGCAGAGGAATGCTTCCCAGAACTGTCTCTTCTCGACTATCTGTAAGCATAGTACAGATTTTAGGGAAAAATGTTGAAAGTGGTAAGATTACAACTGAGCAATGTTTAGTTTGTTTGTTGGCAATAATACTATTAAACAGACGGTGAGACTCCAGTCTGCCCACCAAAATGCAAGAAAAAGGGATAAAAATTACGTAATAAATTATAGGCGCTCTAATAAAAATGTATAAAAAACAAAGTTTTTACTTATAAAACATAATGAATGTGCAAAAAAATTTGATAACTGCAGCTATTTAAGGCTGAGTATTAACTCACCTTTATAGTAAAACAGGCAGTAATCAGACAACACAAACCATTTCCTCTTCCACAGTCTCATGCCTGAGCTGTCCTGATGGTGGAAGAAGAATAATCAGCCCAAAATAAATTCATTTTCAGAAAATAAACACATTAAGAAAATTAAGAGTTAGTTCATCATCCAGCATTATTAACCAATGCATATTTTAGTACTGGCATTTAATTGAAGGCCCCCTTGTATAAACCATATATTTATATATATGCTATGTTGAATAACATGTTCTTTACTCTATGTGGGTCTTAGCTCATAATAAGGCCTAATTATGAACTAATCTAACAACTAATCAGATTCTGTAGTCACTCTTATCAGGGTTTTGCTTTTAAAGGGGCCGCACCTGTTTGTAGAGCCATCCTCTCACCACCACTGGGATGTTAGGGTTCCTTTTGATGGAATGGTCACGCTTGCCAAAGCAATGCACCTTCCCACTGGATTTCAAACTCTGTGATATTTCAAAGAAAAAAGAAAACAACTTGCTTCATTTGATTTGATTGAAAATGGTGCATACGCAGGCATCGGTATGGTAAATTGGCATCCAAATGTATTATCTCTTTTGGTTCTCGTGAGGAAACAAGCTTAGGAATCAAATAATGTGGTGTTGTTTGTTTTGCTAAATGTTTCCTGTGAAGGGTAGGTTTCAGTTGGTGAAGGGCAATAAAAGACGGTTTGTACAGTATAAACGATAACCATTGTGCCTATGGAATATCCCTATAAAGCATGGAAACCCAACACGCGTGTATGTGCATGTTTATGTGGTTTATGAGGACACAAATTTGTATAATGACATGGGTATGACACAGGTATTACAATATGAAGGTGATTTATGAGGAAATTTTCAGTGTTCCCATAATTCAAAAGGCTTTAAAACCATACTAAATGGTGCTTTTATGAAAATCTTAAAATGCAAATAGTTCCTGTAAGGGGTAGGTGTAGGGTCAGTGTGGGGCAATACCACATACAGTACAGTCTGTACAGTATAAAAACCAGTACGCCTACGGAGAGTCCCCATAAATCACAAAAAACCAACATGTGTGTGTGTGTGCGCACACAGTGATGAGGGCCTCTGGAAATGATCGATCGGTTTGTGAAAGCTCATATGATGCTGACACACACAGTACTGTCAGGCCGGCATCAGACTCTTTCCCACACACAGTCAATGTGTGTCAGACCAGGCCATTATAACTTCAATGTGACAAAAAAACTCTTTAATAGGGAGAAATATCTGCATATCCGCATTCCCATTACCAGTGAAACTTCAGAAATGTAAGTACGAATGCAAACGACCTGCATGTTATCTAAAAATGTGTAAAAAAAAAAGTATGCTATAAAATTGTATGTAATTAGAAATTATTTAAATAAAATTGTGCATATACACACAATTATTGTAGATAAACACTTTTATATAAAATTTAAATTACTTGTAATTATATTTATAATGCAATTTTATTCATTACATTTTCAGAATGTGTTAAACATTTTCAATTAAAAAAAATGTAAAAATAAAATAAAATAAAAAAAAAAACACTAAAAAATAAAAAACTTAAAAGCTAGCCAGAAATTTAAGAGCTTGTCAGATCTTTGACTTCTAGTACAGCCCTTATTCTGTAAAACCTGGAAAAATATATGGCAGTGTATATTAATGCACTAGACCAAGACAGAGTATTAGGGGCACCAGCAAAACAGTTCTGCTGCATTTACACCTAGAGTGTAACTGTGCCACACACACTCAGATTTAATTAGCAGGAAGTAGCGAGAGGCGTTCTGTGCATTTCTCAATCCCCTGCAGATGTTCTATGCAGTATTACCTCATGACCTCTGCACAACGCAGCCGACTCGCACAGCAGATTAAGTCCAGCTTTTCTGGTGCTAGAAAAATCGGTAACCTATTATACCTTCGGCTTGGGTCATTTATCAAAATAGGAGGAATATAGCAAAAATTGATGAGGCCAATTTACTCTCCCTATTACCTATAAAAACATTATCAGTTTTCAATGATTTAATATGAGATACACGCATACACATTAGTAATGGTGAGGCTTGCTAGATAACTAGCCAGCTTGGCACTTTCAGGAACCGGAAGTGCTTTGTGTAAATGTTTGCCGTTATTGAGAATCAGTACTACGACAGAATACACTGAAACAGTCTAAGATCAGCACTAAACAAGGCTGGGCTTCTCACCCTGGATCCTGAGGTGGGGTCCGCAGGGGATGAGGAGACGGCAACAGAGGACTCGCTGACCATACTGGGAGGCCTCGGCTCTGGTGGTGGCTTGGACATGCGTAAATTTGCCCTGCAAGAGTCAGTATAAAAAGACATGATCTTCACCAGGTATAAGGTGTGGTTACTAATACATGGTGAAGGCATCAGTGAAAAAGTTGCATTTGTGTAATTTAATAAACCAGCAAAGTAAAAGCAGAGCCTGGGGACACAAAGTGTTCAAGAGAGAAAGAGACTCAAGTAACACATTGACAAACACATTCCCTGAGGGCAAACTACTCAGAGACCAGAACAGGAGGACTAGTCAACAGACAATTTCATAACACAGCATACGCAACTCTAGTGAGACTATTAGTCTCAGGTGACCTGGATATGACAACACATTAGGAAAACATTCAGCACCTGTCAATCAAGTCTACATCTATCTATGTATCTATTGGCCATTTATTGATCTATTGGTTTATTTATCAATGTATCTGCATATCTACATATTTATATTGCACTAACTTATATTTATACTTTACTAACTTAAGCTCTACTAACTATATATACCTACATATATATCTATGTACCTATCTTTTCTCTACTTACCTTGCTATATCTACATACTTATACCCATCTGCCAACCTACTGTATCTACATTCAAACCTACATACAAGGTATGTACTATAATAGAGGATTAGTCAACTAAACAGAACTAGTACTGTTTAAATGTAGTAATTGTTATGCAACTTTCTTAAAATCACATTATTTTGAAAAGTGGATATCTGGAGCGCATAACAAATTTCACTGCAGACATTGCATGTTGGGCACAGAAATAAATTAATGAAAGAAAGGGTTTTCATATGAAAACTGGGAACACCTGATTCCTAGCGATTATCGTCGTCTTGACTACAGAGACCGTCTTTAAATCTCATCTTAAACATTACCATCACTTGATTTTCCTACTTCATAATATTCAGTGCTTTGCTAAAATCTGTATTTTAGCGCTATATAAATAAAAGTGACTGATGAATGAAAGAGAATTGACTTTCATCACAAAGATTGTGTTTTCATGTTATCTCTGTATAACGCCTAAAGGTTTACAGGGGGAAAATTCTGCTGCTTTTGTTGCTGTTAGTGGTAGTAGTAGCCTTACTACAATACTACCTATGTATCTACCGATATCTACCATGATATCTACCCATCCATCCACCCAACTACTTACCTATATATTTCCCTTCTTACATCCATCTATCCACTTGCCTACCCACCTGTGCCCAACAGTGCCTTATTTGGAAGCTAGAGAAACCCCATATTTAGCTCATCTTGTTGTGAGCACCCTGAGGATGAGGAGAGCGGTGGAATGCACTGCAGCTACAGAATGCAGGGCATCCGCAGAAGTCACATTACAAGTCATGGTCAATACATTCAGTCTAACGGTTCCACTGGAATTGCAATAAAGAGAGTGCAAACACTCATATAGAAAGTACTGGCAATGTTCTATAAATAGGATAAATAAAAATAAATAAATAAATGCCAGAGCCACAATCACTGTGATACAAATGCATCAGTGCCAATGCCTTCTGGAAGTATTTGCGTCCATTTTTCTTTCCCAAATAAGGAGAACTGCATAAAAAGCTGCATTCAGATTCAGTTGATGCTAATGTAACATTTTGGGCAAATCAGCAGAGAGAAGAGTAGGATGCCAGAGAGATGAGGGAGAAGGGGGGAATAGAGGACACAAGAAAGGTGAAACAAACTGTCAGAGCTGCCACTGCAGGTAACAATAAAAAAAACTTCTTCCATACACTTTCAAAGAGAAGTGTCAGAATAGAGCCAGCAGGAAAAGGTATAACCAAGAGCAAACGCCACCAGAGTGTTGCAACATTCAACCAGACATCTGTCACATTTCTAAATCTCCTTCAAGGAAATGACAAGGCATTTTGGACTGGTACACAAGAAGTTATAATTCATTGGATAGACAGTTAACTTTCCCCATAAAAGTGCAAAATTAATTTGTTATTGGGTAGTTTAATTGATGGCCAGTTTGAAAACAAAATACAAAATACTAACAAATTCTGAGGGCAGACCGAGAGCCAGACAGCACAGCCACAGAGTGCCTACAGTTTGTCTGATTCATGTTACACACAAAATTGCCAAGCGCGGGCTGAAATAGCCTACTGCAATGGGATTGGCTGGCTCAACACATCTTCCAGATATAAGGAGTATAGAGTTTTTTATCAGTGTGCCTAGAAACAAAGCTGTTTACAAGATCTCAGACTGCTCACATTTCATTTCTCTTCCCTTCTTCTACCTTAAAGCTCCAGCTTTGTATACCACTAACAACTCATCTGTATTGCAGAGCATGGAATCTCTGTAAGATACAAGTTTAATTAGAGGCACACACTAGCAAAAAATCACATGGGTCTTTATTGCTTTCCAGACGCACTACAAATAACTTCAGTTCCTAAATGGCGTGTGAAAACAAAACAGATTGGTATCTTACTTGCTGGTCAGACAATCTCTTCCTCTTTAAGTGGGTGAATTAATATCAAAAGTGCACCAGACAGTCTGTAAAAAAATCTGTCAAAATCTGGCTATGCAAGACTTACAGTAAGTGAAATAAAAACAGCAACTCTGGTACTCGAGCATATAATTGAGTCTGTAAAATGTACAGTAGTAGACTCTCAGAGGCCTTCAGAGTAGTAACAAAAATCTCTCTTACTAACAGCTCTGTCTCTCAGGGACACTCTTTTAGAGAATCATCTGAAACTCACACCATCACACAGAAGGTGTGTGGACACATATGGTGAACTCTGATGTATTAGTGGGTTGAATCTAGAACACGCTGAGAGAGCAGAGAAGTGAAAAACCTACTGCTCTTAAATCATCGACTTCATTCATCAAATAACACACTTGGGGCGTAAGTGTAACTGACCCAACATAAGGGGAGAAACTTTGGGAAATGCTGTAATAGCGTACTAGAGCTGTTGCCGGCAGAATATGACTTACTGTATTCTTATTTTTCACAACAACAAAAAAGAAATCATGAATTTATAAGTATTTAGTAACTTATTGGTATTGTATATTATATCAATTTTTTTAATAATCCACAAGCATAACATTCAGTTATAACCCAATACAATATAATACAACTAGACCAAAAATAATGTAATATAGATGCATGTGGCTTCACATTTGAACCACAAATCTACAAATACAAGTGTTGATATAAGAAAATAAACCAGTGAGAAACAGAAACGCATGATGTAACTGAACAAGGTCATCAATCCAAAAAAAGAAAGAAAAGAAATTGACTATGCTGCTAAAACTCACCAAAGCAAGCAGATTTCCAAGCCACATGCCAGGCTGACTCCACGTTTTTCAGGGGTGCTGGAGCTAACAGTAAAACACAATAACCCTTTCCAAAAACTGACACATGGGCACACACAGACGGCCCCTCAACAAAACCATAAACAGCTTTTTTTTTTTCCTGTGGAATGTGAGGAGTTCCTGCAGTGTGACAGAGTCAGGAGGTGTTTGTGGCCCGTGTACAACATCAAAACAGCAGGAAGCTACAGCAGCGTTGTCATGGGAAGAGCTGCGGACTAAAACAACACTGCTTCTTTCTCCCCCTCATTTTTCACTTCATGAACTGGCTTTCATCCAAAATTATTTGAAGTATGTTTGCACCCTGGGACTTGCTAGTGTTGTATCTAGGCTTCATATTATTTACCTACACTGTCTTTTGAATGGATGTGCACAGAGGAACTTTATTTTATGCTGGAAAGATGAGAAAGGTCCTGGCTGAGGCTCAGCAAGAAAAAATCCCCAGATTTTGTTCTCAAATGCTCAGAGCTTCACAGAGGGGGAGCCTCAGACCCAATAACCTGGTTAAGTTGCATCATACATAGCATACAGTGGCATATAATGAGCTCTACTTACTTTACACGATGATACAGCAGTTCTTAAAGTGCTACCAAAAAAACAACAACATAAGTGTCAGAATAAAATACAGCATCCAATAATAAATCTGTTTAATAATAATATTGTTTTTTGTTGTTGTTGTTCATTAATAGACGTTAACATTTCACACTCAAAAACTTAATTTAAAGAGGAATATTTGAGATATATTGTGAAATTAACTGTAATGAACATGAACTGAGAATCTGTTAGACGTGTACTTATGTGCATTGATTACATTAATAAACTTACCAGTAAGTGTTGTGTGCAGTTTGGCCATTATAGAAATTAATAAATTATACAAACAAAAAAAAAAAACAGTCAGGCTTTGTAGCAGACAATGCAGCATGCCCTAATGTTTGTTGAGATGTGCACTGTGCTCAGATTAGCCATTCAGATCAATAGTACTGCACTACCAGGGGATCAGAACACTTCTATCACTGCACACGTTTCCACTGACATCACCACCAATGGGATCGCAGAACACATTTTAGCCCTTCAGTGAGAAGGAGTGGGAGTATGCAGCGCTATTATGGGCACTCAGATCAACTGAAATATCAGTATACTACTGTACATATTTAGGCAGGGTGTGTCTATGCCAGTCGACCATAGTAAATACATATTCTCTAGAATTCTGGATCTACAACTTGCTAACACACAAGCAACATTCTGGTTAAGATGAATGATTTTGATATGTCCCTGCTGACATCATGACATATTTCAAGAGGTTTTTCCCAAAGTTCAACACTTATCACAGCGTGAGTTTCCATTGCTAGATTACTAGAGGAAAAGGCAGGGTTGATGAGAAGAGAAGAGCAAATGAGGCCGGACTTGTGCTTAAAATAGCACTTATGAGCAGCCAGGAGTGGTAAGTATTCCAGTTATGTCCTGTATCTTGCTCTTCTACAAATCTCAGGCATTCAAGAGCCCACAGGACATTAAGAGTCTCGCCGACTTATCGACACAGCTGCGAGGGACAAACTTCCTCTCTCACTTAACACTTCTGCCCATGACCTTTATGGCACTCAAACAAGAAGTCTGTAAGCTGGTAAACTAATAACTAGATGCCTCTGTGACAAAGCTCAAGTGACACTCCCAATGATGGTTAATCTGAGCCTGAACCTGGCACAGGGCCTCCACGCACTGTGCCCCTAATGAGAAGCATCAATCAACATTGGCAGCAACATTTACTTACCTGTCATCTGCATGAGAAATGGTCTTCATGGCCGTGTGCGATATTCCTACAAGAGCACAACATTCTGAATCCATGAGCCCACCTCTATATGGAGAACATGGAGCGATAGCAGGGAAATCGAGGTAGGCGGCTGAACTTCGTTACAGCAAACCATCGGCTCGTTCTTTCCTCTGGTGTAAGCGAGTAACAGAATGAGATCCGTCTCAGTGGGGCATGTAAATCTGAGCTCTCTTAACCCTCACAGCACTGATGAGGGGGAAAAAATCCCAGCTCAGCTTACTGGCACATGGGAAGATAGAAATTAATGGAGAGGAAGAGGACACGAACAGGTGCTGTGGTACGCACTTTAATGGAACAGTTTTACTGTATATTTATGGTTGATAATGACCAATCATCCATAACAGCAAGATTTCAATTCCACTGAATTTATTTAGGTTGTATTTAGGTTGCTTTTTGATTCCATTAACATACCCCTGGTTCTCTGTTTATATTGAGTTGGATATGAAAGCATCTGCTTAATTACTTGAAACCAGTAATTAAGGATGCATATAAAATTGCCTACTCTGAGTAGGTTCTTCTTCTGAAAAATTACTTCACAAGAGTTAAAGAGTTCTACATAGAGTAAATGTAATTCAGACATTGTTATTTCTAGTAAAGCAATTCATTTGTCATATTGTCATTGGCAGTAAAGCAATACAACTAATAGGTTATTCGACTTTTACAAATCCTCCCGTTGCCTCATGGGATAGTACAACACAGTGTCACGACCAATTCGTACATATTCGTACGACCTCACTCGTACAATTTTGTACGATTTGTCTAAAACGACGTGATGGGTAGGTTTAGGGGCGGGGTTAAGTTTAGGTCATTCAAACAAATTCATACGAATTGGCATCTCGTAAAATACGTACGATTTATAATAAATCGTATGAATTTGTACGAGTGAGGTCGAAACAATTTGTACGATTTAGCCACCTCGTAAAATATGTACGAATTGCCGTGAGATCAGGTTGGATAGTACAGCACTCTTGGTATGGCAAAATGGTATGTTTTCCATGTTAAACTGAGTTTTTTTCCGATTAGCTGCGACAGTGACACAAAAGATATGGTTACAGATGGAACAAGAATATACAGTACATACTATACAGTCTATAATGATTATGTGCTTTATTCAAGGTTAAACAAGTCTAATATGAGGGGGGGGGGTTTGCCTGACCTTATAGCCAAACTAAAAGCAACAACAGTTTTTACCTCATATCTTGAAATTAAATCAAATATGTACTTTAACACTGTGAACCCACTGCAAACAAATGAGTGTATTCCATGAAACAGATGGCATCAGTCAGTACGTATCTTTAATAATGTTAAAAAGCGTAGAGTGCAGAGTGCTTCCAGAGTGCTTCCAGAGAGCTTCCAGAGAGATCCCGCCCCCACACACACTTCTGATTGGCTGTGATATTTGATTGATTCTATCGCATCACATCTGTTTTGGACCCTGAAATCTTGACAAGTCGCGAGTAGTTAGGACACGGTATAAGTTTGAAACTGATTTGTATATCATTTGATCAAATGATTAAATATATATTTATATATTTTTATCAGTTTACAAATTGGTCTGCGTAAGTGTTGTGTGTTTGTTACCTTTTTATTACTTTGTTCAACACCCACTTATTCTCCCTCATCATGTTCAATTCAATCTAAAAACTAAAACAATTTAATTTGCCGAGATGTCATGAATTTTGTTACAAAATGTATTTTACTTAATGATGTTAGTAGTTAAGAACAGAGGTAGATTTAAATTATCTTACCTAAAACAGTACCCACCTGCTGTACAGTCAAAATAAAATACAAATCCCCAGATATCTTCAACTCAATTACTATTTAGTAGTGCATCTTCAAGCTAGAAAATGCTTACGTCAACTTTACAGGAAAATGCAATAATGCTAATGGCTACTATTACCATAACCTCTGGAAATTTCCAGCTGATTTGCTGATTCCAGCACAGGCATGTAATATCAGTGGCTCGTGAATCATTACTGTACATCTCATTACTCGGGCATCTGTTAAAGAACAATTTAAAATCTTGCAGCTAATCATTTAATCAAAGGCCCTTAAGAACTTCAAAAACATGGCTACCAATACAAATAACCAGACATTGACCTCTTAACCACGAGCCCTCAGAGAAAGCAGGAAGTGTGCATCCTAAAGTATTTTGTGCAAATAAAAGGAAGAGAAGCACTCACTGGTCGTGTAAAACGAAGTCAGTGTTTTCTGAGGAGATATGTCCCGTCACAGGATGTCTGAACGTCGTCGTCCTCAGGTTGTGGCTGCATCCAAGAAGAAACGGAGGGAAATGGGGAAAAACAAGATAAGAAAAACAAAATGAGCAATCCTGTATTAATCATGTTTAATTTGGCATTTCCCTCTCCTGCTGTGGGTATTGTAGCCGTGAGAGCAACATTCTACAGGAACACACTAAGTTTGAGGGATTCTGATGGCTTTCCCACAGGAGTGCAGAATGTGTGGCAGCGCTGAAGCCTGGCCAAGTCCACTCATATTATTTAACACAAAGTGTGGGGCTAAGCACAAACCGCTGCAGAAACTTTATTGATTTCAATTACACAGGGTCATTCACTGTTTTAACTAGAGCATTAAAACATCTCACTGTCATCAGGTGTAATAAGACAGAGACAGGGGGCTTCTAAGGGTGAGAGGACTGTGAAATAACACACATAATATGCCTGCTGTCATCGGTTCAGTTATTCATTCTGTCTTCACACTCCGAGTTTGGCTGAAGGGAAGCGAGTGGAGGTAATTTGATGAGTAAGGAGGATCCCCACGTGAGTAAACGTGGTCCTATATGAGCGGAAAAGGCTCCACCACAAGTCACTTATCTGCCTATCTTCAGTTCCATTATGTTTAAAAAAAAAAACTATAGTAGGTCACTTTGCCTCAGCGATTTTCTGTAGACTCAAGGCTGATAGATACAGTTAAAGAACTGCTTCAGCAAGTGTACAGCAAAGAGAAGATGTCCTTCAGAGTAGACAGAGGTTATAACAGATGTTAGAACTAAAGCTAAACTAAAATACATTTATTTCATGCTAAGTATACAGTTCAAATCATATATACTAACATATCGCTTCAGACTTACTGATATAAAAATTTCAGTCATCAATAAAAATCAATGAAATAAAAAGCTTTTATTTCAAGCACCAACTTTCAGAAACAACCAATAAATAAACTTGTGTTAAGTACAAGTGTTTACTGACAGTGTACAAGGTGACCTTCAGTCCAGGACAACAGCACTCAACATTTTGATCTGGAGATTATAAAAGGGTACACACACAACACAAACAACACTGAATAGAACAGAATTTATTTTTCCTCTTGGCACTTACTGTTACTGCTACACAAAACATTAACAGCAAGGGATCTATATCACAAGAGAGATATTAGCATCCCACAAAAGCAGCCTCTCTTACAGGCCTTCCTTCCATGGTGATGAGGCACGTTCAGCATGACAAGAAAGCTTAGGTATGCGCCTTTCACGGTACGCTGACAAATTTAACAGGGTGTGGAAAACCTTTTCTGCCTCTGAGAAACATGTCATCATACGCTCCCAGTGACACATCATTGTCAAGTTCATTCTTTAGTGAACAATCATACCACAGGAATCTGAGGTACAAACATCCTCATACAGTAAGTTCAGCTGAATGCAAACATACTGTATGTCTCCAAACACTACAACAAGCTTTTATCTCTAATTGAACATTTAGTGCATCAGCGAACTCTGCTGCATAAAAGCTTTTCAGTGGCTGCATGAAAGAACACTTGACATGAAAGCATGTACTACAAAGCCTTTACTACAACAGTGGTTTCATGCAGTTCCTGAATAAACACTAATATACTGAAGTCAATTTTGCGAACTCATCTGTGAGATTAATGTGTGTACAAACCAAATAAATACTGTAAAATGTGCAGTCTGGTAAAACCTTAGTAACACTAATCAAACACAACAAAATAACAACTGCATGATAAAAAACGTGGAATAAATATTAGCAAATAATGTTTGCTACAGTACTGGAAGCCGCAGAGGTGCTCCTGAAATGGTTCATCCTTGGTTTTGCAGTGAGCATGGTCAGTCCATCACTGTAATGTACGCTAAAAGACCCTCCTCTGAAAGGTTCTTCATCACTACAGGGCTCTCAGCCCTTTCTTAGGCAGCCTGACTGCGACCAGGCCTCTCTTTTTTTAGGTATGCCATCCACATCTAAAAGGAGACAGCCGCAGACCTGCCATCAGACTCCATTAAATTACATTCACCATTGTTTTCAAACTCCATACGCCTATAGAGTCAATATGAGTTAGGCATAAGAAACTGAATAATCTATTCTAATGGATTATAATAGCTGGATTGGATTTCACAAAGTGACTTTAAACCACAATCAATGTAAACAGATGGCTTAAATAACAACAGAGTAAAAGCGCAGATATATATATATATATATATATATATATATATATATATATATACTGTATGAAAGCTTATTTCCATCACAGAAATTTTATCTCGCAGTTCAAACTTATGTCTTCAGAGTTATAAGACACAAACTCAGATCAGCAGTCAGATACCAACCTCCAATTGCAAGAAATAAGTCAGATTAGTGGCAAGCTTGTTTCCACCAAGAAATAAAAGACGACAAATACAAGTGAAACTTTTAATCTTTTTATACAATTATGACTTTACTGTCAAAATTCTGATCTCACAACTCCGAACTGCGAGAAAAAAAACCTCTTTGAGAAATAAACCAAGTGCATTTATTTTTTAATTCCATGGCAAAAAATAAGCTTCCATACTACTGACAGCACTGTATAAAAACTCTGCACGTCTTAACACAACCGTTGTCATTTTATTTTTAGACCACCAAACACAACAAAACATAAGTGCTGATTATCTGAGAAGAGCTCTCTAGGTCACAAACTCCAGTTAAACAAACCAGAAGTGAAACCTGTACAAAAACGATGATGCACGCAAGGTACTGTACCTCGCTCAGTCGTCATCAGCCTGGCAGGCACAGACTGGGGCACCTTCCTGCAATGGGCTACAAAAACACAAGCACATTTCCTCTTTCCCTAGCTTTGTTCCAAAAGCATCATGCCAAGCGCTTTGCTAAACTACATCTTCCCTATAACAGTTTTGCTATATTCCACTGTTAATAAGTAATCTGCATTCTTTAGCTCTTTTGTTCTCATCATATTACTTCCGAACTACTTGCTACGGAATTCCCTGCATTAGCATTGGAGGATAAACAAAACGGCAAACAGTAGTGCTGTTTGTTTAGCCGTGATGCAGGCAGCATATGACATTATGAATGATGACTGTGAATTAACTCTTGCTCCTGTTGGGGCTGCTGTTTTGTCTAAATTCTAGAGACAAGAAAAATGGTAATGCATATGATTAATAGGACAAACTAGAGGCGTGTCAACCCCTAAAATATATATCCTAACACCTTAATATATTGACACATGAACATCAAAAAAGACAAATCATTAAAAAAAATAAGGAGAACAATACCAACATTATGTCCAGTATTACAGAAACCACAACAATGCTGACATTCAAGTGGAAGAGGTTGGGTAGTGCAGTCTGACCTGTTGATATTCGTTAGATTAAAGTCCACATAGAGAAGTATTACTACTCCTCTAGTACTATGACAGCTCTTACCCGTGGGATAAACATATTACTTGGCATCTCACAAGAGCCGAACAAGCAATTGTGAAACAAAAAGCAATGTTTATATAGAGCTAAAACACTACATTACTTAACAAAACTGCTGATAGCAGTACAGTTACACAAAACATACCCAGATTTCTCCTAGTACTGCAGTTCAAGTAGTTCATAATGCAGAAGAAAAAAAACTCCACGGTTACTGCACTGCATCAACAAAAACTTTATGGGACCTGTCAGTGTTTAAGGTCTGTATCTAAAAAGAGTTTGTTCATAAAACAGTGTTCTTTTATTCTTCAGATAATTCAAAATTGCTCTTTTAAGAACCGTTGTATGGAATCACTGCACACATATTTTTAAGCATGCATATTTAAATGGTGTGTTCGTCTAATGGTCACTTTTAATGGCCTCACATGAACACTATAAAAAGTAACAGGCACTTTCAATACCAATTCAAGATAAGATCACATTATCGCAAAACACTAATCTAATGAAATGTGCTTTCCCGAACTGGAAATTAACCCAATTTCACTTCCCGCCCAACACAGTAACGCCTTACAATAGCAAGAGCAAAAACAACAGCACTTAAAATCCAGAAATAATGTTCAACTAGGGCTGGGCAATTGATTGAAAAGTACAGAACCTAAAATCGATCACATTTTTTTATTTGATCGACTTTCCCTTTAAAACACTAGCGCGTATGGATTCACATGACCCCGCCTCTGTTGCGTTACGTTATTCCGCCAGCATGTCGAGCATGGAGAACTTAAACACTGAGACAACTGAGCAAATTGAGCAGCTTGTACCAAAGAAAAATGCAGTCTCCGTCATTTGGACACATTTTGGCTTCAGTAAGGATGACATCAAACAAAATCAAGTCACAGTCGACAGAAGATACACTGTGCCATCGCGATCACATTTTTCTAAAACTAAAAAATAAAAGTTCAATAAATAAATATTTGTATTTTTTTATTAGAACAAAGTGACTGTTCGTTTTAGGCAATGTGTGCTTTAATTTCAGTTGATGTTTAATAAATAATCATAGATAGTAGTTAGTGTTTGTGTGTGTGTGTTAACTCTTTATGTTTTGCAGAGCTTCCCACCCTAAAGTTGTCTCACCTGCAAGAGCGCAGTATTATCTACTCCTTCCTGGGCACATTCCAGGTTTGGTCTCTAAAACGGTGGTAGGATGAGAGAATCGCTCGGATGGGAAAGTTGATATCCTGCTGAAGTGAAGCTGCCAAAGCTCTCCAGTTCTCCTGAGAACCGCCTGCCAGGAGTTCCACTCACCACTAAGTATTTGACGGTCGTTCAGAGACCAAACTCTTTCAGGACCAGAACAGAGCTGAGCTACACAGCTTATCAGATCTAGCCCTCTTCTCTCTAACTTTCCCTCCCTCTGTCTCTCTAGCTCCCACCCTCCCTGTCTCTTGCCAAACTACAGCCCATTAATGAGGACGTCAGTGGGCAGAAAACTAAATTGGGAGGAGGTGTTTATCGCACTAGCCTGTCGCATCTCTTGTTTCTATTGTATTGCCATTTTCTTTGGCAAAAGCACAGAGCTGCCAGTTTTATTGTTTTGAGACTTTCCTGTGCAAAAATGACTGACAGTTGGAGGGAAAAGCCCTGATGTTTTGAGAGTGTCACTATTTTTACTGTAAATTTTTACCAAGCGACAGCATGCAGAGGAATGTGTTTCCCCTCTGTTAACCAGAGCCTTGTTCTAAGTCAAAGCACACGCCACTGCACCTGCGTCAGACGCTCTCCGACAGCATGTTTGCCACATTTCAACCTACTGGCCAGACTGTGGGCTGTGAATATTAGTAGGTTAGCTCAGAGGAGATAAAACATGAGGTATGCAGTCCAGGAAAGCAGGTGTTATTTGCACTGCTCGAAAGCAAATATTGAATGAGATACGCAAAAAAACCTTCGGCTTAATGAAACAATGGCCTTTACAGACTTATTTCAACTACCTTCAACTAAAATAGGTTTAAAATGCATTTGGATATGAAGCTATGAGTTTCCTTTGATTAATATGTATATTTGTGCGTAGTACTATACAAAAGGTCTGAATAAAATAAAGGCTAAGTTAATAGCAAAATAAACATGTAACTTTGTACAAAACATCACATCATGCATGAATTTCACTAAGAAATATGCTCTACACTATAATAAGCTATAGTTTGATGAACATTATGTATCTTAGTCAAGAGGATAGACTGAGGAAGAAAAGATCAATTGTAAGAGGGAAGCACTGTGGGATTCGGTTACTCAGCATTGCAGTGAATTCCTTTAACAGTGTAATTCGGCTATATATCCGCACTAAAGGTGAAAGTCACCATAGCTTGTAGTATAGACTCCAACCCAACTTTGATAATAGATTAACGGCGATATTTTTTTTTTCGCGCGATAAGAGTCTCGCGTTAACGCCGATAACGGCCCACCACTAATATATATATATATATATATGTATTTATACATATATATATATATATATATACATACATATATGTATACATACATACATACAGACGTTGAAACCATCTATAAACACACACACAAAGCATTGTCAATGAAACATTTTTTTTTAATGTATAACTGACAAATATGAAAAAATGAAGTTTATTACTTTTTAACTGTGTCATCTTAATAGATGAAAATTGTTTTTATTTGTATTCTTTAATTCTGCGTTAGATCAGACGGGAGATTCTGTAATTATCCTCCATTGGGCCAGTGTTTGAGGCGTGTGTGTCTGACCTCTTTGACCTCCAGGAGGCGCTCTGGGTACTGGTTTTTGGCACGGCGGGCGGCTGCAGGCGACTTATGGTGCGTGATGGTAACGATGTTGCTCTGAGGAACATGGTGAGGGAGATGTCTCTGAGATGCAGGAGAGGAAGACGGAGGGAGGTGAGGAAGCAGAGAGAAACTCCGCGTCCGGCCCGACGAACCCTGAGACACACAGAGAGAGAAGGTAAAAAACATTCACAGATGCACATAATACAGTCTAACGAGCAGTGCATGCTGCATTCAGACCGCGATCACACTCCAGAAAACACAAGTGACAGACGTCACAACCAGAAGAGATTTCACAGCCAAACTCACCTTCACATGACTGCTACATAAACTAACGCATCAGAAATATACAGAGTCTGATATCTTATCCAAAAATAACGAAACCATCCTAGTTAACGCACTAACATATGTTTATATTAATATATTTAATGCCTTTAATGCATGCAGTCAGTAATATCTTTGTGGTTTCTAAAGCTTGTTCTGAACATTTAGGCCAAGAGCTGATTAAAGCAGGATTTTATCCCAGACATTAGCAAAGCGTCTGTTTATCACTAAATTGGTAACTTATAAATCAAAAGCTAGATGTGATATGTAACAAAACTCAGTTAGCGTGTTTGAAGAGTAATGATCAATGAAAACCAGTCTTTACAGTAAGAGTACATCTATGAGGTGAGGAGAGCTGTTCTCAGAACGGAATATATAGCTGTGTGTTTTGATGCAGTTTGAAGGTAATCGGTTTGTTTTGGTGTTTGAGCTGCTGCTGTGATGTGAGAGTCATTCACAGAGATTACTGAACTTCACAATCACACAAGTGCCTGTTACTGAGTTTACTAACAAGATGATCACAACAACACAACCTGGAATATAACAATATATGAGCCTTAAATGAAGTGAGTCACCTGTCAGGTGTCTCTCTCTGTATAACAGAGATGTGTGTGTGTGGGCCGAACACACTCTGACAGTGAACGTGGGCACAATGCCGTCCCACAGGCCTAAAATCATCAAATTTATTTTATTTATTGAAGAGTGTGGTGCAATGATGTTTTATCAGTGATCTTCATTCTTATTAGTTAATGTAATAAAGCATTAACGCTGCACTGAATCAAATAGCAAGAAAGCGGAATTTTGTCATTGCATCAATACTCCCAATGTCCCATAAATACTGTTTAGTTAGATTAATCATTTTATAATGTTACCTTTAGAAAAGTGCCAAACTGAATAAATAAAAATATCTTTAAATTATCTTTAATTTATTAAATTAAAAACACAACAAATAAATCTCTCATCCTTTGGAATTTTCTTTAGATCTTTTTAGCGCTTTAGGCTTTAAATTAGTAATGCAACTATCTAAAAAAGAAAAGAAAAAAAAAAAGTATTCTTATTTGTTTCCTGTTGGCATCTCAAAATCCTTGAATTATGATAAGTAAGCTATAAAGTAAGACAAAACATATCATTTTTAAGCTAAACAAGTCCTAATTTCTCATACAGTGTTCTTTCTCAAGTATGTTTATCTTGTTTCAAGGACCTTCGGTGATATTTTAATTAGACTACTAATTTAAACAAGTAAATCAAAACCTTTTTTTGCAGTATGTGGCCACTGAAAAATGTTCATTTATATATAAAAAAGGGCTAATAAAGTGAATTTTGGTGGAATTTGTATTTTTCTATTTTGAGACCGAGGTGGGAGATTATGGATTTTTAAAGATTCAGAAACTACCTTGTGATCTAAACAACAGTAGTATGTGTGTGCTAATGCCCTCAGCAGTGACTCCGTCTGGATCAATATGTGTGATATCAGTTACAGAGGAATCTGAGAGAGCGAGAGAAAGAGTCAGTGTTTCTCAGGCAGAATGAAGCATCTGTTCTTCACTGAATGAAGCTCTGTGATCATGAGCTGATGAGCGGTTACTACAGCACAGCATTAACAGAGACAGACCGGCACTGTGTGGACAAACATGACACAGTGTGTGTGTGTGTGTGTTACCTGTGCGTCCAGTGTGTTCGGAGTTCGGTCGACAAACAGATGCTCATCACAATCCTTTAGTTTCCTCATCTGTGAACAACAACAGATCAGGTCACGCCCTCAAGATGACTTAAAAGGATTCAAAAAATGACATAAGCTAAAACAATCATATCAAGATATTTCTAATTTTGATTCATTTCAACAATTTAATTTTTTATATATTTTTACATAACAGTTTCTTTGAAGACTCACGATTTTTACAGTCCAGAAATACCTGGATTTTTTATTTTATGTGTGGATTTCTAGACCTGAAATAGTCATGGACATTAACTATAGTCATTTTTTATAATAAATAAATTTTTAATACAATTTACCAGCCATGCAAATATTGTTATCAGTAACTAATTTAATATATTGAATATTTTAATCATATATTTTTACTATTACTTAATTCAGTAAATCACAAGCAACTGGAAAGGCATGTTAATCTGCGTTATTTTCAATATTACTGCTCATTTTATTTTAATTCGTTTTAGTACATGAAGATAAACTAAATGTAAATGAGAAATGCTTCCTTGACAACTAGATGAACGAAAATAAGGTTTCTTTTACTTTAAAATTATGAAAACGTTAGATTTAAGTTATGCTTTTAAATATTAATATGAGCCCTGAAGAACATTTTTGGAATCCTCAAAATGTAATTATTTTAAGTGAGAGGCCCCGGGGCCAAAAAGACTGAGATCCACTGCCTTAGAAACCATATTAGTGAATGGTTTCTATCAAGGGATTTCTATTTCCTGACCTTAAAGAACGCTCATAGAAAACCGAGCATTTAGTGAGATTTGCATGAAAAGCAACATATGGGCCATTCATGAGTCAATTAGTGACAACATACTGTATCGAATGTCCCCACGACTCACTTATCATGATATAGCTCTGTTTAAGTGAGAATATTTGACCTCAGAAGTATACAGTAAACAAAACTGTACAAACACGTTACCAAAAATCTCTCATATGCAAAAACCGGATTCTCCTGTAACACTTTCCCCGCTCTCCTTGAACATTCACAATGTGTTTGTGTGTGTGTGTGTGTGTGTGTGTGTGTGCGCGTGTTAACACAGACCTTGGCACTGCTGTCGGAGTGGCGTCTGGTACAAGCCTGTAGCTGCATCATCCACAGCTGCTGCTCTGTGGCGTCCACCGCTGGGACAGAGGAATTATGGGAGAAAACATGAGAGAGAGAGAGTATATGAAAAGTATTCATGCATTACAGTCACCATGGAAACAGCTTAAAAGATGCATTATATTATATCATGTAGGATTGGGATTACAGTAAGACCCTACAACTGTTACTAAGTATAGAACTAACTAAACTAATTAGTCAAAACTAAGTGTGGTTTATGAAAGGTTTATATTTTTATTTTGCCTGTAATATCTGATGAAGCAGAGAGCAGTGCTGCTTTGTGTACAGCGTTACCAGGGAAACCACTATTTTAACGCTACAAAAGGGGCACCTAGTGGTGAAAAATGAATTTGCATTTTCATTCAGACCAGTGTTCAGGCAATATGCTAATATTTCACGCTGGCGTCATAATGAAATGGTTTGGGATTTGTTTTAAAAACCGACTCTTTTCATAGTCGACTCTTTCTTTTAAGAGACAATAACTTTATACACGGTGCACTTTCAGATTTAACACTTTGCAGTGTGTTTTCATTCAGTTAGAGATGCATGAAAACACATCGTCAAAAATCCATAATAGAGGCATTAATTCAAACTCTATTTATAAACTACAGTATAATAATATCTCACGATACTAAAATAACACACTGATCTTTCACAATGACTGCTGAGGGTCAGACGAGTGACCCTGAACACCACATCACTTCCACATTCAACAGGAAGTCAGACTATTCCTAGAAACAGAACAAGCTCCAGTGAAGCACTTGCGCTGAAATCATCAAACTTCACTGAGCTTCAGCAGGGCATTAATAAAGCAGAAACAGACGATTAATGAGAAACAGAGCAGCAGCCGCCCAAACATGAACACAACACACAAACACTGCATCTCTGCCATTTTAAAATGATTATTATTCATTCGGTTTATTTACGAAGCACCTCTTACAAAACATTATAATTAAGATGTGATGTGCTAATGTGGTCACATTAAATGGAAGTAATTCACACACACAAGTAAAAATCAAGGGAACATCGCATTCAATCATACTGCATCAAACCTGATGCATCGGGAAATATTTTAGAGCTAAATCAGAAATCAGAATTATTCAGATGCTTTATGTTTCCTATCCTTTATGTTTTTTATGTCACTTTTTTTTTAATTGTTGCTTGCAACACCTTCTGATTTTATTGCAGGTGCCAAAACGGAGTAAAATAAATTCATTAAATATGTAAAATGACTAATATTAGTATTATTCATATTAATGCGTTGTTAATAATATTAATTATTAATATTAAATGTAATAAATGCATATAAAATGCATCAATATAAAATAAAAAAACAATTAATTTTAAAAAATACATTTAAGTAAATATATATTATACAATTATACAAAATAAATATGTTAAATATAATAAAAATTCTTTTTTTTTTAGCTGGCAAGCTTTGATTTCATGTTGAATTTGAGATGAGCCAGAATCCAACTACTAAAGAACCCTTTGAGATGGCAGCAGCGAGCGGATCCTGAGAGTCAGTGTGGCAGATGTTCTTCCTCTCACCGTTGCTCATAGAAATAAAGGATGTCTCTCATCAGAACATGCAGCACTTATGATGCAGCACTGTAACCTTCATCAGATCCATTTAATGCTCAATCTTTTAAACGAATGCATCCTGGGTAAAAAAGCCGTCAAGAATGCTTCATCACGCATTAGCTTCACTCCGATCAGACATTAGCAATTTAAACAAGCTCCCACTTTAATTAGGAGATGAAGATGCATTGAAGATGCATGGACTGACTGCAATTAACAGATATGCTAATAAACATTTTACAAGTCATTTTCCACAATAAACCTAATGACACCAGAAAAAAATAAAAAACATTGGAAATTTATTAGAATTTATTCCAGATGATTTTTCAGCATTATTACTGCAGTCTTCATTGTCACATGATCCTTCAGAAATCATTCTAATAGGCTGATTTGGAAACGTACAACAAATATTTTAGAATAGAAAGTCTTGAATGTCACTTTTTATCAATTTAATGCATCCTTGGTGAATAAAAGTATTCATTTCTAGGGGGGGGGGGGTAAAAAATCTAACTTTTGAATGGTGGTGTATAAAACTGACATCCAAATGGCAGTGATTCATCTGTTTAGATGACAGTTTCTCTCCGTATGGCTGGACAGGCTGAGAAACAGACTGAATGTCAGCGAGACTCTCAGTACAAAAGCTTCCAGCACCACAGAGAGAAAAATACTGAATAAATGCACAAACTCCTGCACGAAACATGAATTTTATAAAAGAGGCTGCTGGTTGCCGTGGTAACAGCCCAATACTGCTGCGTGAAACAAGTAACCTTTAGCTCATCGTCGGCCGAACACACTGACCGGAGAGTCACGAGCGCCATGTAAAATACCTCGGAGTTTGAAGAGCTCTCCATTGGCCGAGCTGACGATGAACATGTGAGGCGCCTCGTCGCTCGCCGTCACAGACGCACCAATCAGAGGCAGTGATCCTCTGGGCTTCTGACTCCGCCCCTGCTCGCTCACGAAATACTGCAGCTGACCCACATCAGGGTCCAACACGAAATACCTGCACACACACAGATTAACATCATACAGTCATGCACTGCAACTGCACTGCTTGTCAAACATGATTTTATTTCTAAAGAGCTGACAGTACAAAATTATCCTGTGGTGTGGCATGCTTTATTTAAAACTCTTAAAATGAATTTGCAAGCTGTTTTTATGTGCTCATATTAATTAAGAGGCAATTTGTCGTACAGCAAGACTATTCTAAATGTTTGTTTCACCTTATTTAAGCAGGCACTTATGAACAAAAGTTTTCTTTAATTACAATCTGGCAGGGAAAAAAACAAACAAATAGACATAAAAGAAACAAATAAATATACAAATAAAATTAATAAATCCAAGCATTAACAAAAGCATGTATATAAAAATAAACCTAAAACAAAACCCAAATAATTCTAAGCATAAATCGAAGCATAAAAACAAATATAAGCAGACAAGTAAATCTAACATAAATTTATCAGAACATACATAAATGCAAACATACATAAAAAAATAATAAATACAAATTTAAATACATTATATAAAAAAAATTGATGTTTTAAAAATATTATATATTTTAATGTGTTTTTTTTGCCTCTTGCACTAGTTTAAATAATCTGCAAAAAAGTTAATAAAAAATAATACATAACTAAATATATAAGAGAGAAAATTGATTTCCGTTTCAGCCTTAAAAAAAAAAAAAAAAATCATGTGACTCCTGAAAAGATGTTTAGAAATTATGTTTAACTAATGATGTTTTTTGTGTATTTTATGTTAGTTAGTATATATTTACATATAATCTCCAAAGACCCAAAAGTCTGACTGTAAGTGTTGGGCAGAACAGAGTCTGGACACGTTCGTTAATAATTTCATCAACAGTCCAAGAGGAACAATGAAAGAAAATCACAGAGAGTTTGACTTGAAGCTCAGATGATGCTTTAGATTTGATGACTCTCATTCAATCCCACAATCCCTCTGGCCAGAGGCCACGGCTCCAATCACCCGCTCAGACAATAAGAGGGTGTAAATGAGAGTGAAAGTCTCAGCTCAGCTCAATGTGTGATTAAACCGTATGAGAAAGTGCACATAACAGCAGCTGAACCACAGAAACGCACCTGAAGAAGCGACTCCAAACAAACCTGGAAAACCATTCATTTCTAGATTTCTGTTTAAGAATGCACGCACAATTAGCACATATTTAAAGTAATTGTGTAAAAATTGCATATACATGTTGCTGTTGTTGTTTTTTTGCAAGTGTGAGTGTCTGCAGTGATGTTGTGTGTATCAGTTTCTCCTCTGAAGCAGATCTATGACTCTGATCACAGCTACAGCAGCATTGACCAGCAACAAACTTGACTTCAATAACCACACAAACACTCTCGACATTTGTTTTGACACGTTCAGTAAAAGTGAACCACCTGGATCATTTTTCCACATGCATTATGAATGTGTTTCTAGTGTATTCACCAAACCCCGGTGTGCTGCTCACTGTCTTTATACAGCAGTGCTTTCTGTATGACTGCTTTAAACCAATCAATAAAGCCCAAAACAAACCTCACTTTGCAGGACGCAAAATAATCACCGCTCAAAAACCTGCATATACTGTACATGCATTTGCTGTTTATCTAGCTCAGAAAGCTGCAACAGATTTAGATGACTTGTGTTGAATTAAAACCATGCCACACTTCCTTATTTTGGCACAGACATAAGCAGATGTGATCGGATCAGACACAAGAAAAAAAACAAACATTCATTTTCTCCACACAGAAGATAACATGATATAAACAACATTACTTGCTTTTTAGTGATTTCAACTCTGTTAGCTGTTAAAGTATAAATTAGATTTGATCATGCAGCTGTATAGGCGAAGTTACACTTCATAATATAGATGAGGAGTCTATTCTCTATCCTCGACGCTGCTCTTTATCTCATAGACCCCAGCCTTCAGGCACCAGACATTTCCAAATGTGCTCTGACCCCAAATCAGACCCTTTTAAGACCGTGTAATCACATTCACAGAGACATAAAAGAGTAGCTCTGATCCTGAAATAGAGGAGGAGGTGGATTTACAATCGCTGAAGCAAACAAATAAAGTAAAAACCTGCTTCATTCATCATACGAGCACCGAGTGTATTCAGATGTGGCCTAGTTACACACACTCTCACAGCGCTGCATTCACTTCAGATCTGTAAATCATTCACTTTTATAGATGTTGCTCCAGAGTGACACCACAAACCAAGTTCACCAATGTAACCGGTCACCATCTGTACATGTTCTGAACTAGATCTACTGTTAAGATTATATTGTTACATTTAGTTTTTACAAATGGTTTTGTTTGCTGACCAAGGCTGCATTTATTTGATTAAAATACATTAAAAACAGTAAGTGAAGGCCAAAAATGCCACAACGCATTTTAATGGTACTTTTCTTTTTGTGAATTATAATATCTTTCTTTCTTTTTTTAATTTTGGGGGGAATTGTGACCTGTACGCGGGGTTATTATATAGTTAACTAAAACAAAGAAAATAGCATGTTGTCTCTATATTGCACAATGTAACTTATTCCAGTGATCAGATCTGTATTTTCAGCATCATTATCCGGTCTTCAGTGTCAAATGATCCTTCAGAAATCATTGCTGCTCAGGAAACATTATTATTATCAAAACAGTTGAAAACAGTTGTGCTGCTTCATACATTTGTGGAAACAGTGATAGCTTTATTATGTTTCTTTAATGAATAAAAAGTTACAAATAAAAATTCTACATTACACTTAATTTTAAAGTAAATGTATAGACATATATATATATATGTGTGTGTGTGTGTGTGTGTGTGTGTGTGTGTGTGTGTGTGTGTGTGTGTGTAAAAGACATTAAGATCTCCACATCAAAAAAAATTCACAAAAGTGATTTTATGTCCACAGAAAGCACATTTTACTTTTACAGTACTTTTAAGGTTTTAAATAAAATGTCAAAATTTGGTTGAAATAATGTTAGATTGTAACACAATATTTATTTAAATAGTTAAACAACATGCTTATTCGGACATCTCTACATATTAAAATATATAAAATAAGCATATAAAATTGTATTGTGTTTTAAGTGAGTAAAAACAAAACCTAGAATAGTGGCAAATTAAGAAAAATGTAAATGATTTTTGGTGTAAATATACGCCTGACAAGATTATTACACTGAATGACATTTTGGTGGGTAAATTTAGCAAATCAGGGAAAGATGTATTATATTTATTTTTGGCTCAGATAAAAATATTTCTTTAATTAATTTAAATGGAAACTTTTAAATGTAAAATATTATACATATATATATATATATATATATAATTTTTTTGTATATATGTAAAATGTAACATATACATATATATGTAATATTATGTTACTTTTAAATCAATTTAATGCATTATTGCTAAATAATATATATATATATATATATAGATATAGATATAGATATATATATAGATATATACACACACACAAAATAATAATAATGAAAAAAAGAATAATAAAAAGATAGCCTTTTGCTCAGCTTGAACAGTCTGTAAGTGTTGCTGTGAAAATCTCCAATGTTTTCTGCCACTTTATTTAGGGCTGGTGTATAAAAAAAAAGAAATGACAATACAAATGTGTTATGCGTGTGCAAAACAAATGAATCTCGTTAACATCTCGTTAAGATTCACGAACTAATGATTTATGGGTTTAAATCAGTCTAATGAAATTGTGGAAAGCATCAGATCGGTAACTGAATTAACATTTACTGAGTCATCTACTGAACGTTTATCAGTTAAAGAGACACTCTCACTAAAGAGCTCTGGTGCGATACCAGATATTTCAACCGTTTCAATTTAAAAATAGAATGCTAAAAAACCTTCTGTTGTTTTGAATTCTGCAGGAAACACTTGAAGTGAGTCAGTACTGCTGAAGAAAGCGCGGTGACACAAACACGTCAAGAGTTGTCGCCCACGGCACACATACACCTGTGAGTTTCACCGTTCCTCAATCGGCTCAAATTAAACCCAAATAAAACCACAGGTGCATTTCGCTTTCTGCTTTTCTCTGGATCTTTAACTCAACATATATTGATTCATATTTCCCCTGCTTCAAACATCTGTTCACTGAGATCTGGGATGAATCTAGAGAAGAATTCAGTCACACAAAGATGTGTCCTAGTAATCTGAGAAAGGTTATAACCCCAGAGTAGAGCTACATTTCTATTCTTCCGCCTGGTTTTTCCAGTCCACCTATTAAACCTGGTGAAAGAGTTACAAAATAAGAAACGTACTGTACACCGCATATGAAATACTATAAGCTGTAAACAAAATTGTTATATGGATTCAGTTTTCATTTGAAATTCTTTATGGACAAAATATTACAAGTAAATGTTTTTTTTCTGGAAGCTCAGCAAATCAACAACAACAGCCTCGAGAACATGTGCAGGTCATATTTCAGCAGCTGAACTGGGAAAGAAAGATAAAACTATATTTTGAATATAACAAAATGTTTTTTGGGCATTTGTGTTGGACTTTAATTATGTATACATAATAGTAATAGCTACATTACACATAGTTTCATTATGGTTGTTTATTAAACCATTTACTTATTATTTATATAATGTAGAAAATATTGAGACTTAAAAAAAGTAATAAATAATGCCACAATGCTTCTTAAAAGTCCTACTTTTTTTTTTTTTAATTAATTTTATTTTATTAATTTTATATATTTTGATTTTGAGCTTGGGGTAAAATGTGTATAAAAATCTATACAATAAAATAAACATTAACTTCTTTTTTTTTTTAATTCCAGCTAGTTTATATATATATATAATTAAGAAATAACAACTAATTAAAAATGTAAAAGTATGATAATATCTTGATACCAGATTAATACTGCTTGTAAGAGGCATTTATGATCTGGAAGATACAACTGAATTCAATGTTTTAAACAGCTGCTGAGATCAAGGACAGAAAAACACATCTGATATATTCATACTATATTTACTCGTTTCACTCCCTGACAACAACAGCAAGGAAAGCTGCTTGAGTCACGTCCACCAGCTCAGAGACTGACAGTCCTGCTGAACACAGAGAAACGAGCGCTGAGCGCACACGCGTGTGTGAGGCTCAACTCAGAAACATTACATTGTCACCATCCAAATGTCAACATATGTTCTCATCTCCTCCTGAGCCACGGTATCAATAACTCTGAACACAGGACAGAAAAATCACAAATGAGATCTCTTTAATATCTCGATTAGTTCTTCTAGACAGCAGGAGATTAAATGAAGTTTGGCATAATGAATCTAATCTTTTGGAATTATAAATCAAAAGGAAGGCTGTACATCAATTTCAAATCTGGATATGAATTAAAGTCACTTGCTGTTTGAATATGTGATCAGCTTGTTCTGTGTCAGTCCACAAACACTTCATCTCCAGAGCTGCTCTGAGAGCGTCTTATATAAAGGGAATATAATAACACAGATATATTTTAACATCCATGTGGTCAGTTATACAGTAACGTTCTGTTGTGCTGAACAGAATAAAAAACATGGAAAACACAGAAATGGATGAATAAAATGGATTTATAGGGCCCTAAATATGATGTTTACATTTGTAATAACTGAGATCCTGATCTTTAAAAGAGCAGCATCCGAGAAATATGATTTTCTTCTAGGTTCTTATGATAATGATCGCAGCTCATAATCTCACAGTATAATAACTGACTCCAGTCTCTGTATGTCAATGGAAACACACGTCACCGTCAGCAGAGAATCTGATCTGAATATCAAAGCTCGTCCCATGCGTTCAGCGCACACACACACATGCAGGTCAGAACGTCCTAAAACACACACATTTGCACAATCTCCTTCTCAGCCTGAAACAGGCCGTGTGTGTGAAGAAACTTATTTCCGCCTGCGCTGTTTTACAACTTACAGATGGACTGTGTTTAAAGTACAAAGATCAGATTCTCAGCTAGATAACGCGTGTGTATTTATTTATTTAACTGGTTCCTGATCTCTTGTGTAATTATTCCTGAACATCAGTTCGATCTCAGAATCTCCTGTGTCACGAGAAACAAGTCTGAACCACCCTCGAGTGTTTGTTCAACGACTAACATACGAGTATGATTCCAGCTTTAACTCAACATACACAAAAACATATTTCACCATTTAAAAGCTTCACGTTAATTCTAACAACACAAAAGCAGACGGAGGACTATGAGGAAGTTTGATGATGATGCAACACTTTAGTAATGAAGGACATTAGGAAATGTAGTCATAATATGCCAGAATAGACAGCAGATGTGAGAATCACAACCACAAAATATGACATGTGTGTGTGTGTGTGTGTGTGTGAATACATGCATACCTTATCTTATCTCATTACAATTGATCTAAAAATTAAGCAAACTGTTTTTTTTCCGATTAGATTTTATGGCCTCATTTTAACTACGTTTGCTAAAAACCTCACAAGACAAAATAACTTAGTGTAGATCTACCAGTCTCAAGTCGTACTTGTATATTCGTAGCAATTTTGCATGGGTCAAAATTCTTGAATTCATTAGGATATTATAAACATGTTCCATGGATGTATTTTGAACATTTTCTACCATAAATATTGATACATCATTTAAAATTAATAATACGTATTCCTAAGAACTTCATATGGACAATTTTCTCAGTATTTGGATTGTTGTTGTTGTTGTTTTTTTGCACCCTCAGCTTCCAGATTTTCAATAGCTGTATCTTAACCAAATATTGTCCTAACAAACCATCAATGGAAAGCTTGTGTATTCTGCTTTCAGGTGATGTGTAACAAAACACTGACCCGTGTGACAGGTTTTGTGGTCCAGAGTCACATACAATTCCAGAAGTATTTGTATTTAACTGTGTTTATATATAGCACGAGTATAGGAATGAAATATCATAACTGAATAACTAACTTAAAATTAACTAAAAAAAAAGGCTAATGACAAACAAACAAATAAAATCCCCGAAATAAATCATACTTAGGTCTAAAATGCAGTTAATATCACACGTATTGTGGTAATATGACATGACAGACTGCGGCCACGAGTTGAACACGGCCAATGTAAACTTCACCCCGCTCTTGGTCGGGTTCGGTGGTGTTACCTGTTCTGCCAGCCCTGGATGAGGTTGGTGTATTTGCTCAGCACCCCCTCTATCCTGCGCGTGCGTCCGCGCTGCAGCGGCGTGATGTTCCCCGCCGGAGACGCGCCGAACCCGAGCGAGGCCGCGGGCTGCGACGAACACAGCGGCTTTTCCATCGCGGTCCGGATCCAGACCTAAATCATGACCGGAGAGCTGGAACCCGTTTCCACCGCGCTGCGCTTCCGCTTCCCTCTGCCCGATGCCATATTCCCGCGGAGCGCTTCTCTCTCGCTGCTCTCTCCAGCGTGTTTCTGTTGGGAATCTGAGACACTCCCTCCTTCCAACCCGGATATTACAAACGCATCCGAACTCTGCCGTGAGCGCGACGCGTGCGTGACGCGTACCCTTCTCACCGAATCTTAAATCTCTCTCTCTCTTTCTCTCTGGTGATGCATCATCTGCATGGACTAATATATTCCAGATAGCGCTGAGCATCTCTACATTTTGGGTTACTTTGCCTGTATGAAAAGCAGAACCTCTTTTTAAGGACAAGACTGTGTAAGGATCTTTATATCATTGATTGTCCGTTTGTCCTGTTCACTCAAATTTTACATCAGACTTGAAGTGGTTGCCAAGAAAGCTGTTTCTGAACAGAATGTCCTTAAAACCAGACATTGGAATGTATTTAGTTTAGCTTTTTTTCATTCTTTTGGCAGACTATACATTTAGCCTATACAGCAACTTCTTTGTTGCAGGTGAACTTGTATTTATTTATAATTCTGGGTCATATTTTTTTGGAGCTGGGTAGATTACTTACAAATTGTAATCCGTTACTGATTCCAAATTACATGGGAAAAAAAAATGTAGTCAGTAATGTAATCTATTACATTAGACAAAATTTGGATTAATGTAATCAGAATCCTTTTGGATTACTTTTAGATTACTTTTGGTCTTACTTGTTTATCTCATTGATTTATACAGGATAATATTGTATGTAAAAAGACATCATATATAAATATATATTAGTGGTGGCGAGACTCTTATCGCGCGATAAAGAAAATATCGCCTTTAATCTATTCACAAAGTTGGGTTGGAGTCTATACTACAAGCTATGGTGACTTTCACCTTTAGCGCGGATGTATAGC
>JAUCMU010000125.1:10663643-10675895 GCA_032275025.1 Enteromius treurensis | reverse complement strand
ATAATATAACCCCCCCCCCCCCCCCCCCCCGTCATTTCTCAGGTCAGATGAAGGCACTAAATGATGCGTGTTTCTGTAACTTCAGACATCTTGTAATCTCAAGTGCTTTGCTTCGGACAAGTCTTCTGTGCAGTTTTTTTAAGCTCATCTCTTAAGATTAGGAATGTAAGGTCCTGTGCTATTTTTGGGATGCTCTGCAGTTGAGGTTTTGACAGGCGATGGCTTCGGTTCAGCCAAACACTTAACTGCATTTATCACTGATGCTTCTTTTCCAAATGTAAGCAGACTTGTCGCAACGGTAGGCTTCACATTGCAATAAAACAGATTTACAGCAGCCCGAATACAGCATTGGCATCAGAGCCAGTGCTCAACCATGCTATTTGCCAAAACAGTAACTATGGTAACACCAGTTGATGGGGTGTTTTCTAAAATGTTTTAAATTACCATTTAGAAGGTGACCTCGTACGTTTGGCTGTTAAAAGAAGTTATTACTTCCTATTAACCAACGGGCCATTAGATTTTCTAGTAGGAGCAACAATGCCTTAAACAACCAATTAGCTGGGGGGGCAGGGGGTATGGTGATAACTGTACTAAACAAACCATTAATAAAATGACTAAATATGCCGGACTTTGTTTTGTTTTGGACAATGCCATTTATTTGACACTGACTGATGATGTTAGACTGAATCCCCAGTGTGGGAGCAAAAGAAAGTTTTTAAATGCAAATATTGCAGCCTTAAAGAACAACCAATGACTCATACATAACTGCACATTGTTCTGTCTGTAGATGTCATGCTGTGCTGTACCTGAGCAGCTGTTTTCTGGCAAACTGTTGTTTTCCTCCGATTTTTTATCATGTGCTCTATCACTGTAAGTAATTTCAATTGATCAATGCTTTTATAGCTAGTGATACTTTATATTCCCCATCTCTAAAACTTGCACAAATTCTTCTACATTTTCATTAAAACACTATTTATTTTTTTTAGTTGGTGAATCCATTCTGAGCCACAAACACACATACGCAAAAACAAACCACATGTTTACATTCGGATTATCTGTTTCATCTCTGGACTTAATCTAAATCTTTGGGGTGGGGTTGGGGGTTATAGACATAATCCCTACAGAAATCATGAGTCATTCAACTTTCTGAATCTTAACTAAGTCTTAAAAAATTTATGTTATACTATTGATACTAAAAATGTTCCTTCAGCAATATCCACTACACATAAAGGCCAACACAATCCATTATGTATAAGGAGATGTGGCTCAGTGTAACGCCCCGACTCTCTGCACTGAACAATAAATAATCACTGAGCTCAAATGGAACTAGCACTAACAAGTCAATTAAAAAAAATCAATACATTGCCAACTCACACTAAAGTCACAGAAGCCACAGGACTCTCATGGTATTACAAGGTAATCATTCTAAATAGTCTGATTTTGGATTTCCATCATTTGGAAAAGGACCTCACCTACATTCACCGCATCTAGATGAACTAAAGAACTGCAGTCTGGCATCGCCTGCTGTTCAGGACCAGAGGTGAGCTGTAGAACAGACACAGACTCTATTTAACTGGCCCTTAAGGACATAGACACAGATAGAAAGAAGCTGTCTGATGTCAGAAAAGTTATTCATTTCAGTGAGTCTGCCAGAAGTCTTCCACAACTCCTCATATAAATGCAAAATAAAAGAAAAAGAGAGATGGGTCCTTTATATTAAATATGAAGATGAAATATGCATGGCTGTGCCACTACAACAAGAAGAATTTTTTATTTTTGTGATGAAGCCTTACTATAAAACTGAGTTTTCCCTTTAGACATGAAGTGGCAACTCTTGTAACAAGATTAATTTGTCTCACTTCACGCTTAACTCTACCTAGTACATGATGCATAGCCAATGTAGCTATGAAAGAGTCATGCAAGATTACTGAAGAACAATAACCATGTGACCTACAGCCAAGACATGTGTTGATACCATAATAGGTAGCATTTCTGGTCTGTTTTAGGTAAGGATTTGAAGAATTTCATCATGACTAATTAATAGTTATTAATAGTAATATTTTCCATCGGAAGTGTAGAACAAAAATCTGATTGAGAGCAACATAAAAATAGTGAAAACGATGCTAAAGGGCTATAAAAACAAAACATTCATAATCCCATTTAGATTCAGCTGTTGGCCTTCGTCCTTCTGTCACCTCCAAGTCAATACTGTCACACAGACACAACACACTAAGCACCGTACACACCGATCCAGTTATAAAACTGCCAGTCTGGTTTTAAAGCATATAGATATGCATTAGCCTTGTGAACACAGTTGGCTCTGATTAAAAACAGCACCGATCAGATAAGGACAGGGACACCGCAGAGAGGTCAGCGAGTGGAATGATTGGGCTGAACGAGGTCTGATGACTGCAGTGTAATAGTTTAGAACAAGGAAATATCAGACATATAAAAACCAAACACACAAATCAAAAAAATTTTGGAATTATCAGCCATATGCCTACTAAATAATTGTTTTCCTGCTTGATTCTAACTGTATCCAGATTTACTTTTACTGTACTCTAACTCGGAGTTAATTCTCCTGGATGAGTTGTAATCATTAAATTAAAGGAAAGCATCCACATGGATCAGTAACACCTCAAGTCTCTCAGCTTAGACTGCAGTGGGGAAGATATGTTTTTTCCTTCCCAGAAGAACCCTTTCTAACATGCACCAGTAACTCAACCTGTGCCTCATTAGTTAAGAGAGCAAATAGAAGTCACGACTGAAATGCTGGTGAAGAAGATAATAACCACAGGGTAAGCCAGCATGACATCAAGAGAAAAGTGGCCAATCTGAGAAACAGACATGAATTTGGCAGATATAATTAGTGAATGGCATACAATATAGAGTGCAGAAACATTAACCCAATATTAAAGAAGTGTCCATAAATATTTACAAAAATGCTTTTACATGTGAACTGTTACTCTATATTAAAAATGTTAAATATAAAAGGTACATTTTTACTATAAAGCTTGATTTCTTAATGACCCTGCAGGCCTTCTTGGCTAGTGACATAAAACCAGTGCCACAGGCAGCAGAAATGTTGTTTTATGTAAAGTGCACTATTTTACATCAAGCGTCCCATAACACAGTGCCTGCTAATATAGGGGTTGGCTTTTATGTTGAAGCCCAAAGCACATAAAGTCTAACAAAGATAATAACATTTAATCACATAATTTTCAAGCCGTTTACTGGGAGTAATGTACTATGGAGTAAAGTAAAATCCCTGAGTGAGTTGTTGCATAAAACCAAAACAACTGATGCATATGCAGTCAGTACAGCAGACTAAAACCATATCAAAGTGGAATGGCATGTCCTCTCCAGCTTCATACTACCCAGGCTCTTTGTTCATAAATAATTCCCTCCCAGGACCTCAACAAAGACATTCTGGGATTTTGGACAATTTCCTGGAATTCCAGATTCCACTGTTAAATCACTTGAAACAAACACAGGTTTCATGATTCTATTCTAGAAATATCAGATCCAGGCCTCTCCTCAAAGGTGTTTTTCTGTCTCAAACCTAAGTACCCATGACCGATTGATTGAATTTCCTCCAGTAAAAACAGTCTCTGCAGCTCCTTCCAGGATCCACATTAAGACCCAGTGGCTGTACCACAGATGACGGCTGGAAATGACATGAAGTCTAGGCCAGAGCTGTCACTGGGGTTTAACAGGAAGGGCGGCCAGAGGGGGGAATGATAAATAGATGGGTTCTATTTTTTCATAACCTGCTCTGTGACACCAAGACCCTTTTGACATCATAACAATGAGCAGGTCAAACAGTAGAGCAGGCAGGTTAAAACTCTAAAAATGCAAAAGTGTAAAAAATAAAGGTAAATAAGACTATTTAAACAATATCAATACATGAGTTTGCATGAACTAAAAGTTTACAACCAATTTTATTTCCATAGTGTGACTGAAACAGAATACTGGATAAAAAGGAAAACAGAGGACGTCGCTTTTTTTTTCTACTCTGAACTGATTGGACGTAGTAATGTAGGAGTTTCATTTGGAATAAATACTGACAGTTGGAGGGGCGTGGTTAAGGATGCTTTTCTTATGCCCAAGCAGTCAAACTGATGTCATCAGAGAAGACCAGGAGGAGCATTTTCAGATTATTATTTGTTTGTGGGTTGACTTGCACAGATGAATTGTTTACAACATAAATAGCATGTGAGCTAACAAAATAAAAACAAAAAACTATAAGAGAGTATAACAATGAGAAATATAATCCACTGTAATTTATGTAGATTAAATATGTTCATTGCTTGTTAGTTTAAGTTCTTAAACTGTCATTATGCATTCGAATACATTTATAATGCATTATAAACCATGCGCTTCATATAAAATGTTACCAAACAGGTTTTAAAAACTATGTAAAAAATTTGAAATAACTACACCAAAAACAGGGAGCTGTGATGGCCATCCAATGGTAGGTGGGTGAGAGAAAACACTATCTGTTTTTACAATTCCATAAATTAGCTACATAATAATAAAGCTATTAATAACAACTCTTTTCTAAACGTGTAAAAAGTGCAGTTTAGAGCTGTTTGCAATAATAAATAACAGGCCTATGATATACAAAGATGAGAATTCAGGAAACTATTTCGCAAATGTGTGTGAGAGAGAGATTAAATGAGAAATGTGTGTAAGTAGCTCCCAAACAAGAAACATAATCTCAGCTTGAATCTCACTAGATCTGCCTCCATATCCCAGGAGTATCTCATGGCTGTATCAATAAACCAGAAGCCTGAACAGATCCCACACAGATGGTTCCGCAAATGACCCTTGAATATTTAACTTGCCTAATTCAAACGATACAAGCAGAGAGCACACAGCTACAGCGAGCATGAATAACCACTGGCTGTATTCCTAAAGGAAAGCATTGAGTCAACATCAGCAGTGAATTAAAAGCTTAACAGTCTCTATGCTAACGTTACCCACCGTGACGGGAAAGTTGTCAACTTTCACGTATAAATTGTACGTTACATGCATAAGTCAGTATAACTGATACAGGTCTACATCTGCAGATCCGTGTTTCTGAAGCTGGAGAAACAGAGCAGATACACACCTGTGCGGCACACTGCAGGAGCGCTGCTCAGATTCAGGGATGTGCTCAGAATAACTCGCCCGGTTCCACATGCTTGCCGCAGGTTTGCTAGCTTACGAAAAACACTCCTCTGAGCAGAGCACAGCTGCCGCTTCTGCTGCAGACAAGCACTGCCCAGCTCACGAGTTTCATTTAAACGGCCTTCCCGCTCCCGGGATCTCCCACTCACCGAGAGACACGGGGGGGAATGGAGCACAAGCAGCTAGCATGCACATCAAAACACACAAGCGCAAGAGCGTTTCACCTCTGCTGCACCTCGTGCTCTTTCACGCTCACGTTTGGCACGGTTAAATGACGAGAGGGTCTCTATATACTGCGGAACAGGAGGTGCAGGTGACAGCAGCAGAGATTGGGATGATAGAGATGCAAGATGAGGAAAAAGAGAAGGGGAAAAGGACAGAGAGGTGGGAGGCGGGTAGGGGAAGAAATTAAATGAGACAGTGATAAAAGGGATGAGACTCGAGATTGAAGTAGGCAGGGAGCAGAAAGGTTGAGACAAAAAGAGAAAAGAACTGATTAAAATAGACCGAAGGAGAGAATAAGAAAAAAGCCCTTTTAAAAGAACAAAAAGGCACGTTTTTAAAGCCGCAGAGGAAGGGAGCTGGCACGGCTCCAACTGGCGAGACTGATTATAGGCTGTGCAAATGGGCGCTATCAGCTAATGAAAGAGCGGCTGCAGGTGAAGGATGAGTCTCGAGCCTTGAGGTAATCCAGAGGGGTAACAGGCACCGGGGCTTCGCTTCTCATGCTCGTCACAATGCCCCTATGAAGAAACCCTTCTTGTACCCCGGGTCCTGCTCTGTTCCCACAGCTCAAATGTAAAATGAGATTCAGTGAGCCTCCACAAGTATGGGGTCTGGACCTCAATTACAGTGAGGTCCAAATGTCTGAAAAAACCACAGTGAAAATCAGGGACTCAATATTATAGTTTAAACCAAGAAATAAACAAAGTTTCAGGATTTTGAAACCAATAAAACAATGCAATATTATTATGGAAAATGACTAAGGAATGTATGCACCCAAGGTCACATAAGCAAATACGCAAAAAGAGATTAACTAGTCATCTTATTTTAAAACCATAACTGATTAATTAGTGGTAGAGTGCAAATATCCAATCAGTATTAGGGGCCAGTTTTTCATTATTATTTCTACCTTTCTCACACAATTAAGCTAACTGAACGTTCAATGTGCTACAATAAAATCATAACATGCATTCGCATTTTAATAACAACAAATTAAAGGGATACTCCCCCCAATTATTTACCCATATGCCACGCTAGATTTTAAATCAAATAGATCTCTGTGAATCCATATAATTCGAGTGGATATCTGCCACAAAGCTGACACTTTAAAAACCACGTAAAGCAAACACAATACTAATTCATAAGACACCAGTGGATAATTGAATGTGTTTGGCAGCAAAACGATAAGTGGAAAAGAAAAATACTAATGTTGTATATTTTTTTAGCTATAAATCATCACTTCTGGCCAATTGTCCAGTGTCAAGTTTTTAGTGAAGCATCCCTTCAATTTTTACTCTTTTTACCTTTAGTTTTTATTGTGGAAATTTCTCTAAAGGAAAAAAAGAAAAAAATGCATTTTCACTAGTGCTCCCAGCTCAGTCTTTTTGACCCCACACAGTATATCATTTAAAATGCAAAGCAAGTTGCACTATAACTTGCAAAGGGCAGAAGAGGGAAAAGATGATAGGAGGATCTCATCTGGTTGAATTATGAAGGATGTTCAATCATGCACATGCATTTGGCACTCACCTGAGTGCGTAATTAAAATCAAACATCACATATGCAGCTCACTAAACCCATTACTGTCCAACAGCCCAAGGGGACCTTCAGCCATTAGCAAGGTGGCAGCCTCCTCCATTTCCTTGCTGCATAAGCTGCTAATTTATAAGTAATTAAACAGCAAATGAGAGGTTATGAAGCAATTACTCCCACATATGTGACATAAAACACATTCTTCAAATAACATACAGTTCCTTGTAATAAGATTACTTTAAAAATGTTTTCAACTTTTCTGAAATTAAAAGGAATTAATTTTCTCCTCTCCTATTTTTCTAAAATAAAACATAGTTAAATGGTAACTCCGGAAATGCTATAGGGACTGAAAGTCCAAGTAAAAATGCTTCTGTTTTTATTTTTATCCCAATTTAAAGTTTAGTTAAGTTTCATAAAAAAAAAACATTAATTTCAAATACATTTTTTGTCAAATCTGATGACAATGATGGTACTTTAGAGGAAGCAAGAACATCCGAGCAGTTATACAAAATTCACATGGCCATTGTGAAAAATTTTAATGGTATAATACTGGGTATAAGTTTACAGTAATAAAACAAATTTATGTTTTTCAGAAGTAAAAGTATTCACATGTGTCACATATTTACTTGATTACCTAGAAAGAGTAACATTTCTATAATTATAGTAGTTTTTATTGTCCAAAATGTGTAAAATCCTCCTAGGTTTTCAGGTTTCCATTCAATATTTTCTCTCAAACTTTTGGACCATACCGTATTTCTCATGCTTATCATTAAATCAGCCTTGAGTTGCCCTCCAATGTCATCTGATGTTTGGCAAAGCAAGCCAGTAGCAGATCTTTACTCTTGGATGCCATGATGAAATCCCTAAATGCTTCCTTGATAAGCTTGCTTTAAAATTCAACAGAGGTTGCCTGCTGTTCCCATCATCCTCTGAATTTAAGCACCTAACCATTCAAACAAACCACTGGGATGCAAGTACTTACAAAATGCTAGCAAATTTAATAACCACATAATACTGTTTTGCAAATAAGACCTTTACCTCTGTGATGCATCAGGCAGTACAGCTGATAAAACATAAAAAAGATCTTTCAGCGCCAGAAATTGTTTGTGTAAAAGGGTAGTTGTCTGACAGCAGGAGATAGGAAATGAATCATCTGACAATAAATCATCTCTTTGGAACGACTGTATGATAGTAAAGGCTAAGTCAAGGGTTTTGAGTATGATCACAACTATTACTGAATCAGCTTCACATCCAACAATATAGAAGTCAATATAGAATCATTAAGTTGTTAATAAAGTCCCACAACCTTGATTTTGAAATAGTTTTTCTTTTTTCTTTACATTGTAAATGCACCACATCTTTTACTTTGGCAGAAATATATATATGTAACATTAATTAAAGATATTTGTGTCCATCAATTTTATATTAAAAGATAAACTTAAAAGGTGCTCAAATAATTTCAGATGTCATATTAACATCCTGAATCAATTCATGTTTAAATGAGCATTCCATATTCTTGCAATCCACATTAAGTGTGAAATAAACAGATAATGGTTCCATTTTGAAACTACATTATTTATTAACCATTGCCATAGTCTTAATGGATTTCACAGCATCCTTTCGAAATTATAGTCATAACCATAACTTAAACACAAGTTCATTGGCTACCCAGTTAAGCTGTGACAATACTGAGCAATAATTATAAAATATGACTTCCATCATGACAGCCTTAGATCATCCTTAGAATAAAGCAATTTAGTCATTTGATAATTAATGATTCTTTGTTAAATATGATCTCCTAAGACAAGATCTTCCAGACGGGAAATTACAGAGTTGTATGGTACTCACCACTTGGCCTTGAAGACCTAAGGACACGCCACAATAGACACAACTATGCACAAGTGTTATCTTCAGTTTCTCTTCTGTACATGCCTCAAGATGGTCAGGATATCTGAAGATGAACTTTATCCACAAACGGTTATTCTCTCCTCCTTTATGAATCTTCTGGCATGTGCTCGCAGCATCCAACAAAACTAATCGTTGTGAGCCTCGCAGCTATCTAAACTCACTGAAATGTTAGTGAAGGTATATGCCAGAGTGCCTCATGTGCCAAAAATATCCTGGTGCTAATTGCTCATATGACCTCTGTTTGCTCCGGTCTCTTCCCACAAACCCCCCAGCCTGTCTGTAGAGGGTGTGCAGTGCAGAGTTGGATGGGCGAAATTAGTGCTGGATCAGCCTGAACTGAGCCGCCCCCAGTCACCCAGAGTCAGCCCGTCAGCACCTTCTCAATCTCCCTTGTGAGCCTCTACAGGATGAACAGAAGGGGGAACAGAAAAGAGGTCTCATCCCTAAATTGAGCAGAGAATGAAAAGTCTGACCATACGCCCCCCATCCTCAGTGGTCTCAGGTTACACCTGCTGCAGGGTTATCCACAGTGTGCTGCTTCAAATCAGCAGTAACTGATGAGCTTGCTGTCCGGATGCAACCAGAACCCGCATCTGTATCTGCCTTCAGGTTTATCAACTGATGCAGAACTCAGTAATGCAAATTCTGCATTAATATGTACTTGTGACCCACTAAAGAATTTGTACCATATAAACCAATCATTTCTATTTAATTTAGAGAGAACATCTGTTTCCACGCCTATTAATCTGAACAAAACCTGCTGTTTGATCACCCGAACACAACTGATCTATAAAAACCTAATAAAGACTATTTTTAAAAATAGCCTAGATAGAATTAATAACACAATGCTGACAAACAAACCCACAATATAATATAATTAATTTTGTTTACATAATATGTGTGTCCACTGGATATATTATTATGCATATATAAATGAATTACAGTATATATTTAGAAAATATTTCCATTCCATTTGCATGCATAAATTTATATTTATATGAACATAACATTTTTCATAAATATATGCATGCATCTGCGTACTTATATGTACAAAGTAAACATACACAACACACGCATATACTATGTAAACGGTTATTTTATATGCGATTAATTTTAAATGGTAACACTTTAACATTGGTTAACAACATGAACTAAGAATGAACAATACTTTTACAGCATTTATATATCTTAGTTCATGTTCATTTCAGCATTTACTAAAGCATATTAAAAAAAAATATTAAAAAAAAAATCACAAGATGTTTGTGTTAACATTAGTTAATGCACTGTGAGCTAACATGAATAAACAATTAATAACTGTATTTTCATTAGCTAAAATTAACAAAGATGAAAAAATATTGTATCAAATGATAAATCATTTAAACGTAGATTCATGCAGAAACGAGCAGTCAGAGAAGCAAAACCGTGGCTCTGTTTTGGGTGATTTTTGTTGGCGAAATAAAGCACAAGCAGGAAATGTGCTGTCTAAAACGTAAGTCTCTTAATAATAACTTGTTGTTTATTAAAATGTTGCCTAAAATCATTTGTAATCATGCTGACTTTTGGAAGAAAAACGGCACTCTTCGTGCAACATTGACTCTATGTAATGTCATAAATATAGGCTATACATTCTCTGCCTCCATATCTTAAACAACGTGAACACGCACTAGTTTAACTTGTTAACAGATTCATTCAGACTCTGGACTTGCAGCGCTCATGTTTATTTAATGAAATCATAGTCGTTTGAAATTTAATCATCTTTTAATCGTATTCAGCCATATCGCAATTCTTGCCGTCTCCAAATTTAAGACCTCTTGAAGTCATAATTAAGACATTCTTGTACAACTTAAGACTTTTTTAAGGCCTTAAATTTGATAAACTAAAATTTAAGACTTTTTAAGACCCAGCGGAAACCCTGGATTAACAGAGCATTTATTTGAAATAAACCTTTCTGTAATATTATAGATGTCATTTCATAAATTATAATAATTATAACATTATCTTTTCAGTTGCTTTTATCAAAAGCCACTTACAATTTGGGATAATAAATTACACTTTTGATCCATTTAGTGCACCATCCTAAAATCTAGAATCTATCTATCTTACTGCCCCAAACATTTCAACAGCAATTTAGAAAGATGCTTTTTGCTCCAAATGGTGTAGTTCCAAGCAATTACCTGCAGGGCTTGACATCTTGATATATTAAAAGGGGAATTAATCAAAACCAAAATAACAAACAAAAAAATATAAAATGAGAAGGAGAACAATTCTCAGAACAATTACAAAAAGCAGATGGACTTGTTAAAATGCATCACTGCACTAAGCCAAAAGTTAGAGCCAGGACAGACCTTGATGGTCTAATTTCAGTCATGTTAACATTAAAAGCATAGGCAGAAAGAACGAGCAAGAGAAAAATTTGAGATTATCCAAGATTACTTTTTAAGGTATGGGAAAAACACAGGCTGACTCTTTTTTGAATTCAAAAAATTGGATATAAATTATAAATGAGCAAAAGGGAAAAGCCTCTGCAAGCTGTCCATTTAAATCCTGAATAAGAATCGGCCCATTGAAAGGAAACTAATCCCCCCTCTCTGGGGCCGTCCACGTGTGACCTATGAAAGTCAAAGATTCAACAGCATTCCCTGGTGGTTGTCTTGAGCACAGCAGAACGTTACTACATTCCACTCCACAACTCTCATGCTGCTCCGGCCCAGCAGAGGATCATTGATTCTGACAGAAATAACTTCATTCTCTCACTGAAGATATTTCATCCAGGCTTTAATGTGGGCAAGGAGGGAAACTGCTGGAGCTAGTGCTGGGGTCATTTGTCCTGTGATCAATCCTGGCATAGTGAGTTAAGAATGTATGTGGGGGTTAAAGCTGATGGACCTGAGAGAGCTACAAACATAAACTCCATGGCTACAATTAGGCATATAAACTGCCATAATCAGTGTCACCATTACAGCGTGTTCTCGCACGATGAGCATTCAAACTTGATAACGTAAAGATTGATTTAGTATGCAAAATCAAGGCGGTATGTTACGGTTAAAGTGCTAATATTATGAATTTTTATGAACGAGTTCCAAGCCGTTTCATGTAAACATCAAAATGAAAAATTTGCATATTGCCCACCAATCTTTTCGAGTTGGTTCTGACCATTTATCAGAGGGCTTGGAAAAAATTTATCTTTGAACAAATTGTTTGGGAGTCATTGAACAAATAAGGTTAAAATAAATGCATATAAGAATAATAAAGGTGCCATAGAATTCATTGAGAGAATATTTTAAATTGTTCTCTGATATGTACATATAAGGTATGTAGCTTAGGTAAGGGGGAAAAATGACCAGAAATGGTTTTACAGGTCCATTTACAACCCTAGAATTTGACCCTAGAATGAAACAGTCTGTTTTTGCCTTATTT
>JAUCMU010000125.1:10639677-10650264 GCA_032275025.1 Enteromius treurensis | reverse complement strand
AAACACTTGATTTATATAAGAAGTAGGAAATGATGGTGTTTGAGACTCACAGTATGTTATGTCCATGTACTGAACTGATTATTCAACCATGCCAAGGTAAATTCAGTTTTCCATTCTATGGCACCTTTAAATAATTTGATGCACAACTGTAGATTACGTAAATGACAACTGAATTATTTTATATTCAGAGTTAACAGTTGGTTTATTTATTTATTTGCTTATTTTTTATTTATGTTTGAAAATGTAATGAGAATGAAATGAACTGGGTGTTTTTGTGTGCTTTTAGGGTGGTCTGAGATCACATTTTTGTTCACATATATATAACCAAAAGGTTCAATCAATGGTGTGAAAACACCCTAAAAGTAGCTAAATTCTAGAAAAACATGGACTTGACAACTTTGCATCAAACACAAGGAAATTAAGTCATAACTTCAATTTATAGGTAATCTAAACTGCTAACAATTTCAACAATCATTCAGGAGGTCAAAAACATGAGGAGTGGATCTTCTAAAGCAGATGAAATTCCTCCATCCATGCAATCAAGAAAATGCTGAAATACTGCCAATTTGTCAATCATAAGCCAAGGACAATGCTTTAACTATAGGATATCACAGTATGCACTAATCAAGACCTCTGTCCTCTGACTGTCCTAGTAAAGACTCTTAGGTGTGAACCTGCCAATATGAACCCTTGGTGAGATGAAGGACAGACAGTCAATCTGATAAACAACACTGACCCTTGAACCCTTCTGAAAAGCTGCTGAAGCAGACAGGTGTAGAGTGGAAAGGACAACTCTGCACATGCACCATTCCTCACACGTCTGATTGTCCTGGCTGGAGCAGAGGCCTGCTGAGACCTCCTGCCATTCTCTATCTGAGGCTCCAATTCAGGCTACAGAGATGAATCACCTTGACTCTTTATGACTCAGCCAAACCCTTCTGATGTACACAGAGTTCAATAAAGCATCCCTCACGCTCAGCTGACCTTTGAGGACCTTTCAGAGATCGTTTGTCCTGAGTCACAACCTTCTTATACAGTCACACATGTCATTCTATAAAACATCTGAATGTGTTCCTTATATATTTATGTGCTAAAATTGTGATGAAAAATATTTGAAAATAGAGTAATGTTTAAAAAAAAAAAAAAATCAATTCTCTAATGCTCACCAATGTTGCATTTGCCAATTGAATAAAATCCAGTAAAACTGTGATATTATGAAATATTATTACAAATTAAAATACCTGTTTTCTTATATTTTAAAGTGATTTATTCCTTTGATATCAAAGCTGAATTATTAGTAGCTATTTCTCTTGTCCTGTTTGTCACATGATGCTTCAGAAATCAATCTATTACGCAATTTATTATAAATGTTGAAAGGATTTTTATTTTTGTATTATATATACACAATATTACATAGGCTATGTAATCATCATATCATAAATACTTAAACTTATAACCAATTCATATGAAATTGCATAATAACACGAACAGAACAATTTCACTGGAAGAGACACCCGTTTGAAAAAATGATCTATTTTAAAGGTCAACTCAGAATCCACCTTCAGTCTCCTCTCCAGCATACAGTGATGGAGAACATGTGCCTCTGCTATTGTCAGCAATGTCTCAAAATGAGTGGGAACATCTGAGATGCTTTCCCTCCATTCATATCACTTAATTAGATGAAGGTTGGATGGGTACAGACACAGAGTAAATCCATTAGCTATACATTTTAGAGAGCTTATTAAATGTTTGGCATAATTCAACCCTGCAGTATATCAAATATAATTTGTATAATAATCCAGTATACCGGATACAGAGCAGTCCCTCATGAACCACAAAAATAATAATCACATCAGCAGAAATGATGGTCCCTGATGTAACCCAAGCGTGCTTTGTCTCAAGGACAGTCTAAGCATCACTCTCACCCTATTCCCTACTGCTCCACATTTAAAAGCATTCAGTACTCCACACTATGCAGTCTATAGCCATTAATGCTGATTTATAAAATTACAAGGGGATAAAAAAAAATATATATTTTTTTTTCTCATAAAGTTTGAAGTGAGGGAATGCACACACAGTCATTTACGCCTGCCAGTCTCGACACAAATGGTGCACACTAAATTCCTTGGCACAAGTAAATAACCACAGACAGTAAGCAATGCAATTTAAATGCAATTCAAAACAAAATGAACAGATTAAAGGGCTGGAAGGCACCCACTATACCTAAAAAGGCAGAAATAGGCAACAAGCTATGCAGCCTTTCCTATTTTAGCATTCTTCTACTAAAATAACAATCAGCTCCCTTTTCTAGCCCGTTAACACAAAATGACACAAAGACAATGTCCAGCAGGATCAAAACAGGAACCGTAATGTCATTTAGGCCACAAATAAGTGCATTACTTTACAGTCTTGACATTTCAGCTCTCTAAGGCCTCTGAGCTGCACTGTTCAGTATTTGACTGTGCCCAGACGCAGCACAATGAGTCCCTTCACATGGCCCACAATAAAACTGTCAGCAATAACACATTTCTAAAATCATTTTCTTTGACCTTTAAAACACCCCCTCTCACTATAGCAGCTTTGACGAGATGCAGTTTTCTGGACAGACACCAGTGGAGCATGGAACTTACAAAAAAATAAACAGTTTTATGGGAAAGTGGTGCTATTTAGATGCAAAGCAGAGAACAAGACGCTAATGCATTCCGGTTTATATGAGGCCACGTCGGTGGCGTTTTGAGATAATGGGTGATTGCCGTGATAATCTCATAGGTAGATCTGTCAGATGTAGTGGCTCCCTGATATTTTGGCATCTGTGTGCAATGAGACTTATGTTGGATAAAATAACTTATGAGCAATACAGAGAAACGATACATCACAAAAGCAAATTTAAATACTGCCTTACCAAAAGCTCCATGCAATAGGACAACATCTTTAACAGATCTGTACCATCACTGTAGGATTGTGCACTTTATATTTACTCTGGTGAACGATTTCAAGGGCTCTCCAAAGCTAATACTGAAAATAAGCCACAAGTAAACATTTGTTTCACTGCAATCCTGCAGCAAGTCATTGCATGGTAATTGTGAAGAAGTCAAGCTCTTTATCATTCAGACAGAAATCTGTGTGCAAAAAATCTTATCTAGTAGCTTCACATTGCCTCTCATTCACTCCTGCAGCCTCAATTAGTTTGTTAATATTGCATTGTGCAGCACAAAGTGCAATCACACCGGTTGTTTACTGACAGCTGTCGTGTTGATTTCTCCATTTAATTAAACAAGCTAGAGCATGCTTATGATTTACTGCAGTACTGTAAATGAAAATATTCTTGCAGTATATTTCAGAAGGAACAGGTCATACAATGAAACACAGTGAATGAGATACATTGGCTATGATCATGGTAGTCTGGTTGTGGTTTCCACATTAGCAGAACCGAATGGGTAAAGTGACTTTGGAGAGCAAAGCCACCAGGAATTGGCTGTGTGATCGCACCATTTATCTCTGTCAATCCACGGGCATATGGGCACATGCACGTACAGACAGGGTACAACATCCGCTAAACGGGGAAGGTTAAGGTCCATTGCCATACATGAGAAGAATTTTAATGGGAAAATACATCCAGTCTTGCTGGGCAATGCCCTTCATTTCCACCATTAAGTGGGCACAGAGAGAGGTAATGGGCTGCATGGGTGACTGTAAACAGTAGTGAGGGCTCTATAATTAACTAGCACTGCTGCAAAGACAATGGTGAAAGATTCTGCTAACTGTGACAGTTACTCTCTCTTTGCCATCATATAGCTTAGTACAAAGAACCAGATCTCCTTGCCACTATCAACTGTAATCTAATGTCATCCAAGTCAACTAGACAGGGAAAGCAGTAAGACAAAAAATGCAGTGCTGATACAAGCAATAAGCAAATGCAAGTATTGTGAGTATCTGAAATTCTACCAAACTATAGCAAGGTTAAAAATCATGTTAAATTAATGAAATGGTCAAATGATGTAACACTAAAATATTTCTCATATTCCAACTTGAATACAATCCATTACAGAGGAAAGACTGAAAATAGCATCTACTGGTTCCAAGGGAAATCATCTTTCATAGCATGCGCTGGTTCGTTAATACAAACGTATTTATTACAATTACACAGAATTATCTTGGGAAACATTACATAGGGAACAGCTGCAACATTCACAATATCTAATTGCATGGAGGATTTTACATATTTTGCTTTCATTTCTGTATTATTCATACTACCAAAGCATCTCTAAAATGACTTTGTTTAAAAACTGATCAAACCTGAAAGGAAGAATACAGTGTCAAGGTCTATGTAAAAAAAAAAAAATAAATCACTGACTGGTTGTGCCAAGCCACACATTCTGTCAAATTCAGGAGAGGCAACGTGCTTTACAGCAGCACTAACCACAGCCCCCGAGGCACTCCAATACTCTCACGCTTATTCGCAACAATTTTATGGGATTGCATCCTCTCAAAGTTCTGCCTGCCACTGTCATTGAAAATGATTAGTGTACTAGCAGCTAATTTTTTTTCCAGGCAGCTCCCAAAGCAGTACTCCTCTCCCTGCCACAGTCCACTTCACCTCATTCTGCTACTCACTATATGCCCATGAGTCTCCTCACCTGCTGGACATGGTGGAGACGGATGTTGGCGAACAGATGAATTCACTGATTACTGGATGTGCAAACAGAGCGATAGACAGATAGACACAGACAAACTAGCATTTTCGTCAAAATAATGAACATTTCTAAAGATGCTTTTTATTTGATCTTTGCATTAAATTACAAAAATGCTAATGTCTGAGAGAAAGATTATCATTCTAAAATCGTCAAGTGCCATCATCAGTTGTTCTCTATATTATTATATAAGCTATGGAAATGCTACTTACTGTGTGTATGAAGAAAATCAGAATGCAAATATCCTATTTGTTACAAAAACGTAACAATCAATGACAGCTTCCGCTTCTGAAAATCTAGAAATGTGAAGAGCTAGATGGATGGATGAATGAATAGATATATATCTATGTGTATATATGTATATATATCTATGTGTGTATATGTATAAATATATGTGTGTGTATATGTATAAATATATGTGTATATGTATATATATGTGTGTGTGTGTGTGTGTGTGTGTGTGTGTGTGTGTGTATATATATACATATACATATATATACACACATACACATATATATATACATACATATACATATATACATACATATACACATATTTACATATATACATATACACATATATACACATATATACATACATATACACATATATATACACACATATACATACATATATACATACATGTACATATATACATATACATACATATATACATACATGTACATATATACATATACATACATATATACATACATATATATATATATATATATATATATATATATAAATGAAATAGAATATAAATGAAATATAAAATGATAGCCACACTAAAGAATAAATAAATGACACTATAAATGATGGATCACTGGATAAACCACCAGACAATAAATTGCACAAACCAATAGACAGACCGATATCACTGCCTCAAATAATCTACACTGAAGAGCAAATCAGCAATAAGCATTCAGGCAAACCTCTGGGTGGATTCAGTTATTTCTTTTCTTATACAGTAGTAATCTATATACATAACTCGTGAAGGTAGGAGCAGACAGCGGTCACTGATCAGTGCGAGAGGCGGGAGTGAGTGAGCGCTCGTTGGGGAGGGCTTTGCAGTTGCACTCGCATCCTCACGGTCTCACAAGGACAAAACCAGAAATTTAAAATCGCTTACTTTATAAAGTAGCTGGCGCCTTCTTCGGTGAAACCCTCTTCCCATCCCCGCGGTAAATCTAAGAGGGGAGAAATATTTGTACAAAACTCCATTAAGTTTTTAATGAAACAGAAAGTAGCCAACCATCAATTACGCAGAGGACGTGTTTCCACTGTTCACTTTAAACACGCTTACCACAGTATCCGACCAAGGGTGAAAAGTTTAGACATAGAAAGCATAGTTTGTTACCGTACCTGATCGTATCATGTGTCCTGAGTTGACAGGTTCACCAGTGCGGGGATGGAGCCAAGTAGTGCTGCGAGTTTTGTCGCTGGAAAACAGAAACACCTGTTACGAGACCCATCGGGAAAGGTGTGGATTCACCAGAATCACGATAAAACGCAACGACTGGGATTAAACCCTTCACAGGCTGCTTACTTGATGAAAAAGACCCTGCCATCCCTGCACACTCCGTAGGACCAGTGCTCAGGTAGTGTGTCCCGCCCGAGCGGAGCCGCCATGATCCCGGTTTAAAGTGAGAGCTGCGCCGCAGAGTTTCCAAGGAATCGGACTGTCCGATAATCACCACTAGGGCTGCATTGCTGTTAAAGGGGCAGGCCAAACTTTGAGAAAGTCTTTGTCCCAGTTATAAGCCGACAGAAAAGACAGAGGTTATCATTAATAAGGCGGGATGTTGATGCTGGGAGTGCACAGATGTCGCCGACAAAATGCTACCTTTTATTAATGCAAAGCCAATTCATGCAGATCGAGTTACACTTTGAAACCAAGGACAGATTAACATTCCCGCGAGTCACACGCGCATTCTGAAACAGTCGGATAACGTTAACTTGTTTTTACCTTGTAAGATTTGTATTAAAGCCACACTGCACTTGAACATTTGTTGTTGTGTTGCGGTCATGACAACAGTCTTCACGGATTTGAGCTTTTTTGGCAGGTGACAGTGGCTAATGATTTAAATGACAATAGTACGAAGTGAGAGATTATTTTAGTCAGGTTAGACCTGTCTATATACCTAACGTTTCTCCTACTTGTTTCCCAGCTAAAAATATCCGACTGAGAAAACACATCTTGCGGAATAAACATTTCTTCTTGAGTCTTACACATGCTGAGAAAGTCTTGTTGGCTCCCTGCTGACAAAAACAGCACAAAGTTGCTTTGTTTACACTTTCGCGTCACTCTGTTCGCGCGCCACTTTTCGTGATCCGCGTGCTCGTGGGCAGCTGGTCTTTTAAGAAAATATTAGGTAATTTGCTTAACTTTAAATATAGCTACCTAGACAGGAATATTATTATTTAGCCACAAAGGTTATTAATATTTAATTCTCCATTGATCATATGCTTTAAAAGGTCTCATTTTATATTTCAAAAAGCTCATAAAGTAGCCTATAATAACTGCTTATTGTTATAGGCCTACATATTTGTATATTTAAATATACCTAATTATTTATATAATATAATTTATATATTTACTGGACAGCTGATCGCCTTAACATAACGTTTTCTGATTTAATAATAACTAACTGGGCTAACCAAAACATTTGCTAGTAAATGAACTTGAGCTAATATTTGGACAAGAATACACTTCCTCATGAAAGCAAACGTGCCAGTACGTCAGTACTGTATGAAAAAATCTCTGACACAAAACTCATACCTAAAGACTCTCCCATACATTCTTGATCATAACCACAGGAACACACCCGGTCAAACTTCTCACTAATAAGGCAGGGCAGAGTCACTACAAAAGAAACAATCCAACTGCAACAACAGCTGATTATCCTTCTTCTAGGCCATGCTATTTATAGCCATCTATAGTCTGTAGTCTGGCTGACAGTTGACCGTTGACCTTATACTGTAAAATACCTCCTATTCTGTATATACAAGTATTTGGAAATATGTGTATAAACAAGGGCAATTGAATTTTTCTGCAAATAAAGTCTTTAACAGTTCACTAATTCTATCTTTTTACACACACACACACACACACACACACACACACACACACTATATATACTGTATATATGTGTGTGTGTGTGTGTGTGTGTGTGTGTGTGTGTGTGTGTGTGTGAGTGCCTGTGTGTGTAAAATATATTTAGGGAGTACTTTTTGAATTTTTTTTTATTAAATGGGACACAACTTAAAGTGATTAATAATGACATTATGTCCAGTTCAAACAGCAGGTGGGGATATTTCACAACTGCTATTAGTGGTTATTGTGCTATGGGATCAGCAAGCTAAATTCATGACTGTATTTGAGAAATAAGCAACAGAAAGCCATGCTAAAGTAAATGTGTTTTATTAATGTGTACTATTGTCATTGTAGAAATGCACTATTCTCAGTAAGTCATTAAATTATGGATAATTTCTCTTGCAATCATGAAAATAGAGGTTTACACCTGAACATTGGTCAAGTGTTCAGCTATTTATGCGAGTTAATTTACTATGTTAATAGGCGATTGGTGCTGTGTAAAACAAAGCAACTGTTTTTCGCTAAAAGAGCAAGTCTTGCTCTTGCTCAGAGTGCACCTCTAAAGGTCATTCTGTGCAGGCAGCAGTTAATATGGAAGGTCATGGTGTTTGTTCTTGTTTGTGTGAGTACCATGGTGAATAAAAATGACACAGCTAAGGGTTTCAATCTTATCAGGTCCATCACTTATGACCGCGTTTGACTGCACTGAGAATGAGCCATCCCAACCATAACAATACAATAACGCTTACACTGGACTGGTCTCCTCATGCCATCCATAATTTGTTTTTTTCTGATACAAGAGGCACTGCTCAAAGTCACACTTCACACACTATGTCAATGTACCACAAGACAATGACTGTATTAGTTTTTCATAGCAATATCAAATGGATAAACATGATATTGTCATGAAAAGACATTTTCCTGGTCCTAGAGGATTTGAATAAAAATGTGTTAGTCAATATTGACGAATAAATCAGCATATGAGAATGATTTATGAAAGATCATGGAACACTGTATGTTATTACAGAATTAATTTACATTTTAAAATATAGGATCAAAAAAGAAAATAATTATTATATATTATATTATAATTATATATATATATATATATATAATTATATATATATATGATTATAATATAATATATAATAATTATTTTCTTTTTTGCAGGACCAACAGGAATTTTGATGCAGGAACATATCCGACTTGTTAAAATCATGGTGGTTACCATATTATACGAACTGGCTGAGATAGATGGATGGATTAATAGGGAATTTTCTGAACCATTTCTCTTGAACAAAACAGGAAGTATCCCTTGTATCCCTGATTTACATTCTGTTTTTACACTGTTTGTACTTGCCAAGAACATCCATTTGACTCCAGTTGTGTGTCTACATCAAACACTTGAGAGCTGTATAAATATTTTAGCACAGAATCCTTTTGGAGTTGGGGGAACTTTTGTCGGCAAGTCTTTTGTTGGTTTGATTCAACATTTTCCCCCCTAGGATAACTTAAGCTCCAACCGAAGAGACATTGACGAAACAAAGCAAAAATATGATTGTGGCTGAAGTAATATTTGCCACAAAGGCAGCTGCTGAGGGGTTTATTTCTGTTGATTTTCTGACAAATCATTTAAATTTTCTTACTGATCTTAATAATGAAGCATTCAGCTACAAGCATTTCTCCCACTATTGCAATACATAAGTAATAGGCTAGGTTATTTTGAAAGACACTATTCTAAGACCCCTACAACTCTCGTTCATGTAAAATTTCAACAAAAAATGACATCTGCAGAGGGCACTTTGATATCGTGTCAGCAGTTTTACACAGTCGAGTCCCTTGGCTTTGATTGGCACTTCTTAGAGGCGGTCGAGTTGGTTTGGGAGTAGCAATCTGTGACTGACAGAAATGTAACCCTGGGCACACCAGCACCGTGGGACCTGACCGTGTTCTGTGTTTTGGCCCTAGCCCGCCTGAATAAAACACCATATGCCTCCAACAGAGCACAGCACATGTCCAGCTAATAAGCTTTTTTGAATTAGGGGCTTTCTATAATACCACTTAAAAGGTCTTCCGTCTACTCTGCTTGTCTCACACCTTCAGTAACGGGGTGCAGTCCTGCGCAGCTCTGCAGTATTGTGCTGCTGATGGTTTCCTCACCACTGCCTGCAGCTAACAAGATGCTGCAAGGTGACTCAGTGTTACTTTTCTCTCTTAGGAGAGGTTCACACAGAGGCAACTGCAGCTAAATCGCTGCATGCAGAATAAAGTGACCTGCAATAGGCGAATCTCAGTATGTCTTCTTACTCTCTCCAATTATAGTTGCGTGCTAAACAGTGTCAGTGTGTCATATGACATTATGTAGCCTACACATCTACGATTCTACGGTTTGTGGAAAGTGAATGCTATTTCTTTTCACACTTTTCAATACCTCATCTCAGTGACGTGACCTCTGTTAGTACTAAATGATTTCTAACTAAACGGAATACAAGGTGCTGTAGACCGCCAGAGCTATTCAGAAAATGCTTAAGGCGATGATTTAAAGGCTTTTTGAATAAAAGCCAGACCCTATTCATTGAACAAAGATACAAATCAAGTTTTTAAAGAATACAAAATATGTCAGTTATGAAAGGCTGACTAAAAACATCCTTAACTAGGACATAATTGCATATTTATCAAATGTCCAGTTGCTTTGCTTTAAAAAGAAAATAACCCTGTACACCAGGGGCCTGTTCCATAAACCAAGATTAGAGTATAAGCCAGGCTTATTTCAGTTAGTCTGACTTATTGCCAGTTAAT
>JAUCMU010000125.1:10609254-10639577 GCA_032275025.1 Enteromius treurensis | reverse complement strand
AAATACACATAAGATGTAGACAATGGCTATGCTGTGATTTGGGCTATATTTACATGTAAAATAGAGTTAGCAGCAACTTAATATCTATTTTCACTGAAAGCTCTGCTATTCACAGCCGCGCGCTGAACAGAACAGACGCAGAGTGAAACAAGAACTCGCACGTGCGCGGCACTACCAGAGACTCGCTAAGGTTTGTCCAAGAAGTCGCTAGATTTGTCGCCTGTCACTCTCTTGTCTGAAAATTCGCTAAATCTAGCCATAAAGTCGCTAGAAACTCATCAAGTGAGAAACGTTCCGCGGTTAAAAAAAAAGTGCGATTAACTGCGTTAAAAAACTTGACGCGTTATTTTTTGTGTAATTAATTAATCTAAATTAACGCGTTAAAGTCCCGGCCCTAATATATATACATATACAATATCCTCCGCTAATATTGGCACCCTTGGTAAATCTGAGCAAAGGTGGCTTTGAAAATAAATCCTTTTGAACTTTCGTTTAAAAAATTTACAAAATTCTAACCTATCATTGAATTAAAAAATTTAAATGGAGAGAAAATCTCATTGTGAAATAAATGTTTTTCTCTAATACATGTTAGCCACAATGATTGGCACCCCTAGAATTTTTTATGAGTAAAATATCTCATACTCATGAAGTATATTGCCATTAATATGAAAAATTTTGAGCACTCCAGGGTTATTATGAACATGAAAATATCCAACCCTGGCTTCCTGTTTCACAGAAATATATATATAAGAGGGAAAACAAAGCCCAAAATCCCACAATCATCAACACAATGAGAAAAACCAAATAATATATTTCTTATATGCAGCAAAAGATAATTGAGCTTCACAAATTAATGAAGTGGCTTTAAGAAAAGTGCTAGAACAGTGAAAATTTCCTCCATCGGGGACATAATTAAGAATTTCCAATCAACATACAGTACAATGTTAGGAAACTGCCTGGAAGAGGATGTGTGTCTATATCATCCTAATACACGACCAAGAGTAGAGTTTGAGTGGATAAAGACTCAGGGTCAGAAAACCTTTAAAAAATAGTTAAACAGCCCCAATATCAGCACATGCTGTTCAGAAGGGGGTTTAAGAAAACTTATCCTCGCTCATCCAAAAACAATCTCCAGCATGTTCAGTTGTCAGACAGGACTGGAACTACAAATGGGACTGGCTTCTAGGATCAGATGAAACTAAAAAATGAGATTTTAGCAGCAAACACTCAAAATGGGTTTGGTGAACACAGGAATAAAAAGTACTCCATGTGTATGTGTACTTCAATTCATATAATTCAATAATTCACTGGCTCTGTTAGAATTCTTATAATGGGCCATGGTTGGGTCTTCCACTGGGACAATAATCCAAACATCAAAATAAACAAAAGAATTAGTCAATGAGCACAAAATGAAGCTTTTGCCACGGCTGTCCCAGTCCTCTGACCCGACCCCTGAGTGAGGTGAACTAAAGAGGAGAACCATCATAGAGCTGGTGATCTAAAAGGTCTGTATTGATTATGGATGAAGGAATGGTCTCTTTCCTCTTATCAGGTGTTCTCCAAATTCTTCAGGCATTACAGGAGAAAACTCCGAGCTGTTATCTTGGGAAAAGGACGTAGCAATAATTGTGGCTTAATAATTTGTACCTATTTTTATATATACACATACAGATAATACATTTATATATATATATTATCAGAAAAGTGTGTTATTCATTGGCAAGGTTGTCGGTAGATTTTGGAAATGACATTAAGCAGAAGGACCACTTCTGGTAGTTCTACGAGGGCCAAAAATCAGTCTGGCTTAGTTATCGGTCTATCACTAACCAACACACCAGTATCCAAATCTGGGGTCCAGAATACAAACCACAACAGATGCTTGGGACTAGATATGTTGGTCTTTTCATCAGGGAAGGCTGAGGAGAGAGCATCTTGAGCTTTACTACTCAGCTCTTTGAAGAGTTGCTGAACTGTGCATTTATCATTTATCATGCCATCACGAGTGCTCACAGCTGGCGAAGAACAAAAAAAAAAAAAAACACAGAAAAGAGAGCTTCAATTCAACCGGTCTCAGATGAACGATGACAGTCTGGAACTAGAACGAGTAAACTAGCTTCCTTCGGAAAAACAGCCCCCTGACAGTTTCACCTGGTCATTTCGCATGGTCAGTCAAGTAGCCGAGAGGATCCATCTTGAATGAACAACAGCAGGAGCCGAAAACACATCAACATTTGGTGTCTCAACGATGAGTAATTGTTGAGTCACCATCCAGAGGAGATGAATAATCAAGTGTGTTTGTGTCTGTAGTTTCTCTCTCTCTCTGACTCTGTGATCAATGATATTTGCATTTGTTTTGCGCTCACAGTGAGTGTCTGTTTGCTGGCACATAGCCTTTGCGTCTGAAAGCATCTCGATTAATCTGACAAGCAGCTTGCTGATGATGTCAGGCCCAAATTGTTTATATTGTTCTCTGTCCTGCCAGGCATTCACACATAAAACAATTATACATCGCACATACTCCCACATACATAGACAAACCGACGCGAAGAAGTAAAGCTCCAAATTTTCAACATATTTCTCCTTTATAACCGCCCTCCCACACGCTTTCCATCCATTCAAAAGCCCTCGATCGCCCGGGCAAAGATGAATAAACACGCTGCTTCACATTCGGGTGGCTGGTTAAAGTCTTTCTCAGGTCTCGAGAACACTGATGCCATTGTGTTCGCCCGCAATAAGCCACTCACACAAAAAAGCGCTTCTCTTCTCTCAGCCCTCTCCTATTCTTTCCCCCTAATTGTTGTCTCTGATGTGACCTAGAAAGAGAAAAGAGTGAGAAAGAAGCAAGAGAGAGGAAAAACAACAACTGTGAAAGAAGTTGGAGTTAATGAGGAGCAACCTGGCTGACCCCCGCAGGCAGGCGAATGTAATTGCAGTTAACTTCCCCTAATGTGGTGCTAACTAACAACAACAACCCAAACTACCGGAGGGGGCTCGCAGGTGCCTGAGAGAGGGCTTCCTGATTAGCCTTCTAATCTGGGAGAGTGTGAAGAGCGTTTAGAGAGCCAGCGGTTCCTCCGTCGGTTCGCCAAGCCCCCCGGTCAGCTCTCCAGATCCGTTCTGGTAGGGAACAAATGAAACGACAAGAGCCAAGAAGAGGAAACAGGCTCAGAGGACAAAAGCAATCGGGAAAAGCTGGTGACAAACTGGGAGGGAGATAAAAAAGACAAAACACACAGCAGAGGAGATACGGCCGATGTGTTTTCAAGTTGTCAGGAGGGAACTGGTTGGATTCGAGTCTGGCTGGTGGTTAGTGCCAGGTGATACGTGGCCTCTGTGACCTGTCAGCCGACATAGTGGGGCTTGGGCCCGTCTCCGGCTCGCAGACGGCCAGCAGGAGCTCTCACACCTTCGGTTTAAAGTGTGATTCCTCACCTCTCATGGTAGTTAGGCTGTGATTCATTCTGTCAGAGTCTGAGTTGTTTTGTTTAATGAATAGAGTTGCACATTGCCAATACCGCTAGATGGGTTTTTCGGTTGCAGGGAGGTAGCAGGGGGACTGGAGTGCAACCATCAGCAAGCTGAGACTCGGCAAGCCTGTGTGCGCGCTGGTGATAAAGTGCCGTTGCCCACGCGTGGTGTCGGGGATGGACCGGGCAGCGGGATGCCCGCCGGAGAGGCAGCTACACACCGCGCTGCGATCTGGAGTGCAAAGAGAACATCTCTTGCTGTGGGCAATCTGTACTCTCTTCGATGCTTTCTCTCTCGTTTCGTTTTCTACAACTCTCGCTCAACCTTTGCCTGCTTCGTTTTTAGTGGCAATTTGTAAAACACGGACCTCCAGTCACCTCTTCTCCACCCCGTAATGCCTCTCTGCGTGATTGGCTCACATGTACCCCTGTCACATCGCTGCTCATTCTGTAGCTGCGAATATTCTCTCGAAGGACAGCAAACGCGGCGGTAACCAAGCTGACAGATGTTTAGTGACATTGGTATTTTTGCAGCTTTGTAATAAAAAAAGACGAGTCAGTCTAGCAAGGGACTAATGCAAACAAAATATCACAGTTGCATTTGATTATTTTTTTTTTTTTTTCTGAACGTTTAATTTAATAGTTACAATTATAACAATGTTTAACGCATTGAGATTTTATGGCAACATTTTAAAGCCAAGGTAAAATATATTTTAAATATAATATCATAATGTACCAGTATTTATATTCTGAAAATAATCAAAAGGTATGGGCTCTGTGAAAATAGTTAAAAAAAATAGTTTTTTAATAATTGTGATTTTTAGGAAATGTAATTTCTTCGCAGTATATATTTCACCTCTTGTAGTTTTCAGATTTATTATTTTTATCACATAAAAACTAATAATCTCTACATTCTAAAATTGGTAAAACCTTAACTTCTAAAGCTAAAGCTGTGAAATTCATAATAATAAAAATTATAATACATTTTATTAGTATTTTCTTATAAACAATATATACAGCGGTTGTGTAAGAACATTTATTCTGCGTAGTCACAAACAATAACAATACAGCTAACATTCTTGTTTTAAAAAATCGGTTGATATAATATTCTCTTTAATTTGTCCATGTAAGAGAAAAGCTCTGATTGGCAAATTGAAAGGAACTCTTGACATCTGGCAAGCCAAAGCATAAAAACATGTGAAAATCTGCTAATGAGATTAAAACGTGTAGACTTAGAATTCGTACAGTACCATGATATTGATACTGTGTATTATGATATTATTCTCATTACTCTTTTGACATTATTCTCATAAAAACCTAAAACGATGGATCAAGGGTAACCAAATTTCTGTTCTTGAAATCTTCAGGTTTCTTTATCTATTTGCTATCACCTACTGAAATGATGGCATCATGAAAAACCCACTTCTCTCAGAAAGTTTCTCTCAGAGCACAGTTTCCCTCATCTGTCGTAATCCTAACACATTCGTTTCACAACTCAATTTCTCTCACCCAGCAGAATAAAGCCCTGTTCTCTCTCTTCCACCTGTCTCTCCCTTTGCTTTCTGAGTTTGTTATGTCCCTCATCAGCCGCCGACCTAAAACAGTGCGATAACATCGGCGTAAAAGAAAAAGTGAAACAAGGAAAAGCATTGGAACAGATGAAGAAATCATTCCTTCCCAGCCCTAACCCCCTCCCAAATCCCTAACGTTATAATCTTATCCCATTACATCCCACCCTCCAATATGCCCCCTGTCCAGTGCTTTACTCCATAATCTCTTCATCTCCAAACGCTTTCTTTTAATATGACTCTGGCCGTCCCCTGCGCAGCCCTCCTGCCTGTTTGTGTTCTTCCGTTGTGCATCACTGGGGGTCGCCATGACAACATCACCCTGACAACCATCCCTCCTCCCAAATGTTCGCTCGTTTGCATCTCATTTGCATGTTGTCACAGCAACCAGCCGCATTCGACTTTGACAATAAAGGGGTTGGTGTAACCCCTGCCATCGCTCTTTACCCTGACCCCCAGCTTTTCGATTCTCTCGCCCAGCGTGACACGCTATTTATTTTTCATTCCTGTCATACGCTCTTTCTCTTAAGTCTTTTCCCCTTTTATTTTTCCTGGCAGACTTATGAAAGCGCTTAGCTCATAAAAAATCTATCAAAAGTTGGCTGAATCATTTATTTCCTGTCAAATCAAATGTTAGGCTTTTTAACCTGCTTTTGCTTAACACTTCTGGTCACGTCACAACTCTTTTGACTAATTTTCCCATCCTTTCTCATTTTGTCTCAGAGTTACACACACAAACCCTCGCGTTTTGTCCCGAGACTAAGGTAGTCCGTTCCTTTTTTCCCCCAGAAGCTCCGAACACAGCTGCTACAAAATGACTTACTTCCCCTCTACAGGAGATACAGCCAATTCCGTCATTTGCATTCCAGCTCCGCAGAGACACACACACACACATGCGCGCACACGCTGGCATATCACTCCAGAGACTACCTCAAGCAGCTGTGAAATTAGTTACACGTTTTGAATTTGTCATTTTGAAATATTTTGTGTGCATTTAGGTGACTAATGAAATGCTGGCTGTTTTTTTAAGACAAGGATTTCAGTTAAGCCCCTCTGCCGATAAATGCGGGCAGATGCGTGAGAGGGGTGACTAATGCATTTGGTCCTTTCAAAGTGTTTACTAACAGGAAGCAGCTACACTGTCAAGTCGCTGACCACTTCAGGTGTTCGAGGCTGAAGGAGGCCGATTATTGTGTAATCTTCATCATGGTAGTTTACTTTAAGCACGTGCGTTACTCCACTACAAGCACTACTGAAATGAGGAGTGCAAGCAGAATGCAAAGCAGTCATACAACTACTTATTTAATATGCTGAAGTGCATGCTGGGCCGTGGGTGCACACATGTTTTCAGTTCTCTAGGTGCTTGTATGTATGTGATTATATCTCCACACAATGATTAGATTTCTTTCTTTATGAGAAGGAAAGAGGAAAAGAGGGAGAAAATGGTTGAGAAAGAAAGAGAAAGGCTAGATGGAAACAGAGTTTTATGAAAACAGATGTCTGCTTGGAGAGAGTGGACATGAGAAAAGGGACAGAGACAGTAAAGGGGTGTTGCATTGGCAAAGCGATGGGAAGTTAGAGATTTTTGGAAAAACATCCAATAATGATGCAGCCAAGTTAAGCAGAAGATTTTATGCAAATGATCGTTGTTGCAATGCAGCGAGCACCAATAGGAGTGAGTGATCCGCTACGCTATCGATGTTGGTACTTCCAACTAAAGAAATTTTAAAATGGTTTTAATAATTGTAAATTAATCAAATTAATTATATTGTAATAAATTTAGATGGAAATATTAGTTGATATTCCTTTTTAACGTTCCCTTTTAAAGTAATGGGAAAATCATTAAAAAAATAAAATGTTCTGATGCCAACCAACTAAAAAAAAAGTTATTAAAAAAGGTAATTAATTAAAAAAAAAGTAATTAAAATGAAAAAAAATAAAAATAAAATAAAAATAAAGCTAAACAGAAGCATTTTTTAAAATACTAAAAGTACAAAAAGCACAAATAAAAATTACTATGGCTTAAATTAAAATGAAATCTAAAAAAAAGGCTAAATATATATATATATATACTAACATTACCCTGGACCTTGAATGTTGCATATAAACGCCTGTTACACCCATGCATTTACTCAACATAGTAATCATATTGGCCAACTTGTAAAAGTAACATAAAGTAAAAGTTAAAAACGTAAAGTAAAAAAATAAAAATAAACCAGGTTTTATCAGCATTTTTCTGAATTCCCTGGTGATCAAACTCATGGCCTACTACCAAGCACTGCTGTTGGAGCAACATGAATTCCAATCAGATGTTCTCCTCCTCCATTAGTGAATGGTCCTTGTCCAAAATAAGCTGAAATGTGGACCAGACATTTTATCGTTTATTCAGCATCCTGGCAACTAGTGTGTACAGGGTTTAAATGTGAGTGTTTCATTGAGAGAGTATGCCCAGCCTAAGTGGTTATCGAATAAAGACAGATGAAAGGAAAGATTTTAAGTAGACAGTGCGATTTGATATGAAATAAATAGATGAATATGAAACCTCCTCACTGTTGAGACTGTCCTTGTAGGCACAATAATACAGAACTCCCAATGAAATATGTCTACAATAGAATCAATAACATGCTCACTCTTACATAGGGCTGCTGCAGGTTTAGTGGGGAAAAAATAGAGCCCTGGCTTTTCGGAAACTGAACATGATCAAGGCTGAGCGATTCACCTGTTCATTTCTGCTCATCCTGATGCTTCAATGAAGCTTCTGAATGGACAGGCACAGTCTACGACCCTGAATAGCATTGGCAAGCATCTAAGTATGAACCAGGAAGAAAGAAGAATATGGAACTGGATAGCTGAAAAGAGTCGCTAAAGAAAAATTATATCAATAAGCCATAAGAGGAGAAGCACTGCGGTGATTTTACTATGGGGTGTTGTTAGGCATGACACACGCATGCTATAAGAATGAAAAAACAAAAAAACGTCATGCCTCGCTTATTGCTCTTTTATAGAACAGTAACAGAGATAGCAAAATGTTCAACAGTTATTATATTTATTAAAAGTAATAATCATAATAAAACACTCTTATGCTGAGTGATACATTTCATTAACCTAAACAAAGGCTGTTTATGGTTGCCAGGCATTTAGGCAGAATAACACAAACCATGTCTAAATATGCCTTTAACACATTTTTTTAAATAAACTTAAAATGTTTGTCTAATAGATAGCATATTAATTTTATAGCATAATTAAACATTTAAAAATAAAAACAGTAGTTATTTTATTTGAAATAATAAATGTAAAAATAAAAGATCGAAAGCAAGCTTTCAGCATTTCTTTTCAGAGACTAAAAGCATCTGAAAATAAGAACAGATGTGATGTCTGCCTAAATGCCTGGTTTAGGATATTGGAAGAAGATTTAAGGATGGAGAATTGAGGACTTAAAAGAGATATTTTGAGTGATGGACAAAAACACGGTTGAGTGTGGGATGTGAGAGAGGAGGAAAGGTTTGAGATTAATACAGTGATTGACAGGGAGGTAAAAACTCCCCAGCGGAGGAATAATATTCATCACCTCTTTCGCTATTCAGTTTCATTTCACTCTAATTCTCCCCTATCTGTGACTGCCAAAGCACTCTATCACTCCACTGCCATCATCCCTCGCTCGCGCTTGCTCTCCCTCTAGTGCTCTTACACAAACTGAATGTGAAAGTAAATGATGTAAGAATGCTGTCCGTGAAAACGCACTGTTAGCTAAACTCACAGCGAAGGTTGACATCTCTGACAAACATTTCAATCTCAACACAAGCAGCTCTGCAGAAGAAAATCACCTGAAACGCACCATACCCAAAGATGCACTGTAATGTCTCAACATCGTCTACACAATTTACACAACCCTATATTTCAATCGTTTTCTGATACCCCACAATTCCATCGAAATAGATATATGAGAAAACCTGAGTGTTTCCGTTGCTGAACTCTCTAATTTCTCTTGGATTTCTGTAGAAAATCATATCGACAAAGCGAATGTCCATCCTGCTAAATAATTCTGGTATTGGACGTACTACTGAGACTCCCAACTCAGCAGCCATCCCAACTGTTGGAAAACATTAGCTCATGCAAAAAAAATGTAAGTGTCAGTCTGTCATTAATTACTCACTCTCATGTTGTTCCAAACCCATACAACCTCTGTTCGTCTTTAGAACACACTGAAATCTGAATGTTTTCTCTATCATGTTTGAAGCCCAGAAAGTTAGCAGGGACATCGGTGGTTCAACCATTATGTTATGAAGCTATAACAATACATTTTGTGCTCAAAGAAAACAAATGCGTCATGGTCTCGTGTATGGCGACGGAGACTCACCCAAATGAGAAGAAATCATTGAAAAAGTATATTATCATATTATCAAGTCAAGTCACTTTTATTTATATAGCGCTTTTAACAATACAGATTGTAGCAAAGCACTGAACATTATCAAGTTGGAAAATAGGGATGTTAATGCATAATGACAAGATTAAAAAAAGATGGTCTCTGAAGTCAAGACGACGATAGTCACTAGAAATCAAGTGTCCCCAACTAAACAAGCCAGAGGCGACAGCAGCAAGGAACCAAAACCCCATCCCAGAGAGAATGGGGAGAAAAACCTCGTGAGAGCCAGGCTTAATTGGGTCCAGTTCTCTTCTGGCCGGAAGACACATTAGATTGTGCAAGGACTTATAGTGTATGTGTGTGCATCTGTATCCGGCGATCTGTCCACAGAGCTCATCTCCATATCACAAATGCATACTGCACAAAATGCTGGCCATAACACTTTTAACGTCTGTAAAATTATAATTTAAACAGAACACTACTTAAAAGACTTACACAGCTTTTACAACTGCATTAACCATAAAGGAACTTTGTTTGAAAAAAAGTAAATATTCAGATATGATGGATTCTGAATGATAAGTTTACATGACAGAACTCAGACATCTGTAACCGCTGTATTCTACATAATGAAACAGTCTTATAGAAATAACACACACACTTGAATTGATCCAAATATTTTTATTTGTCCAAAAACTGCAGATTTATGCCACCAGTGCAGAAGCTGTGGAGGATTCGCTGTGGATTAAAAACAAAATAAATCAGATAAATCCAGAACAAACATTTTTTAAGACAGCTTTTTTTTGTATGAAGGGGACTGGCAGTGCTGGCACAATAAAGCCAAACTGCTAATTTACCTCCAAGCTTTATCTAGCACATAAGAAATATCTCATTTCTTACAAGGGAAGAATGGGACAATGAAATGTGCACTAAACATTAGTGAAGGACTTTCTTGTAAGGTCATAAAACAAGTCAAACAAACACTCACTACTTCCAATTGGGGGCAAGTACTCTCCTGGTCTTGTAGTAGCGGGCAAGCCTGTGGATTCTGCTCTCAACCAGAATCAGGCGGAACTTAGCATCCTTGTCCTGCAAGAACACAAATGACAATATGATAAGATGAAACCTATGATGCACTAGACTGATTTTTTCATAAATCTTCAAAAACCCTTATCTGCACTTCAAAGATGCAAGTACATGATCTAATATGAATGACTGTTTAATTACCTTTCTGTTCCTTTCCAAGTGCTTCCTCACAGCGACAGCCTTCTTGATGAGGTGGTAGAGATCCTCAGGCAGGTCAGGGGCCAGACCTTTGGACTTCAGGATCCTAAGGATCTTGTTGCCGGTGACAAAACGCACCTGAGCAACACCATGGGAATCCCTCAGGATCACACCTAATGAAAAAAAAAAAAAAAAGAAAAAAAAAGGCAGGTGATATTAGTTCCATAATGACTAGACAATACAGACAAATATGAAAATGCACAACAGAAAAAAGATGTACAAGCATCTATAAACATTGAGCACATAGATAAAAAAAATAGACAGATGATAATTTATGAAATTATTTTTATACAACTGACCTGACTACATTTGGGAAGATTCATTTAAAATCCATAAGAACTTACCAATTTGTGAGGGAGTCAGACCCTTTTTAGCCAGTTTGAAGATTTGCTCTTTAACATCATCGGATGTCAGCTTGAGCCACTAAAAATACAAAAAAAATAAAAATAAAAGAAATAGTTTTAACAGCCTTGAAAATTTAGATTGGCCTCATTTCAACAAAAATCTGAATCAATGGACTTACTGTTGGGACACTTCGTCTATAAGGCAGCGCCGACTGAGACAAGCCCTTGCTAAAAAAAATAAAGCATTTTAAAGTTAAATACATTTTCCATAAATAAACTTTAAATTACAACATCTAAATGTCCGTTATCATTCAGTAAGGCACAATGTAAACATGTTAACTGACAACAGGACACAGACAAAGCGTAAGTACGCGAACAGAAGGGTATTTTAAACTAAAGTGAACTGGAAATTAGAGTTACTATTAAATGTTCTGATAAATGCATAAACATGTAGATGTTCTGATCAGCCCGAACTAACCACCGAACGCATCCGACACACAAACCCAGGTTACGTTAAACTAAGCGACATAATGCCAGAAGAACCAGAGCGTACAGATAAATTGTCAGTGTGAACTGATTCAGTGTGTAAATATCGTTCGTGTGTCCATACTGCGACGCCTCATTCTACATGTGCTGCCATCACGCTACACCGGGGAAGAGAACGTGGGACTCTTATGTACCTCTTAAAACTCCTTTCTAGCGCCAATAGAAAACATATTCCAAGCTCAGCCTACGTTATAAAGAATTAACAGTGTTTTTGTGGTGGTAATGTGACCTATAGAATGTGTTTTTAGCGTAAAATAAACATTTACCCAGGAGCGTGCATACGACCCATGATGGCGGTTTTGAGAGCGAGGAAGAGAAAGACCGAGCCGAGGCCGAGAGGAAGTGAAGTATGGAGACGGAAGTGATGTCAAAAATCACTTCCTGTCTGTCCGTTGATTTGGATCTTTTAAGTCTTTTTCCTTAAACATTCTGGGTTTGATCCAGGTTCTTTGCCATAAAATCATATTGTAATATTTTCATTAGGCCTATATTATGGGTTTATGTTTTTATTGTCTGTTTTTCATCATTTTGTTTATTACTGTCATCCTATTATACGTGTTGTTGCTTTATCGTTTAATAAAAAATACACTATTATTTTCATATCCACCGGTTGGTGGCGCTATGAGAAAAGGCCTACTACTGTAAGCATGCTATAGAAACGGAGCAAGCGCATAGAACAGTACAAACCAACAGCGTTATACAATGGGCGGAGCTTAGCGGCCCTGCAAATAACAATTATCTTATTTAGAACTTTTCAGTGTATACTTATCTATTAAAGCTTCTTATTGTAATTATGTGGGTTTTAATTACTATCCAAATATCTATTATTATTATTATACTTATTATTTTTATCCAAACACACGCGCATAGTAACACCTGTTACACGTTACATTTTTCAGCGCTGGTTAAGATGAACCAATCACAGGCGTTGGTGATGAATAAATAATAATTGTTAAATATTTTGTATAGATGTAACTCGGAAAATGTCCTGTTCGTATAAAATGATTTATAACTAATTTATAAATAATTTAAACTATCATACTTCAAGTGTACAAATGGTTTAAAAGAAAATATCACGAGATCTCAACGGAAGATTCACTTTCTGGGCCCCCACGCGCCCCCTCCCGTTAGCCTTCTATCTGTGTCATACGAAACAATATCACAAAACTCCAGTATGCAGGTTGAGCGTCGTACTTGATCTACGTGGACGAGCTCTCTGCCTCCTCCTGCTGCTCTGCTCTGTTAGCTCGCTAGCTGTTCTGAATCCGCCTCAGTAAGTCATCATCATCATTCCAAGATAGCGGACAGTCAGGAAGCCAGCGGTAATGAAAGGAAGCAGAAAACACCCGAGATAGCTCGATAGAAATCAATCTGACACCGTAAGTGCCACTATTTAATTGCGAATTGCCTTAACCCAAATACGGCATCCACAATTCAACTTTTCATAAATAAAATGTCCAGCGAGATCCGCTCTAACGTCTGGCATAGACTTCACTGTCAAGTGGAAGCTAATGAAATTAGCCTCTATGTTCCGAGATCAGACCCCTTTTCGAAGCACTTTTCTGTAATGCAACATGTCTTGCCATACAAAACCATGTAACGTATATTTTGAGCCTCACTTTAATATAGTCTCCCGCTTACTGCCTGTTAATGTTGTTCATCCTTAGTAACGGGTTTATTGGAGAGCGGATCTACCAATCATTGGCCCATTAGTGTCTAATGTCCCTACCTAACGTTATAGACCCCTATTCGAATTGTGATGTCAGAAAAAAAACACCATTTCGATTGAATCTTCAGCTTTGCAAGTAATTCCCAAATGTGGTAGTCGGCTCACTAGGGTTTGCCACGTAACCAGTCAGTATCGCTATCTAAAATCCGTCTAATGTTTCATCTATACGTGTGCTGATTTTTCCAGATGTCCTATTTAAAGGATATCCTCACCAGCTGCCTTGTGTTGGCCAGTGTGATGTCCTGGGCCAAGGCAGTGCCAATAAGCATAGATAAAACTAAGGTGAAGCTCCCAGAGGAAACAGTCAAAGAGCCTCCCCAGAGTGTGGTAAGATATATTTGATCAGCTAATTACATAACAAGCTTCGGATGCAAATTATAGTAAGTAGTCTTAAGTAGCATAAATGTTCATGATTATTTGTGTGGCAACAAGCTCACAATTCTGAAAGCATTTAGTTTTTCTTAAAGAAAAAAGTACATATCATGGATATTTCTAGGACACTGGACTACATTATGACCGCTATCTCAGGGAAGTTATCGATTTCCTTGAAAAAGATCAACATTTTAGAGATAAGCTTCACAACACAGACATGGAAGACATAAAGGTAAGAAACAGCATGGCTTTATTTGTGTTGTGTTGTACAATGCAAAGGTCACACAAAGCTAATCTGTTTGTTCCCGCTGATTTCAGCAAGGGAAGTTGGCTAAAGAGCTCGACTTTGTCAGCCACCACGTGAGAACCAAGCTGGATGAACTTAAAAGGCAAGAAGTCAGCCGCCTCAGAACCCTGATCAAAGCCAAGCAAGATATTGAAGGAGGGAATGGTAAGAATGGCTGGAAAATTAATAACTACAGTTTAATAAGTGCTTGTGGCAGGTTTAACTGCATATTAATTAATAAACACAGTGAAAACCAAATGGCCTTCTCTGGACACTGTTCTCTCTCATGTTTATCAGATATTGCAGTAGATCACCAGGCATTGCTAAAACAATTTGAATATCTCAACCACATGAACCCACACACATTTGAAGTTGAGGATCTGGACAGACTCATCAAATCGGTACGTCGTTACTTAAACACTTTCTATCATATTTCATTTCATTCTGTGGCTGCCAAATATATTTAGAATACACTTCTTATTATAAAAAAGGCAGACATATATAATAATAGTACATGTCCATCACTTAGTAGATAAAAGGTTTTAAAAAATCGTTTCACAGTGATTATAGAAAAATACACAAAAAAAACTTTTTTAATGACCTAGAAATTACAATTTAAAAAAAAGTTTTTTGATGAAAGAGGGACCTAATATAACTCAACACTAAAAATAAAGCAGTAGTCTCAACTGGTTTTTGAGCTGCATGTCATACGTTTTGTTTTAAATCCAAGAAACATCTCAGGGCCATTTTCTTTTGTTTCACGTTGATAAGATAACTGAAGTAGAAAAAGCATGGCGAGCAAATTATATACCAGTCATACTTATGATCTTGTAATATAGGCTACAAAAGATCTGGAGAACTATGACAAGGAACGGCATGAAGAATTTAAAAGGTATGAAATGATGAAAGAGCATGAGAGACAGGAACACCTGAAGACACTTGATGAGGAGGGCCGGAGGAAAGAAGAGGAACACTATGAGGAGATGAAGAAGAAACATGCTGATCACCCTAAAGTCAATCACCCCGTAAGTCACCACATATTAACTTATATCCTGCCGTTTGTGATTTCATTGAGAATATGCTCATGTTTTGTGGATGTTCTTTTATGTAGGGTAGCAAGGATCAGCTGAAAGAAGTGTGGGAAGAGGCTGATGGCCTGGACCCAGAAGATTTTGACCCCAAAACATTCTTCAATCTGCATGGTAAAATATTTGTAATAGTTTAGATGAATCCTGCATGTGAGAATGCTAAAATTACATACTGAATATTGCTCTTTTTTTTTTTTTTTTTTTTTTGAATTGCAGACACAAACGGAGATGGATTCTTTGATGAACAAGAGCTGGAAGCCCTCTTCACAAAAGAGGTACACCGTGTAATTATAACAGTTGCATTATTCACTGCGGAATTAAAAAATTAAACACATACAGTAATTGTGGTTATAACATGCTTTGCCATTATATAATAGCACATTTAAAGGCTTTTATTGTTTATTTAGCTGGAGAAGATCTATGATCCAACTAATGAAGAAGATGACATGGTTGAAATGGAAGAGGAGAGGCTGCGAATGAGAGAACACGTCATGAACGAGGTTACATGATCTCCAGATCTCTGTATGTCTTGGCAACTTCAAGAAGATTGACAAATCATTTTTCTAAAGCTGTAATCTTCTGATGTTTACAGGTTGACACTAATAAAGACAGATTGGTGTCCTTAGATGAGTTTCTGATTGCCACGAGGAAGAAAGAGTTTCTTGAACCGGACAGCTGGGAAGTGAGTACAGTCACATGCTTAACAGATATTTAGACCATTGCTTAATACCCGCTAATTCAAGCTTTCATGTTGGAAGATTACCTAATGGCTTAGTCCTTTAATTAATATGGGACAACTTAATAATTATTTTGGATGACCCCAGACTCTAGAACAGAACCAGGCATATACCGAGGAAGAGATGAGAGAGTTTGAGGAGCAGTTGGCCAGGCAGGAGGAAGACTTAAATCTGAAAGCAGCTGACCTTCAGAAGCAGAGAGAGGATCTGGAGCGGCAGCAGGAGCAGCTCAATGCTCAGAAAATAGAACTGCAGCAGGTGACTCAACTGATTTGTTTCATACCTGCTCATTGAATAAAAAAAGGAGAGCTGTTTGAAACGAGTAAATGAAAAAAAAAAAACCTGTTCTGTGCATCTTCCTTACAAGGCCGTGGATCATATGGAGCAGTTAAAAACCCAGAAGGTTCCACCTCCACCTGAGATGCAATGTAAGTGATACTTTCACTTCAGACATATAACCAGATACATGCAAAGGTTACACTGGCTAGCTATTCTTACACTGGGTTTGGTTTTAAACGTGAGATCCATTAACATGTTATTCTAGGTTAACAGTATTGTGAAGACGGATAAAGAAACATTATTGTATGCAGTGGGTTAACATGGTTTCCAATGTCGTGGCTACGTGTTGTTAAAGCATATAAATAATATTAAAAACAGTCACACCATTATTCTAAAACATGCTTAAATTTCAACCATTTAAATTAAACAAGACACATGTATTTTAGTAGTGAAATTTCTGACCAATTTAAACATTACATTTCAGTCTACCACCTTATTTTAAAAGCAACATTTTTGGCAAATATACTTAATGTGAAACATTTAAATGTAACTCATTTCCAATCTAACATTCTTTGCAAATGCACCGGAGTTGTAAACATTCAATTTAAGTGCAACCTGTTTATTTTTAGCAATAATGCAAAACACTTTAAATTTCTTGTAACAGTGGAAGGGAATGCTATCCCTGAGTCACAAGGACATGACCAGCCTCCCGTGCCCCCTGAGCACCAACCTCTGCCCCCGGGACACCAAGATATCCCTCTAGAACAACAACACCACGATGTACCCCAAAATCAGCAGGGTCTAGGACAGGAACACCAAATGATATCACAAGAAAACCAGCCACTGCCTCCAGGACACAACAGCCCACTCCAAGATTCTCCACAGATGCCCCTTGACCACAACAATGTGCCATAAAGCGGTCATATGGTTTTTCCTGTGTGATCGTGTGGAAAACTGACCTAGCGCCAGAGACTTCAACAAACAGTACCTCCTGCCCAGTCAGTATTTACCTGCATTTGTGTGCTGCGGTTTTAACTAGTACAGAATCGGCTGGTTTTGTAAGCATAATGCATTTAATGCAGACTCTGCAGTTTGATATAAGTGTGTTTGAGTTCTTTTTTGTTATTGAAAATATCTTTTTCATATGTTGTGGATATTTTGTTTTCCAGCACAGTGGATTGGATGCGTGTACGCTTTTATTTTGCACATTTACTTTTTTTTTTTAGAAATTTGAATGGCCATGAAAAGCTACTTTAAACCTAGTTGTGTGGTATCAGAATCTTGTTGAATTGTACTGGAAGTTTTTAATTGATTAGGGCTACTCTGGAGTTGAAATGTTGGAGCTTTGAGAGTAAGGTCAATAAAAAAAAAATCTATTTGAAAAAAGTTTCAGACATGCAGTCGCTTAGGGTTAATGAATAGTGCAACTTCAGTACAAATTAAGCTCAATCAAAGCAAAGGAAAAAAAGTTACGGGGAGGAATATGAATATGCAATGATAGTGAATGTGGACCATTTCCTAAGGATTTAAAAAATAAAAAATGTGAAGCATTTACCAATAATTTTACAAATACACTTACAATTCTGTAAAAGTTATACAATTGTAAATAACTTTACACAAAAAAAATGGAAGATGCAATTCAACACACTATTGCTTCAATCATCAATATTATTGAAACTTGTACTAATTAAGAATTGTCTTTGTGCTAATTAACATGATGCCACAAGTACTGTCTCCTGAGCACAACTTGTCATTACAAGTTTCCTGTTAAGCTATATATTTAACTCATCAAAAATAACTTTTGATCATCATATCAATCAATAAAAAAAAAAAATCTCAAAAAAACTATACTTTAAGAATTTTAGATATTAAATGCACAAAGTGTATTATGGCTTCAAAGAGGAGTCGTTCTGTTCTAACGCCTAATGTGTATGAATAACTTTTAAAGTGTCTTGTCCTTCAAAAATCATTTATTGGTTAGCATTAATTCGAATCAACATTGATTGGAAGAAATACAATGAAGCAGTCATTCAGCCACATACAGTACAATACATTTCCTGTAAACCATTTGGCTGAGCCAAAAAAGAGAGAGAAAAACCACATGTTACAATACAGTACGTACAAGTCCATTTTTCACATTCACTTAACAGTTCGTTTGGCCAAAAACTAAGTGCCTTTGGTATACGGTGTACTTCACATTCATAATCTAGCGGCCATTCCCAGCTACTAAGTCGTCATTCCACCAAGCTCAATTAAAATCCAGACACCCATAATCAAAGGCACGTGTTCTGTCTCAAATGTGTAAAGGCTGTGCAAAAGCGTATGATTGAGAGAAAGCTTTGAGAGCTCTGAGCAATTACAGTGCTGGGAGTGCTATTGTCTCATTGATACTTTGTTTTTCCAGAAACCATTGGTTGTGTCCTTACTTGCTAAGATGCGGTCATCTAACTACATGGTCTGGAGTGGCACGGCTCGTGTTTGAGAGTCCAAACGGGTGGAGGAGATAAAAGGGTGCAACAGGGCTGATAATGGCTAAAGGACTGGGTTTAGCTGGTCTGTTGGGCAGTCATGGGACCCATTCCTCTGCTGGACCGATACGATCCCCCTCGTCCTGAAACCCAAATACATCAGAAAATCAATGTGGAGTTAAATATTCTAATGGCATTCAATTATGTTTTTAGGGCCATTTACAATGAGCACTTGCCACGCTTTTTTTAAATAGCATTCTGTTCATAAAGCACCCATGAAATACGCAAACCATCAACCTCAAAACAACAGATTTATTATAACATCCCATATATCATTATAGCATTGAAATACTCTTGACAGTTGGACTGCAGTGCGACATGCAACAGTCTGGCTGTTCTCAATTAGACTCAATTAAACAAGTGAAAGCAAAATGACATTACAGAGATAAAAAGCACTGCAAATTTAATAAACGCTAACCATCTTAAGCAGCAATTAGAGCAAATGTCAGCAAAAACATTATTCTCAATAGGATTCTCTGAAATAGACATAACAGCAAGTATTCGTTTTATGTTTTCTTTTAGCTTCCCTAAAATGATGCACATTCAAGATAATGTACGTCACAAGATGATTTAACAGCATAGTTTGCTCCAAAATATAGCAATTTTTTGCAGTATAATTTGTGCCATAGCAATTTTCCACAATCACCCTGATATCATTCCAAACCCAGATGTTTGGTCCAGATGTTACTGCACCTCTTAACGTAAGTGATCAAAAAATAAATATACCAGTTTATACAACTTAGTAAGCTTTGTCTTTTAGTCATGATCACAATTGACTACTGTACATAAAGAAGTGGCAACATGGTAAAAAAATACAGGTTTGGAAAATTTTTTGTAAGCTAGTTTTTGGCTTGACAGAAGCAGGAAAAGCAGTGCATTGGCTACGGATTGTTCTGGAACAGCGTCATAGATCACGGAGGAAACCTTATGACCATTTTGTTGCATTAGTGCTTCGCACCTAATTAAAAGAAACTCTTGATCTTGTTGGAAAGCAGGAGGCAGAAAAGCAAACAGAGTTGCAGAAAAAAACGGACCGATAAGCGGACCAATCACCTGCCTTCCCTTTAGAAGACTACAACAAAGTCAACCTTCAACACTTTAGTAGACAAAAGGGTCACAGGACAGGTGAGAGGATTTTCGAGCATGGAGAGCAAAAAGAAAGCAGCGGCAGACAAGCAGGTAATGCAACACATCTTTATTGAAACATTCTCTCAAGGAGTGACATGAGCATACAAAAGGCAGGACAGCTGAGAAAAAAAAATTAAAACTCTTCAAATGAAATGGGGTGAACAAAAATAATTAAAAACAAACAATGCCTTCAGTACCCTATACACAGGCAAGAACCAAGTATGGGACGGGGGGGAGGGGACAGGCCAACAAATATCAAAAACACTCCTATGGTTTGAAACCGACAGTGGCAGTTATCTTTTTGCATTTTATTTTATAAAAAAAATAAATTAATGAAAATCTTTCAAGTTTACAGGAATATCTATGTTTTAAACACGACCTGGCTGAAAAATCACAACACTGACAGTTTCAGCTCTCCATTGTGTTTCTGTAAAACACATTAGTATATTAAAACGATCAAAGTGGGCTTACTTGAACCAATAAGCCAAAAAAACAAAAGCAAAACAAAACCACTGATAGGAGTAAAAATATGGGCTGGGGGGGGGAAACATTCTCAATAACTGAATGTTCAAAGTGGCCAAAAAGAAACAAGTCTTCCCAAAAAGTTTAGGATCGCATCGCTTGAGCATTACCTCGAGAGATACCTCGAGGTCCCTGGGTAGCTCCTCGCTTGAAGCTTTGCTGATATCCATCCTGAAAAGAAAACACACAGGACTTACTCATACTAGAACATACTCTATTACGGTAACACGTACAGTATTTGTTTTCCTGAAGTTACCCGTTGGTAGGTGTTGTTGGAATAATCTCGCGGAGTGCTGAACTGAGTTTGACCGTATCCGGTGTTTGGAGTGTTGGGGAATGGAGCCCGATACCCATCATATCCACCTTAACATTGTAAATAAAAATAAAAACCTGTGATATTTACATTGGATATTTTCAGATTTTACATAGGATGTTAGACTAGCCTGTCTCGTCTCACCTCTAAATCCATTTGATGGTCCACGGTAGCCGTTCAAAGCGCCTCTGGGATTTCTGGGTCCAGCTCGTGGCATTGCTCTGTTGCTGTAAAAAGACTGACCCGGCCGCCCAAAGCCTGCGCCCTGCCCCGAGGACTGCGGAGATGCAGACTGGTGTCCCCCTGCAGACGGAATACCTTGGTCTTGAGAATGGAAAGGGCCAACTACAAAAAAAAACAAAAAAAAACATTTGTTATAAAAGTTTACACTTTTAAAAGCTAATGTAGCAGCAATTCTCTTACCAGATTGGAGGGCTTCTTGAGGCATTTCCTGCTGCTCAGCTGGAAGGGTGCCTTGTGCACTGAAGCCTTGACCGTAGTTACTCTGATACTGACTGGAAATCTTCTGAGAGTCCATCTCACTGGTTGGAGGAACTGGAGCGTTCATATTGAATACCTAATGGAGGAGGAAAACACATGTAAGCATATCCAAAACTATATGTAGGAAGCAGATAGGTATAGACAAACAGAATTTACACCGAGATATAAATACAAATACTCATTTGGTGAACTAGTTGATGCTTTACTAAACGTCCTTTAGAATGTTCTCTGACTGACAGTAACTGCTCATCCATAAGTGATATACAACAGACTTCAACATGAAAAACTCATATCCTTTTAAACAAGACAACCCTGTTAAGGGCCATTCACACAGAATGCAAGCTTGCATTTAAAAACGCTAGATGTGGGGCAGTGGAAAGAAAAGCCTGTGGTCTGAAGTTGTGGGGTTTTGTCTTTTTACTTCCTTTTTTAGAATCATGTGTGAGACATTGCAAAAGATGCAAGATGGGAGCAAAACATTCAAATGTGTCTGTGTAACACTGAAAAAACAGTGTAATGCAATGCAAAAATGTGGTCTTTGTGAACGGCCCATTACACAGCATGAAAAACAAAACAGAAGCAGAATGGAGAGACAAACTCTGAGGGGTGAGTTTGGAGAGGGTGAGGTAGACAGGTTGAGGCCTACCGCTTGCATGGACTGGAATGGAGCTGCATTAACGTTGATGCCACTGTGAAGGGGTTTGGAGACAGGCTGAAACACCTGGGGCTGAGAGGAAGGGGTGGGGGTCTGCTCAGACGACAGGGGCATGGAGACCTAGGGTATATATCCTACATCACTCACATATCTAAGCCATAGCGTACACACAGCATCTGCCAAACCACCACGGTGTGCGCTGTTACCTGCAGCGGGTCAATGGAGTCCGTCTGTGGTCGGGGTTCAGAGTTATGAGGGGGCTGATAGAGAGGGGGTGTGGAGGAGTAGGCCTCCTTTGGAGGCGAGACCATCTGGACCTGGAAGGCCAAACAGAGTTTTAGGAAAGCCATTTCAGACCGAAACCACTTGAAAGGATGTTTCAGCTAATTGAACTTACTTGTGAGGGTTCAGGTTGCACAGAAAGAGCATTGTGTTGGGGTAGTCGGGATTCTGTGTGAGAAAAAAATAAATAAATAAAATTAAAAAAACACACACATTCAAACATAACATTTTGGGATATTACTGGCAGGAAATGTAGCAGTACACAGATTGTTCTAATGTTACTAAAGGCGAACATTCTTTAAAACAAGTATAAATTGCTTTAAGCTAAAATAAAATAAGATTAAAATCTCAATTATTGGAAATGTTGCTTTGACAACTTAGGCTGGCCACACACCCGATGATTTTCTAATCTTGACCAATTTTAAAACCATGGGATACCACAGACGTGAAGACATGAGTCATGTTCTTTCTTAGTACTCTGCTTTTGTGGCTACCAAGTTTCAACTATAGAAGCATGCAACATCCAGTAGGTGATGTTTACTTGGTCTGCCTCTGACATGATACTTGTGATGGCCAATGAGAGCTCAATGAGAGGGATCTTTATGACTTGAGTTCAGGGAAGCTCTCTCTCAATCATGAACATAAATGACAACACACAATAGAGGATGTTTTGTATTTTTAGTTACAAGCCTTGAATTGGGCCACACCCCCTGATCATTCGGGGGAGCAAATCAACCTTAAAAATCAAGTCTTGAAACAAACAAACAAACAAAAAAATCTATTGTGCAGTCAGCCAAACTGAAAGTCGAAAAATATCAGCAACCGGAATTCCAGCGAAGGTCAATTGCAAATATATAAATGTGGTTCCACTTAAATTTTAAGGTGTCCTTGTTGCAGTTTGGGTTGTAACGGTAAGATATTTTCACGGTATGATAATCGTCTCAGAAAATATCAAGGTATAAAACCGGGAATTTAATTAAAGGTTTGCATCTCCCATTTAAACAAAATAAAGAAGAAGCCTTTTCTCTTAATATTAGATAAGAATAAATCAAACTGTTCTTCTTTAACAGCATATATGGGAGAGCAAAGTGTGCAGGGTCATGTTGGATGGATGTAAACATGGATGTAAAAGGAATATGTATATGATGATTATTCTTTTAAATAAGATTATAAAATGATCATTAAGTCCACTCAGAGCAGCTCTGGATATGTTCCTGTGTTCACGTCTTCACATAGTGAGTTAGACAGCAGACGCTTTAAAACCACGAGCATCACGCGTACTTGAGTGTGTACTAGATAAACAGTATTAGGCGAAACGGCGCTGCTCATTCATACAGAGACACAGAATATAGAATTACAATATATGGCAGCGTTTCTGCGCTGTATATTCACAGACACGCACATCTCGATTTGATTTACTGCATAGCTAGATGTTGATTTATCCAATTACATGACTGGATTCCGGGATTCCCTCTGCATCAAAAATAATATGGCTTTAATATTTTTATCTTCATTGAGGGATGGTGCTCGCGAATACGGAACTTGACGTATTTCCTCCTTTTGCGGGCACTCTTTGTCCACATTTCTTGCAAACTGGATATCCATCTTCAAGGACAACCCCGCGATCATTTTTCGGATACCCAAAATATTTCCATACTGCAGATTTGAATTAGTTTTCCGGCGGGAGATTAGAATTTGCTGCTTCTGTATCGGACCTTTTCTCCGCTGTGCAGGTATGGGTGGAGTCTAAGCAGTCAAGCGAAAACAAGTTGTATAAACACTGCAGGGCGGGTGAGAACTGGTTTCATTTATTTATTTATTTTTTAACTGGTTATAAGCAAATGTGCACGATATGATAATCATACATGTCAATATCACTATAAACCGCCATACCGTTACAACCCTAGTTGCAGTGTAATTAAACATTTAAGTACTGAGTAATATTAATTAACTACATGTACTTACATGTTCTTCCTAACCTTTAACAATATAGTAACGCGTAACAGACCCCTTAAAATAAAGTGTTACCATAAATGTCTCGTTCATAAAAAGCCTCGTTCAGACTGAACCCAAACCTGATTTTGTGCATATCCGGATGAAATCCACAAAGTGCATCGCAAAGGTGTTTATATCTGATTTGTGCGTCTATATACTCGAAATGAGAGTTGGTTTCCATGGCAATGCAGTTGCATTGTTTGCCAATGCTAAAACCCAACAATAACAGCAATACAGAAGATGTTGGGTGCATCTTAGTCAGTTCCATTGTAGTAGTAGTCAGGGCAGTGATCAGGGAGTCAAGGGGCGGTCTTTAATTGCAAAATCGTTCCAGTGCACTGAAAAATTTGCTCCCTGAAAAAAAATAAAAAACCACACAACGCGCCATAAAATTAGGGAGCATTGGCACTCACTGTGACCCTTACTGGAAATAACGTCACATTTCACAAGCTCGGGAGCCAAGTAGCTGATTGAGACGCACACATTGTCTAAAAAAAGGACATGTTGCCGTCGTACTGGATTATTATTTTATTATTATGGATTTTGTCTTGTGAGGCATCAGCTGAAACACAGTAAGCTTGAATGCTTTATTCTGAGCTGCCGTCTCTGCTGGTTTCAAAACTCAAAAAATATATGGTCTTACCCCACTTGCCTTGCAGTTCACAACAGCACAAACCAGGCCTTAAATCGCACAATACATGTACATAATCTTTTGGTGATGCAATATATTGGGCATTATATTTACATTTATATAAAACAAAACAAAACCTTAACCTTAATTCTTGTCTTCTGTAGCTTCTAGTACATTACGCTGTGTAATTATGAAGTGCTTGTTCAAATTTTTAACAAAAGATTAAAAAAAAATAATCTAAATGGAAAAAGCTCCATAAACATTCTTTGTGCATTTGTCTTTTTTCTACTTGTAAGAAAATGTGTTTTCCATTTATTCAAGTTTTTTAAAAAAGGTATCTAATATTTTTGATAGATGATAATTGTTTGTCGTCAATTGAAAGTGTGAAGGCCTTCTTGCATTATTATGTTACATTATCTTTGTAATTTTCAGACCATTTTATGCCACTGAATGTATAATCATATCCCTCATCGCAATTAGATACGGGGCAATATATATTGCACAACAAAAAGTTGTTATCGTGACAGGCCTAGCACAAACCTGTTTCTGCATAGGCTTTCATTACATTTTCTGCAAAAACATATAACGTGTTTACGTTTTACATTATAATTTTTTTTTTTTTGAGCAAACTATTAAAATCTGTATACCAACCTGGTGGACAGACCATCTGCGCAGGTTTCATGGGCTGCGCTGACACAATAGCAGGATCTAGAGGTGGTCCCTCAAACTCTAGCATGGAGTCCTATGTTACATTACAGGCGAGTTAGAAAAGACCTCTTCAACTCTTGAAGTGTAACTAAAAGACAAACTCCATTTTTTTTTTTTTTTACCTGCATGAAGTTGAAAGTACCCTGCATTTGAGCCATGAGATCTTGGACTGCCTGCTTTCGGACCACAGGATCTGTTGCAGGGGGAGGGAGAACGGTGTTCAGTGTGTGTGGTTCTGAGCTGACCAGAGCCGGGCTCATGGCTGCCGGTGGCTGCTGTGGTTGCTGCAGGGCAGTAACTGCCTAAAAAAAAAGCAATGATCACAGTGTAAACACCATGTGGTCAAAGGTTGCTAACAATTCTGGTGCTTTCTTTGACAGGTCAAGTCTACTATACCTGAGAACTTGTGTTCCACTCGGCTCCTTGTTCTTTGTCACTGCTGCTGTAAGAGGTTTCTGGAATGAACTGTCTGTTTACAAACTATAAGAAATAAGAAGTGCAGGTCATTAGGAACATGACTAAAGTTGTAGTTTCGAGATTGTTTTCTAGCCTACAAAACCAGGATTTACGTAAAGCATGCACATAAAACAAGGCTTTTAAAACTGCACTTTACAACAGTCTAAACTCCATTTTTAAAACCCTAGGTAGAGGAATGTTTCACACTCGTACTTTAGAAGCGGGTTACGAATGTTTCAGACACTAGCATTTCTCAGCACTGTCAAAATGAAACTCCCATGCATTGTCAAAATAAAAGTTTGGAATGATTTGGCCAAACAAAAAAAACAAACTGCAGTGTAAAAAAAAAAATGTAGCAAGAAAACCTAGGATTCCGTTCTCATGGGGTTTAGAATGACCCAGATTGATTATTTCAAGGATGAAAAGCCCTGAAGCTTGGTAATATCAATTCACACCTCTGTTGCTTCAACCTCAATAGTTTCTGTGTATTCTTGAGCAGTTCCCTCTGTGAAAAGACAAGAACATCGATGTGGGCTGTCAGCTGTGTGAGGAAGCGTTTCTTTGCTCTGAAATTTGATGGCTTTGTTTTTACCTGGCTCAGTGGGGCGTTCCTCGCTCTCGGAACACTCTGCTGCTGCGGTCCCCGTCTCCTCTTCACACACTCCATTCTGATGTGTTTGAGCACGATCAAAGTATCCACTTAGCAGCATCTTGTCCAAGCTTTCCTTAAGGGCTTTATCTGTTCAAGACACACAAAAAAAGGGTCAAAGATAAGCAAGGTCTGCTGGCAGCTGTTAAATACACCAATTGAACTCAAAATCCATTTTTCTTCACTGCAGGTAACTTCAATTTAGCCCACAAAAACTGCAACAATATCAGCAAACATCTGCGGAGTCTGCACAATTTGATACTATCATGATTCCCACCCTCTCTGCAGGAATACGCAGGCAGACCCTGTCCATCATTAAAACCTCCCGCAGAGGCTTTGTGCAGACCACTGGCTGCCTGCCCAGCTGCTGACATGGGTCACAAGTCAGCACGAAGCTTTGCTGACCCTCATGGGGCTGTAACAGAGCACAGCTTTCAAAAGCCATGGCAAGTGCCACCATTCATAGAGAGGCCAAGCGAGGAATGCCCCAATTGGTATTCAGACCCACTGGAGAGCAAATATTGGTTCGATTATACAGTCAGGATTGCTCAAACCATTCTGACAATTGTAATCGCAATTTAAAAAAGAAATCTGATAAAAATCTCGACAAGCAGTGACTTGCACAAACTCAAGGATCTTACAAAACGGAACCTCAAACTCACTCTTGCGTTATCAAGAATCAGATTCACCGAAGCTATGAATAGTTCAAGATCACAACCGACTGCCTCACAGAATTGGAAAACATTTTTGGATCATGTTCGAAATAAAGCAGAGACCTTTAATGTCATGCCAATCCACACATTCCTAAAATGTACTTCAATCAATTGCCACCCAAGTCTTGGACATTTTTAAAATTGTAAAATAAAAAATATATATAATAGTAATAATAATAATAATAATAATAATAATCAACATTTACAATAGAGCTCGTTTAATAATAATGATAATAATAATAGTATTCTTTAATAAATAAATGGAACTCTTAAAAAGTCTATACATTTTATTTAGCCTTACAATTGGACCTTTTTTTATGTAAAGTCCAAAAAAAGAAACATTGCTTACATGTGGTTCCAGCCACAGCTTTATCCCTTCCTTCCAAAAGCTCCCACAAATGCATGGATGCTTCCTCAAACTGCTCGGCCAACCTGGAATCACACATCATTTTGGTAAAGTTGTTAAAACATGCTAAATGTGCAAACTCAGATTACAAGAACAGGATAAATGAACTGCCCTAACCTTACACTGGAGTCCCGCTCGGGCCCAATTAGCTTGTAGAACTCGTCCAGGCCCGTTAGCTCTGACTCTGTGAGTACAGGGCCGTCCCCACCGGACTGAGTCAGGTCCTGCCTCAAGCTTTCCTCCCCCAGCTGCTCCAGCAGGTACTGCACCTCCAGCACTGCCTTCAGTCGTTTGCGCTCCACCTCCTCCCTCTTCAGCTGCTCCCGTCGTGCCGCCTTTTTCACTGTTTTCTGGATCTACAAGAAAAACAATCAGAACATTTTTTATATAAATTGAGGCAAGGTGCTGTCCCACAGCATTTTTGCTTTGTGGGAACAAAAAAAATTATGCATTGCATCAACTGTTAGATAGTAGGAGTAAAAGTGAATGTAGATGCTGAGATTGAAACGGAGGCTGGGCGCCAAGTACAAAACAGGGTCACGTTAGGTAACATTCAATCACAAACACATACATACCTCCACATTTAAAGCCAGGAAGCTCTTCTGCAACTCACGGGCAAAGTCCAAGTTGTGAGCCACCTCCGGAGCTTTAGTTAAAGCCTCCTACACATATGAAACAAAGACGTATATGTACTTTATAAATAAAGGAACAGCTATGGATATATGTGAGCACAAGGGACTAGAATTGAATAAAATATAGTGCACATACCAGCTGGTCCTGGTTGAGACGTTCTCCTTTGTTCTTCCTTGTCTGGTAATCATCCAGCTTGCTCTTAACAGAGAGTTTTGCTCACGTTAATTGGTAAGGTGTGGAATGCAGATTAAAATGTAAATTCCACATAATTCATCAGATGCAAACATCTTTATGTCAAGCAGACAATTTATCCCACTGAGCAGTCCAATTTTACTCTATATTACTGGTCGAGGCTCTTGACACACCACTCATGTATTATTTTTAGAAGCATTCATTAACTGCATTAATTCATGCATTAAACTTCACTAAAAATAACAGAAACCCATTCATTTAGTGAAGCTTTGGTGAAATAAAAACAATTTTTTTTCAGAATTATATGTACTTGATAAACATGATAAAAACATGGGGCATTCGAGGCCTAATGGATAGGGAGTTGGACTTGTGACCCAAAGGTCGCAGGGGCGAGTCTCAGGTCCGGCAGGGATTGCGGGTGGGGGAAGTGAAGTCTCCCCGGGCGCTGCAGCATTGGCTGCCCACTGCTCTGGGTGTGTGTTCACGGTGTGTTCACTTGTCACTGCTGTGTGTGTGTGTGTGTGCATTTGGATGGGTTAAGCGCAGAGCAAAAATTCCAGTGGAAAACCATACCTGGCCACATGTTTTTTTTTGTTTTGTTTTTTTTACTGTGCACAATATTCCCAGGACTGGTATATTAAGTAAATAGAGTCAAACAGTAACAATGACTTACTTTTTTCTTTTCCATGTTGCGAACCTTCTTGTCAATTACACCAAGTATTTGCTTGAGGGCTTCAGATGGCGCAGAGGCCAAATCTGGACTGGAGGAGTGAACAGCATTTTCGCCAGTGGTCACTGATGGCATCTGTAAAGATAAAGACAAAGAACGGGTGTTATTTTGCTCAGGTGGTAAAAACAATTAAGATATGCAAATTATCTTAAAATAGAATTACCTACATAATGCATGAAAACAATCATGTTTAATCTAAGATGTGTTACTACACAGGTCAAAAAGAACCAGATTTAGCTTTTCTAGAAATAGTCAAAATCTAAACCTGTCTTCATGGTCCAGAGAGCAAACAAAGGTCTATTATTTATGCCAAATGAGGAACCAGAAACCCCCATCTGTCTGGGATGAACCACAATTTTCCCAATTTATCAATTCTGAAATAATCGAACTGCCACTCATCCATAACAAATCAGAAAGAGAAGTTGTTTTAGCGCATTTGGTGTAATTCCGCGTAACGTTAATCTTAAAAATCGTTTAAGTCTAGTAGACTCAAATCTTTCTTCTTGGCCGGATGGTCAGACTCTGCTGGTCAGCAGCACATCCCTTGAGCTCCATTAACTGCACGTATTGACACACAACATAACAACTGAGCAACCAGCCATCACATAACATACAAACGTAAACGTATAAGGTGAAAAGCGCTGTTAGATAATCATTCTTCAAGCGAGTGCTAGTGGATTCTCTAAGTTAGCGGACTGTGAGCGTTAGCCGCTAGCTTCAGCTGGTCATCGCTTTCATTGATGCGGAACACTGACAATCCTTATGATGTTAGCGTCTTACCTTTACTTTCAATGTTTTGAAAGATATATTTGTAAAATACAGTTGGATTTCAGTGTTTTAGATGTTATTTTCCGTAAGTACAACAGACGCTCCCCGGCAACTCCAGCAGCTCCGCGAGTTTCGTCTTAACAATGCAGAAGCGCTGAAGGACCCTTATAGGTGTCTATGTGTGTGCCTGAACTCATCTGCAAAAGCAGGAACAATTTAGAAATAAATATATACTGTGTGTATATATATATATATATATATATATATATATATATATAGACATTATATAATATTATACAATATTGATGTATATCACATTATATATAGATAGATATCTCTCTCTCTCTCTGTGTATATAATTAGTTATGCTAATAATATATACTTAATAATAATCATTTAATTCTTAATAAGCATGTGTGTGTATAACAAAATTCAATTATTTCTAAGTTGTAC
>JAUCMU010000125.1:10596693-10609154 GCA_032275025.1 Enteromius treurensis | reverse complement strand
ATATAATTAAATAATTATATAAATATTTATACACAACTTAAAACTTGCTGTAAAAATACATCAATAAAATAAATGAGTAAATATGCAGGTTAAATAAATATTTCCCATTAACACAACTTAATTCTCCAGTACAAAAATAATTTATTTTAAAAAATAGAGTTATAATCACCAGAGTAGCACATTTATGTTTTTATACAAAATTCAGTGACATCCAAAAATTCTCATGGTGATTTGGAATAATCCAAAGAATAATCCAATAATCCTACAATGTTCGAAGGATATCTTCAAACTCGTAACATTTCCAATCCATTGGTGCCCACCCTAGAAAGCAACAGGCAAACTCACCGAATAAATACACGATGCCGACTGTGCTTCCAAGTCCCATAATTCCTGCTAACCGAAGGACCATCTTCTTGGCATATGCGGTGTTCTCTTTCTGCTTCCTGTCCTCACCCTGTTCATTTTTCTTGTCACCAGACTCATCACCCTCTGAAGGAGGCTGGCCCTGTGAACGATGCGTCAAAAGCGTCCTGCTTTACATTTGCCTGGGATACTAAGAGTTAACTGACCAACCTTTAAGCCAATTTCTCAACAAGAATCCCAAATCTTACGTTACACTGCAGCCAGATTGAATATTAAATTCTGTGACTAATTTTTGATATGCACCAATTCTATTAATTGGAACAGTTTGAGGAGCTGTCAGTCACAGACATTGACAGACATTCAGCCTTCAGCTCTTATCTGCATTCAACAGTGAAAAGTGGGCTCCTGACCTTGGATGATAGAGCTCCAACGTGAAAGCCATAAAAAACATATTTAAACCACACTCAGTAATGTTACTTTGCTTTAGGAACAAACTAACTATCTCTATAAATTATGCATCATATCGGAAACATAAATTTCAAAGGCGTCTAAACCATAATTATAAATGCCTGATATGACACAAATACATGAGTACAATTTTAAAAATAAATGAATAAATAAATAAATAAACTGATCCATTTAAAAGGAATAGATCATTTCATATGGCAGGTCTAATGTTACATAATCTTATAACTTAATTAACGTTACATGAGGCCTCATGTAACCAGCACTTGTATTCCAGCTCTGATATTTACATCCAATTATTTTACATATTTAAGAATAAATGATATAACATGCGCTGATTTCTACTGATGATGCAAAAAAAAAGGTCATTACTGTTACTGCTTTGTCACATATATAACTCAAGACTGCATATGTCTGACTTCACTCAAACCACCACCTGTCAACCTTTACCAACGAGACCTAACTACTTAACACATTGTGGTCATTTATTCATCAATATACTCAACGGCTAAGTACTAGCGTGTAGGAATGTGAATATTTTTTCAATAACGCAATAATTGGCTGTCTAATACCCTGTCATGCAGGAATGTCAGGCGGTCATAGCGCTCACCTGGCTTTTCTGCTGCTGCTGGAGCCGCTCCTGAAGTATTGCCTGGGCCAGTCCTCCTGTGGTACTGCTACTGGATGTGTCAGCGGAGAGAGCCCTGACAACATCCAGCGCAGCAGGGGCTTTGGAGCCTCTGGCTCCCTGCCTCAGTCTGAGGAGGCCCCGGCTCGCCCGGACACACATGGGATACACAGACACCGCCGACATCTTGAATATGATGCAGCTAGTGCATTGAGCGCTAGTGGAAAGGACAAACGAGTTTGATTGGCTGCGTCTGTTGTGATTGGCACGCAGGGAGAGCCAATCGGACCCAGGGATTGCAACGAGAAGGCTGGTCTTGGAATCTCGTCACGTTCGCCGTCAAAAGCGGTTAAAAGTTCCCAATATTCTTACTAGAAATATGGTAATGAAATGCAATGCCTGGTTTAATAATAAACCAAAACTGTACAATGTCTAACAGATATAATAATTATACAAAATGGCATCCTATGGAGATATACATAATTTATATCGACAAATGTAGAACATTCAATGTGATATAGGTACACACTTCAAAATAAAAGTATTTGTGAAATATACTATTTTGAAATGCCAAGTCTGTTGTAGGAATACATCAATTAAGAAAACATTATTTAAAAAAAAAAAAAAAGATTAAGTATGATTAATTAAAAAAAAAAAAATTTATATATATGTATATAATAATAAAATGTAATATTGAATAAAATTTAAGTTTGAATTAACATAATATTGAATAAAACATTCTTAATAGAAAGTGCAAATATCAAGTAACAACGTTAGATAATGTTTTCAGTTACTACAAGTTATGACAAGTGTAAAAGGGCTGTTAAATATCTCTGATAAACATGATTTCAGGACATGGAATTGATATAAAATTGTCTAGTTAACAGAGATATTTGATTTAACGTCATATTGTTTGTTAGTATTATTTTGAAAGATATTTTACTAAACAAAGCATTTTAAAAGATGTGGATAATTTGACAATCCCTACACTAGTCAATGGGTGGCAGTAGACCCTTAACACGGATTAACCTGTTGCAATTCTTTTAAAGAAGAACAATCAACACCGTTCTGGGTTGACTGACTGCTGACAAACTGGTTTGTGACTATATCAAAGATGATTTCTGGGTAAATTGAGGAAGATGAAATAAAGTCTGATGATTGGAATTTAATAAGTTGTGGGAAAAGACAAGAAAAGAGAAAAAGTGGGCGAAATAAAGGCAGTTTAGTAAAAAGCCAAATCAATAAAAGGGGATAAAAAGGAAACAGTTCAGATGAAGATAGTAGGGTTGTCCGCTAAAAGAATATAAAGTAATTCTTAAATTCAGAAAAGAAGACGAACATGTCAATTTAAGTCCAATAGCAGTGTCTGGAGAGCTGAAGAAAAAAAAATAAAAACCAGGAGAAGTGGATACAGCTAAGATTTTGAGTGATGGAAGCTAGTTAATAAAAATTTAGAATGTTTGTAAGAAAAAGTAAATGGAATGAGGATGTTTGGTGAGAAACGAATGAAACGGGAGTAATAACAGGATTTCCAATGACGTGGAGGGCCTGCTCATGCTTGGTGGTCGCTGGCCAGCATTCTGCTCCGTATAGGGCTACCGGGCGGACCACTGACTTGCAGATCTTCTCCTTGAAGTGGAAAATTGTTCAGATATACACAGATGCATCAAAGAGTCCACACAATAAGATAGGAGTAGCGTTTGTTGTTCCAGAGTTTAAGTTATTAGTAAAGAAAAGAATTAGTGATGAATTATCTGTTTATACAGGGGAAATGATTGCATTACTCTGAAATCAGTTATTTGTTCAGATTCAAGTTCATCAGTGGTTAGTCTACAATACAACCATTATGCAAATAATGCAAACACTATACAGAATTCATATGATGGGGATTGCAGGAGGTTTTTTGGGGGTGCCTGCACATTTTGGTCTCCAAGGAAATGAACAGGCAGATAAAGAAGGAAAGGAAGCGGTTAAAAGTGACATCAATTTAATTGTTAATTTAAGTAAGTATGAAATCAATTATTAGGAAAAGACTGAAGGACAGGTGACAAAAAAAGTTGATGGTTTTATAGAAGATTTGGACACACAAGATTAAATAGTACACTTAATACAATGGGTAATCATGATGGGGGATGGCGTGAGGACTGTGGGCAAGAGGAAACTGTTATATTGTACTGTCAGTGTCACGCCCAGCTGGAGCTGACAGCTAAAGACTGTGTTTGGCACTCCAGCTTGGCGTGACATAAGTAAACAGAGTCTGAAAGACGAAAACGTAAATCCAAGGAAAGCAGAGGTCGACAACGATAAATCCAGACAATGATAACAGGGTACAAAAACACAAATGAACACACTGGATTGACGGCATACACTGAGACAACGATCCATGACAGACAGACAAACAGACCGGTATATATACACAGGTGGCACTGATTGAATGATTGAACCAAACTTGCAACAGCTGTGAGGAGAGGTGCATTATGGGGAATGGAGTCCAGGAATGGAAACAGACATAAACACACACACACAGTTTATGGAGGGCTGGAGTACCATTCAAAGTCTTGCTGGCACATCCAGCTGATCATTACAATATGCAATTTGGTTTACCAATATTGAAAAAAAGCATACATGCCATTATGTTAAAACTAAATATAACCACTTATTTTAAAGGACAATGACATTGTCTTACATAGGCTAATTCAGGGTTCCTCAAATCAAGCAGACATATTTATAAGTGGTTTTACTAAACATTTGCACAACAGCAACTAAATTAAGCTTCAATTCCTTAAAAACTGAGCGCACGAATGCATTGAATGCAATGTAAGTTACTGAAACGTGTTCCCTACTGTTTACATTCCATTCGTGTGTAATAGATTCCTCCGTTCACTTACATTCAAACCCCGGACTGAATGGATTTCTCTCTTTCATCGTCGGATTTATCCACTTACCTGCTGCTCTCGTAGTTCCACAAAGGTTTCTGTAACCTGCAGCAGGTGCATGTTACCTGACCTCCCGCCCGATCGATCCACAGGCGCGGAAACAGCTCTATTTACGCATCTTTCCGATCCAAGCAGCAGACTCGTTAAGAATGAAACTCTTATTATCGTCTTTTTTTATAAATATAAAAAAATGTTTTGATGAACCTTATGATGAAAATAAATTAGCTAAATTTTCAATAGACATGTGACACATTTCGGAGTGTTTTTAAATTCCTAAATAAGAAAGTGAGGATAGTTAGCGTCAGTTAGTATTCTGAGAAGCTCAATGCAGCACCTATGGTAAATACAAGTTTTACTGTTCCAGTTTCAGGTTTTGTAAATTTATTTGCACTTGTTAGTGCACAATAATTAAACGCTGCATCCTTTTGACTGTTAAATCCCTACGAAAGCATTTACTTTTCCTGCCATTCGTTTCTTTGGGTTAAAATAACAATGTATATTGACTAGGAATATATGGTTTCTTATTTAATAAGGTGTAATCCTTCTGGAGCCAGAAGAACTTTGAGCCAAGTCAAAATGAAACACAAAAGCATTCTGCAAAAATGTAATATTTTATTACACAATTACTGAATTATTAATTAAACACATAGTAATAAATCCTTTCTGTCATGTAGCTAAGAGAAAGAAGGCTGAAGGAATAAAAAAAATGAAAAGAAAAAGGTCTCAAAGAAAAGTTTTTTACTTACCAAGTTTACACATTGCACATAATTGATACCAAATGGAAAACATTCAAGTTTTGATTTTCATCATAAATAAATTGAGTAGCCTATTATCTATAGTAGATTTTTGGGTCTTAAATTATATTTGTTGAGGTCTTAAAAAGCATTACGTTTTACTTTTAAAGTCAGACTTTTTAGAGTCAGACTGCATTTGTTGCTCTGTTTGTTTTGTGTTATAGAGCTGTGTGCTAAATCAATAATCTAATACTAAAGTATGAGAAAAACAATAATTGAATGAAATCATACTTTAAATTAGATCAAACTATTAGACTGAGGTAGACTTAGAGACAGAAAAGGAAGAAAATGGTTCACCCAAAAATAAGAAAATAATAATTCAGAATGGATTTTGCACATCTTTCCAGCCAAACACACAACTTATGCACAAATCTGAACATACACCAACATATCCATCAGATCCAGTAAAGTATTGGTCAACAGAAAACTTTAAGTATCTGATCTTCCATTTTAGCAGTTTAGAGTGGTCACCACCAGATGTGATTCTCATGTATTTCTCATTTTAGCCTCAACATTTTCCCAGATGTTTCTCCAAATAATCCTTAGGAGAAATAAAAGTAAACACGAATGAGAAATGACCAAGTTCTGAAAGAAAGGAATCCAAAATGACAATGGGAGAGGAATGTGCGAGAAACACGGGATATGTCTTTACTGTCTTGCTGTAATCTTTTGCAATGCTCCATTTTGTTTGATTTTATTTTTAAATGGGGGTTTTTACATTTAATGGCCAGGGCAGTAGGAGTAGAAACAGGAAACAATGGGACTGGTTAGAAATGAACAGAAGCAGGATTTTACACACATATATTTGAAATCAAATTTAGGTATAGAATTATGTAAAATTTGTAAATCAGCAGGTATACTGCTGTTTGTAAGATAACATGTCCACTCAATGTAATTAAAACCCATCTGAATACAGACACCTACTTGGTACACCGTACACAATGGTGGTAAAAATGAGAGAATAGTGTTTGAGGATGAATGGCTCACAAAACCTGAATGAATTTGTGTTCATAATGGTTGACACAATGTTTTTAAAAGTTTTTAAAACAAATAAATTCAGTTGCACAAATGGTTTCCTTTAGCATTGTTTTGGTGTAACATAAAACTATACTTAACGGTAACGAGTGAACTTGCAAACTTGCACACCAGAAAAGAGAGAGACATAGTCAAATCATAGTTGGTATCAGTTATGAGTATAAGTATAAATAATAAGTATAAGTTTATAAGTATAAACTGGTACACTAAATGTATAAACATATTTCACCTGAAATGTTTGCTTGTGATGCAAAACGGTCTGCGTTATTAAGTTTTCTCCACTAGAGGCCAGACATAGACTGAAGCTGTGCAGGGATTCAGGCAAAAGCTCTGTGAACATTTCTCATGGATGGTTACAAGCTTCTATGACAACCAATTTGATGTGTAAGTCATAGCGAAACACTTTCCTTTCCACCAGGGCAACATCCTTCACATAGACACTAATATTAAATATATATTATTACCATTTTAATGTCTAAAGATAACACAAACATGTATTATTATGATATATTTTATTACAGACGATGTCGCTCAGTGGCTTGAAATATAAGATATCTTCTATGAAAATCATGTCTTGCTTTATGTGCAGGGATACTCTCTTTCCTGATTCGGCATGTCTGATGGCCACAAGCTTAAGTTGCCCCACCATTTAGTGTGCTACAGTCTCGCCGCAAAGTGGAGCGGTAAGAAAACCCTTTCGTCTGAGGAATAAGGAAATTATTTGCACTGACGGGAAAGGGGATTTTTTTTTGTGAGACTGTAGAAAAATGACAACCAAGAGTGATGTAGCCACCCACAAACATGCAAGGCTGCACACATTCATGTGCCTCTCATGTACAGCCTCCTGAAATGAATCTTTTATGTGGATGTCTCTGAATAATTATCTCTGCTTTATCGGTCAAAATCCCTAATCAGCCCTCAATATTCGCACAGCTACGTCAGGCTGCCCTTGTGTCTTGCCTAAATATCTGGGTCTGGCACCATCAAGATTAATGATGTTTTATTGAAGAGCTAAGCTTCTTTCTGTGTTCCACATGGCTTCCAAAAGCTTTTCAAAAGAGTCTGTTTCTGCATATTAAATACAAGATTTCTTGCCTTAAAAATGAACCCCGCTGACTAGTCTCAAGATATCATATTGTCCTTGGAGAATCATGAATTGACACTGAGAGAACTATACTGTTCTACCAGGGTAATATCTATAATACTATATAAATCAGTCTCTATAGAGCTCAAAGCTCAAAGATGATCCTGTCAGGGGATTTGAACAGCTCTGTGTCTCTTCCATGATTCAGTAATTTATGTTTTTGTTATTCTGCAGTATGGTCTGGTTTTGGCTCACCATTTCCTACAGTCTCATCTCTGAAGAAGACTGCGTGAGATATGAAAAGCTGTGTGTGGGATTTACTGTCGTTATTGACATCAAAAAATTATTTATGGTATGAACATGCACATCAAATTTGTAGACAAACTCAATTGCAATTTTGGCACATTGCAGTAAGGCATATATTTTTAGTGATTTAGGGAAATAGTGTGAGTGGTGAAGAAAACTGTCTCTATTAGGAATTGCATAAGTTTTAACATTAGCCCCAGAAGAAAAGAGCTAATATAGAACTAAAACTTATAAGTTATCTATAGATTATATAGCATCACATCTTTTTAATATTTTGCAGGTGATTACATTCTAAGACAGGAGTGCTTAGCTTTTTATGGTGGATATAGAGACAAAGTTTCCACAAAACTGTTTTAAACATAAGTTATGTTCCTTGAGTGCCAATTAGTAGGCATATATTAAATTGATTTAGTGTACCAAAGTGATTACACTGTGGTCCATAGACACAAAACAACCTGGATTACATCTTCATTAGCCCTCCTTCTTTCACTCTTTTATCTATTTTTCACTAAATACTAGCCGATGAAGATGAGGATAATTGCATGCATGGTTGCCGTCGCCGCTATGTTATTTCGTTTGTGTGTGAGGTCCCAGAGAGCATTTAAATCTGTCGTAGTCAGGAGTGGGAGAGATGGCAGCAAAAGACACAAACAAATGGTAAGCGTTTGGATTGTGAAAAGATCCCAACCACATGAAAGAGCTCGATTACTGGTCTCTCTCTGCACAGTTGATGAGCCCAGAAAAAAAGTAAAGTGAAAGCTAGGGTGAAAAAAGAAATCTGAAGTCGTTGAGGCCACTCCTAGCAAGCGTCTTGGAAGCGAGACTTGATGATGGCCCACAAATCTCCAGTCAGAGTAGTGACATATGGAGCTACAAACAGGCTGAAGCTGATCCTGAGCCAGGAGGAGCATCTCAGACGCAGAGAGTTATGACGGCAATCAGCACTGTGTCCAAAAATGTTTGCTTCATGCTTCAAATGGGAGACAGAGAATGACAGAGGCATTGTAGAAAGTTTCAGAGTTTGTTCATAAAATCATAAACCTGTTCTCTGTTTGGATTACACTGAAGATCGTCAGCGTTGCCTACAATTGTGTCCACCTGTGATGATACTGTATTTCAGCATGTCCTTGAAAACACTGGGCTCAAATCTCAACACAAATGCTCAAGCCAAACATGGATTTGCTTGAAAACAATAATCACTGGAGTTCATCAGATTAATATGCAGACATGTGAGAGCTGTTTTCATCTCAGCAACCTGAATGTAAACAGAGAAGAAACCTCTAATAAACTGCACGAGAACGTCTGGATTCAATGCCCGTTCCGTTCATCCGGTATCCCCTTAATCATATCAAAGACAGACATCTTGTAGGATCCGTCCCATTACAGCATGCATTCATCGATGAGCACTGCGTGTATATACTCAAAGATGTCAAATCACACACCTAGGGCAGTCGTGGCCTAATGGATAGGGAGCTGGACTTGTAACCTGATGGTTGCGGGTTCGAGTCCCAGATCCGGCAGGGATTGTAGGTGGTGGGAGTGAAAATCGAGTGCTCTCTACACCTTCAATACCATGACTGAGGTGAAAACCTCAAGCAAGGCACCAATCCCCTAACTGCCCCCTGGGTGCCGCAGCATTCTCTGCCCACTGCTTAGGGTGTGTGTTCACGGTGTGTATGTGCATGGTTGTTTACTTCTCACTGCGGTGTATATGCACTTGGATGGGTTAAATGCAGAGCACAAATTTAAAGTATGGGCCACCATACCTGGCTGGAAGTCACTTCACTTTCAGAGATCATAATTTTAAACAGATTAAACAGTAGATGGCGCTAATCTTTCAAAAGACACAAATTACTTGGGAGAAAGTAAACTCACCGCAGGGTAAAAATTACTATGATCATAGAAAGAAAATAAATGTAAAAACATACATATGTTATGATCGAACTGTCACTGGTACATGTAAGATACTGTAGCTACATCCATCATTGCTTCCTAACTGGGCTCCTTAAGGGGACCTCCAAGTTTTAGATACAGCTTAACAGCTAAAAATCAAGATAAATTATTGAAATTAATAATAATTAGTTGTGGACAGTAGCGGTTCTTGGAGCAAAAAAGGTCAAGCACCACTGCATTCTACTTGTGCATTTAATAAACACTTTTAATCAATGACACACTCATTAAGAATTAGAACTGTGTACAAAATGAAGTTTTATGACCTACTCAAAAATGGTCATAAACCACCTTCTGGTGTAAAAATGTAATATTTCTGTATTATCGCTAAAATCTCAGTTTTGAACAAGCTTTCAGTGTTCTTCCATGATCGACAGTTGCGATCCATTTGGGCCTTTAATATTATATATTTTTAAATATTTTAAATATAGTGAACATACAATCTTGTATATTATACTATTATACTATTTTACTATTTCTGTCTTGCTGTTTGACACTTACTTAAGACACAAATATGTGCTTAATTTTCTCACAATTTTCATAGACTGCACTCTACCCGAAACTGCAGTGGCCACTGAGGAAAAATGTGGAAGCTGTTTCATTTGAGCACAACAAATTCTTAGTCAACTAAACATCTGATTTAAACAAATTCAAGAGATCCAGCTACTCATATAATACAGATATGCTCTCTCGTTTTCTGCCCCACTCTGAAAACAATCTGTGAACACTGGCTGTCGTTTAGGCTATAGTTCAGTGGCCTGAGCATCAGGAGATCCATTCCTTTTGACACCTCGGCAGAGCTGTGACTGTCTGCTTACAGTCTGAGGAAGTGGAGGGAGTTGACTGCACCGTCCCTGGCCAAGCTCTACTCTTCAGATGTGGGCCGATGAGTAATGGCCATACATCCTTCAGCACTCCTCTGCCTGCACATTCTGCCCGTATTAAAGACACGCAGTGGATTTATTGGTTGAAAAACCACAGGGGCCCCACAAACACTTCAGCTGAAGCCTTGCTCCCGCTGCACTGCAGACCAGTGCTGGAATTCACCAGATGCCCCTCTGATTCTGCTCTCTCTTCTTCATCCATTCTCTCAGCGTCCAGCCATGCCCCACTCTCCTTTTCCATCTTTCATTTCAGTCTGTCCACTTCACCCCATTGACCTGCCATCCATCTGGGCCTGTCCTCATATCTGTGTGCATCACAGGCAGCGTAGCATAAATGGTTTTAACTACACATCCATATTCTCATGGGTTATTGTATAATTTAGACCTCAAGAAATTGTTTGGTCACACTGTTCTTTGAAACATAAAAAGATCCCGTCTTTAGTATATTCACAGGCAAGGACTACAAAATCTCTCTAGTCGGTTAAAGATAGTATTTGGGAGAGAGACGCAATGGTATTTGATAATGCTGTGTTTTGTAAGTACTAAATCAATATTAGCATGATTTCTGAAGGATCACATGACAATGACAACTGCTTGCTATTGAATATTTATAATAAATGCAGCTATGGTGAACATAAGAAATTGTACTGCCTTTAAACTCTACCTTAAAGGTAGTGTATGACTTTTTAATTAATTATTTTTTACAAATCATGACAATAGCCAATCCAAACTCTGCCCAGGCAGTGCATTATTGAGTCTGTGTGTGTCCAGATGTCACTGCATCCAGCTGTGCAGGTCATGACCACTAACAGTTATGGACATTCATCAGGATGCATATCTGTCCATGCACAGGTAGAAGCAAGCTCATGGGCAGTTAACTTTTTTTTTTTAACTTAACTTCTCTTTCTGTGTGAGGATGTTTACCCATATGGAAGAGAGAAGCTTTATTTGGTGCCAAGATTGAAATCAAAGAGAGAAATATTCTTTTCCCCAGAAGGGACCAGAAAGAGAGACAGAACGGCAAACGAGACGGAGAGAGAGAGGGAGAATGAAGGCGCTAGCTGGAGTTCTGACTAGACGTCTGCTCGCCAGCTGCAATGAATGCAGATCTGCTCTTCAACACTTCTCAGGGGTCTTCCAACACCTCAACAATCTGGTCAGCTCTCATTCCCTGATGGCCCTGTTTGTCACCAGTGTAGACTTACATGCATGCTGACTTCACGATTTAAATCACTCATTTTCCATTTGCTATATAACGAAAGGTATTTGCTTGCAGCTATGATTCACAACATGTGTCATGTAAATTTCTGTGACACTTTGTTTCCTTGTAGGGCACACATGGTGAGATAACAGCCTGGGAGAGGATAAAACTTAAAGACAAAGGCATTTCACTCTTAATAGAAGCACCTATTTTATTAGAGATGGTTAGATTTCTCTGTTATTGTGGAAAATGTCGTTGAAGACTTGAAGCACCATTTGGGACTTTTAATGTGCACGGACTCCAGACCTAAATGAAAGTACTAAAGTGCTTTAAAAGTGCTCATCTCCATAAGGCTGTTAAGACACTCAAAGTTTGCCAGATGAGCTGAGCGTGGTTTTGCAAGCATAGTCCCCCACGTGCCCTGCACTCTTCATCCATGGCTTGAGTGCATACTTTCCACTGGCAGTAAAAGTGGAGCGACTGACATTAAAGAAGGGAACACTTCATTGCAGAGCACATGGTGGAAACCTTGTTCTCACACTAGGGTAACATTGGCCCACCTGTACAAGAATCTGTCACATTGAAACATTATGAACATTTTATTTACTGTATATTGAACTGAATAACAGGACACTTTGAACATATTACCGTAAAAATGTCTCTAAAAAAAAAATATATATATATATATATATATATGTATGTGTGTGTGTGTGTGTGTGTGTGTGTGTGTGTGTGTGTAAATAGATTAAGTCAAGTCAAGTCACTTTTATATATATAGCGCTTTTAACAATACAGATTGTAGCAAAGCACTGAAC
>JAUCMU010000125.1:10570124-10586622 GCA_032275025.1 Enteromius treurensis | reverse complement strand
ATATATATACATACACATACATACATGTATATACAGTGCTACTAGCATAGATGCTTATGCAAATAGTGAGAGAGACAGAGGAAATCAACAAATAACTGAAAAGATGGTGTCAAGAAGCATAGGAAAGCTACAGATTCCTTGCATTGGTGCGAATATTCCATAGGCATTTAAAATAAAACCTGTAACTATGTCTTTAAGTTTAACGGTTGCGCTGACTGGTGCTATAGATAGAACAATTTCTTGAAGCCGTTCCCTTAACATTCCACCAGCAGAATGTTTCAGAGGAAAACAACATAGTTTTCAGTCTGCGGGTTTTTGGCCCATCGAGAGGCCTTATTTACTAGCCGGGTGCATGTGATTTTAATTGTGTGATTAGCGGTTATTGAATTAGCAATTGAAGGGCAGAGTGCATGGATGTAAGGGAGAAAATAAAAGTGAGTGAGCTGAGTGGAGCCTTTGTCTCCCAGCAACAATCGTTACCTTTGAGCACAAGTCACAAGTCTTGATGGGCACATGGCCAGGACGACCAGCTTCACTGGAACACAGCCCCTGCACCCTCTATACAGGCCGAATCTACTAATGAATCCCACTTTTCTATCTGCTGTTGTACACATACAGACGGCTCGCATCTCTCATCTGAGCGTGTCTTCTGTAATCGGGTTTCATACTTGCAAGTCCAGTTAACTCGTGTATTAAATTAACATTTGACCAGACTTTCATCTCGTTAACGATCGTTGGGCCGTTTTCATTTCACACTGCCTCATGAACAACTCTTAAGAGTCTCCATTATGCCATTAAAGGAATCTAAAAGATTTTAATGGGAAAAGAATACACACGCTAGCCGAGAAGATCTTAGAAGGAGTTTATGTGTAAAAAATGACCAACTCATTTAATAACAGAAATTGCCTAATTCTAAAAAAAAGCAATAATTGTTTCACAGTACACTGGTCACTGTTTTACTAAATCATAAAGTCGTACAGTGAAAACATGTGTTTCTAGATGTGTATAGCTCATTACTGTAATAGGCGGCATGTAAAGTTAAGCCCGTTGTGTCTGAGTGCATACGGCTTGCTTTTTCTGATTGGCAGTAAAATTTTATTTCAAATCACTGCTACTGATTCCCAAGCAGGAAGTGCGGCTTATTACAAGACTTTGTGAGCAAAGGAAGAGGGCAAAGCGGTATGCTAGGGTACCACATGGCGCTTTTCTTAATTTTCCCGTCGTGAGATGGGAGCCTTTTTCTTAAACAGGATGAAAAAATAAACAGGCAATTGTGACAAAAAACAAACAAACTTGTGTGTAATGTGTAAGCTCAAAAATTGCAGTTATAAAAGTCATTGCAAGAAAAATTTAAATATATAAAATATTGTAAATTGTGAAATCAAAAAATATATAATGTCACACTGTACAACGTAGAAATTACTCTTAGTAACAAATTTCAATGGTGTTATAATATGAAGTCACACTGTGAGATGAAAATTTATAAAGTGTTGTAATAAAATTGAATTTTTCCCTCTCTTAAGCTGAAATGTTATTCAAACTAAATATTCCTAAATGTAAAAAAACAACAACAACAACATCATCATCTTAATAATTTCCTAAAGATCACCAACGCATTGCATGTGTGTCATATCACCAAACAATAGCTCTACACAGAAATGATTATATTTGCAGTTTAGCAGACAGGATGAGCTTGAGGCACTTATGCAAACTTTGTAATGCCCTGGGTCCTCTGTGACAGCCACATCATATTCTGTTGTTGACAGGAAGGCCTGTAGCCTTCAGGCACGGCAGACCCTCACCACGGCTTCCTCTCTTCTCTCTGGCTATCCCACCTCTCCCGCCTCGCTGGCGGAACTCTCCGCATGCTAAAACAAATTGATTTTACTTGCCTCTTGTGCTCCGAGGTCACATATTAATCTGATTAATTGGTTAACATTGTTCAAGTGCTGTTTCAACATACTTCAAGGAGGAAGTGGGTTTTAGAGATCTTTGGGAAGTAGGGGTGAAAGGTCAACCGAATCTCGTTCTCCGAAACTTTTCTTTTAGTAGAGGATGTGGTCTGTGGTGATGTATGCTAGATGTATTTTGAAATGAATTACAAAATGCAATGGAGGCAGAATGTCACCAAAAATACTGTGAGAAATCACGTCTTTCTTTCTCCCTTCCTTCCATCCATCTCTATCCAACTATTATCTCCTTTCTGTCCATATATCCATTTTCTGTGTCAGAAAAAAAACTCAATAAATGATATTTCCCCATCAAGCGAGGCCCATTTGCTACTTTGAGGATCAGGCATGCTTAAATGACCTTTTGACCTCAGCCAGTAAACAGCAGTCACAGCTATAATTGGAATCACTTGCACCTAGGCAAGATGAAGAGAGCTTTGTTGAGAGCAAGCTTTCTCTCCTACAATATTTCAGCGGGATGCACCAGCCAAAAGCTATTTGTAGAATTTTTTTTTTTTATATATTTATATTTATATATATTTTATTATTATTATTTATATATATTTTTATTTATTATTGCTCAGAGTTGCTATTTATTGCAATTAAGTGGACAAGAAAGATCAATAGTCTTTAGAAGTTGTTATACAGGTTTGGAATAATGTGAGGGGGACTAAATGATAAAGTTTTCATATTTGATTAAACTGTATTCAATTCCGGATGCTATTTAAGAAAAGGAAATAACTCACTCACTCAGCTCTGAACATTAAAATGAAATAAAGCAGTAAAACAGAAATGTATGTGCATGTGTAGAATATGTGCCTTGTGAAATGAAGAGAGATGGTAGACTGGCATAGTAGAACCAAGGGTTCATTATCACAGTCCTCTGTGAATGGAGCTGTGAAGAAAGGACAACTTCTTCTACGCAAGTGTCCCCCTAAATTAAATAAGGAACATGACTCTGATTAGGACTCTATTTGAAAGAGCTTCTTTCTGTCCATTCCAGGACATTCTGGGATGTTAGGGCAAGACAGACTCCCTTTGTTTCCTGCTTTGGGTGACCTCTGCCATAGGAGTTGGCGCTATTGCAAGCCTGACAGCTCTGGTAAAATTTTGGCAACCGAGTGCACAATAACTGCCTGAGCCTCACCGTGTGGTCCGGGAGAGCTTCCGAACAACAGCATTTCAAAACATTCGGGGTTAACTTGACTCAGGTGCAGGTGATCCATGTCACACCGCCTAAAATTCAGAGCAGAGACCGAATTTCCTGGAATCATTGTTTACAAGACTGTATTTTCTAATACAATTCCAGATGCAGGAGAGGCAACATCTGCTAGACAGAATCAAACAGGAGAAGATATTTTTATGACACAAACAAAAAACACAAATAATTTGATCCATCCCACATCTATCGTATATTATGAATGCTTTTGTTCTTGTCTTATATCTAAGCCAAAAACGAGTTAACTTCGCTATCAGTAAAGTTAAATACATCATTGTGATGATCAAGTCTTAGAATAATGAAAAAAATGTAACAATATAAAAAGTAATATTAAAACACTAAATGTAGCTGCAAGCAGCATATAACAGAAACGGGATGGTTAAACGATTATATTGATACACACACACACACAGACACACACACAGAAATGAAATGTTAGTAAGCATGCTTACACAAAGACAGAAATTAAATGGATGCACTATTATACTAATAAAAAACACACAGACATTAGATATTTGAAATAAATGAAAGGTGATATTTATTGCAAGTCTTCAGTTTTAAAGAGTTTACAGGTTATTTTCACATTTCACTGTAATGATTATCTGGCAAAATGTTAAAAACTTTATGAGCAAAATGGTAAACTTTAATTACATTTGATTTTTTTTTTTTTTTGATTTTTTTTTTTTATAATGGAGATTTTATAATGTCTCCATCAGCAAACACTGTTTTAATGTTTAATGAACCCATTAGTGGTCTTCCGCTACCATTTAGTGGTCATTAATTGCAATTTCTTACACGACACTGTGTTTAAGTGTTATAGCTATTAGTGTATTTTGTCAAAACTGTTTGATTGACATCGTTAATCCCAGAAGCAAAGTTGTTCAGAACGATTAGATCTATGATATTATATGAAGATATAGTCTATAAGTGAATATATGAGGGAGTTACTCTGGAAATACTATGTTTTTTAAGTCTTATTTAATTGTTATAGTGCTATCTATAGTGTGAGCTCTATGAAACTTTGCATGCTTGCTAAGAATCTGTCACATGTTTTAACCACGTTTCATAAAGTTTTGTGTTTTTGTTTAGGTTTTATAGGCTTTTGGCTTTGTGGCCACACCCCTTTTTAAATGACCCTGTTATAGCTAACCAAAGTACAAAATTCTATATTTGGATAATTATTAATCTAGAGAATCTCCATGAAACTATGCATATTTTTTTAGAGTCATGTGACACGTTTTATAGGCTTATTGGTTTACTTGACCACTCTTTTCTAAATGAGCCAATTATAGCTAACCAAAGGACAAAATAATTTTTTTACTTTTGATAATTATTGATCTAGAGAGTGCAAAATTGATCTTGAGGCAAAGTGGCTCATTATAAGGAGTTCTATCAAATGATACGCATATTGTGTGGATGTATGATACACCACGTGTTTACAGAGTCAACAAACTTGTTAACACCAACTAGTGACCGGTGTCCAGCGAGATTTGTTCTGATCGACCTACATTAACCTTGTCTAATAAGTGCTCAAACTTCATTGGCCGATGGCGACCATGTCTTTTGAGATGCGCCAATGTCCTCATATAGACTTGTGCCAGATTGGACCAAGTTGCTGCACACCAAGTTTTAGGCCGGACCAACGGTTGCCTAGTTATAGCCGAAAATATGTTTTTTCTGCCTCATAGCGCCACCAAGCGGCAGAGCTGTGCAGTTTTTAATTCAAATACAAAATTTAGATTTTTAAATTTTTCTAATTTTTTTTTTTTTTTTTTATATATAATTATTGATACTCAATGTCCACAGATTATTTCTGCAGTGGTTTGGTTTCGATCGGGTGAAAAACCTAGGACTAGTTTGTAAAAGTGGGTTTCAGAAATAGCTCAATTTAGCTATATATATATATATTTTATACAGTTAATTTGACATTTGTCAAATCCTTTTCATTTTAATTAATATTTTATGATTGGTTATGCTATACAATATCCTAAAAATTAAAATGCATTCAAAAATGTATGAAATTCAATGTACTCTGGATTTAATGAGTTTAAGCTGAAAGTATTATCTTAATTAAAACATTTTCCCCCTATTTTTGTTAAATCTTTATAAATTATTCATATATATATATATATTTTTTTAATTATCAACTTTTGGGGGCCACCACACCAACACTCTATATGTTGTTAAATTGCTGAGCAATTTGAAAGAGCAAAAGGGTGTCCAGACAGTGCTTTGCTTAGTCTCAGAAATCCGTGATGACATTATGGTAAAATGATGTCAGCATAATTTGCAGTGGCTGACCAGAGAGACTTGTGGTCCATTTTGAGTCACCAGACAACCTTGATGTCACACACTAAATTCACTCCAGCCAGTATATAAACCCCAACAAACAGCAAAACATTCCCCTCGAAAAATGTCCTTTAACTACCCCTAAGAATAAAAAAAAACTGCAGCTAACCATGGCCAACAGCTTCTGCCATCGTGAAGAGTTTAATAGCAGTGTTTTATGTCAGAAACACCCACTCTATCATTAAAACACAGGCAAAGATATCCATAAAATTTGCAGCTTGTTGGGCTTCCTACAGAAGCTCCTAAAATTGGAGCAGCCACTTTCACTGTGTCCACATTTTGAGAAGACCTGTTTCTTTTTTTCTTTCTGGCTTTCCCTCAGTCTAGACCCAATAATATCTCTGCATTTGGTCAACTGAAATGAACCCAGCAAAGTGAGTGATGTGGTCCAGTGCTTGTTAAACTGGTGAACATGTAAGAGCACAGTGTTGAAACACCCCAGTGTGATACCACTTGGCCAAATCTCCATCTCCAACTCCTCACCAAATACTGTAAGCCTTTTTCTGTGGCATCCCTTTTGAAATGTTTTATGTGGAAAGCCATGTAAAATGAGATTGTCACAGAGCTTTTAACAACTGTTTCTCTTTTTCAAAAAAATGTTCTTTTGGTCATGGTAATTATCCTGCAGTAAGACCAAAAGACAAGCTTTCAGTGTTACTGCAAGATACAAGACAGACAGGCGTCTCTCTTCACCACTACACTAAACAAGCAAAAGATTTTTTAGTTGAACCTTTACCAGGACTAAGAAAGAAAAGAAAAATGAGAAATGAGTATTGTTTTTTTTTTTTATCTATTAAAAAGAGATTTAACTGCATTAAAAAAAAAAAAAAAAAAAAAAAAAAAAAAAATATATATATATATATATATATATATATAAAAATATACAAAGATAAAATTACCATGGCTTTGAAGGTGCTGTGCTGGAATCATCAGCTTTAATAAGAGAAGACAAACTATTTTAATGAGGACACTACTGAATCAAGACAATGAGACAATCTTAAAATGAGCAAAAAAAACAAAAACAAGGTCCATTACAAAATTGCTGTTTTCCAAAACCAATGAGGTCAATGGAAACACTACTTGAGACGAGACTCTGGAAATTACTCAAACTATAATAGCCATGGAAGAACTCAGATTTAGGAAAAGTCTTGAGGTGTAGAAAGACAAGCTTTCAAAGACCAAATACAGTGAGTGTGTCCAGATTCTAAACCATAGATGGTTTTAACTTGAGAATATAACCAGTAAGAGCTATAATACGACACCTTACAGTCCAACAATCTATTCCAGTGGACGCCGAATTCAGCAACAACTTCAATGTTTTAAAGTAAAAATGTACATCAAAATTACAAAATCTCTCATTGGACATTTGCAATGGAACATGTAACGTTAAGTATGTACAATTTTGTCAAATCTTCACCAAAACTGAGTCAGCTACTCATTTGTGTCATTATTTCTTAATAACAGCCTAAATCTATAATAATGCACAAACAGTCATTTATAATTTGTTTAAATTCTTGGAATAGGCTAACTGACATAGTCTTATGTCCATATTTAGAATTTTGATGATACTATAATTTTCTGCCCTGTAACATAATGTGGATATAAAAGGGTTAATGATTCTAGATACTGTTTCATAGATAACACTATATTTTAAAACACAGAAAGACTAAGGAATAGTTCACCCAAAAATGAAAATGTTGTCCTCATGTAGGCCTAGTTCCAAACCTGTGTGAATTTTGGTCACCATTGACTTCCCTTTTAAACTTTCTTCAAAAGATCTTCCTTTGAAATTCATACAGGTTTGGAACTACTTAATGATGAATTTTGGGGTGAACTATTCCTTAAGTGACCGCAATATACCAGCAACATTTCTATGGGCTGAAGATGGTATTAATAAAAATATGTGAATCTGCCAAATGCATGAATGTAATATAAAATTTTAATGAAAAAGAAGCAACAATCTGCTCTTCTTGTAAGTCAAGATATTATCATATACCAGTCAAAAGCATGCATTCAAGTATTTAAAAAATATTATACTGTGGACTTGAATAGTTCTACACAGAAGCAGTTCAGTTTAGCTGCATTCTTTTGCCCTGACCTGTGTGTGACCAGACGGTCTCTTCCTGCATGATCCTCTTAAACGAATGTTTAATTAAATTACGGTCAAGAGCCCGAGGGGAAGGCAAGGACAAAGGGGAGACACAAACCCCAATGATAACGTTTCCACTTGCAGCCCTGATGGCAGTAGGGGAATTAGAAGGGCAAGGAAAAGGAAGAGAAAGTGTAACCTGTTTTATGTCAAACTGCCAAAGGGCAGGTGGGTGACCTGTCGCTCAAATAGGTCTGTTTGTGCGTATGGGTGCAGTTATGTATCTAGGCTTATATCTGTGTGATTGACTTAAAAGCTCGGCCAAATAACAGAGGGTGAATGCAGTGAAATCCTGCTGATTTTGAAACGGGGAAAGCTTGGGACTGCCATTGCCACTGACCGCTTCATCTCTTAGCATTGTATTAGCTTAAGCCACAATGAAAATATTACAAATATGAGTTGTGCAACAATTCATTTCTGCTCAAAAATATGGAATCAGTAAAATTAAGAAATGAATACTTGTTTAAGAAAAGAACTGAACAAATGTGACAATAATAATGTTAAACACGATATATATTTCTTAACTTGAGAAAAATCTGTGAAAAAAATTAAGCAGCGAAACTGTTTTCAATGATGATAATAAGAAATGTTTCTTGATTACTAAATGATTTCTGCAGGACCATGTGACACTGACTAAAGCAATGGCTGCTGAAAAGCCAATTGCCATCACATGGATATTTCAAATGAAATCTAATCTAAGGTTGTTTTAAATTGTAATAATATTTAACAATATTTTACTGCATTTTTGATAAATACAGCCTTTCTGAGCATAAGACACTTTCCCTTTCGACTCTGAACTTTTGAATCGTAGTATACAGTTTTTACATTACGTTTAGCAGTTGATTTTATGCAAAGCATCTTACAAATGATGACAATGGAACCAATCATATATAAATGAACAGAATTAGAATAAATTGAATTAGAATAGAAAGTGCTAGAGTTAGAGGGTCAAATAAAGATGGAAGAGATGTGTTTTTAGGAGTTTCTAGAATATGGTTATAGGGACTCACAAGCTGCTCAAACTGAGCTGAGCAGGTCAATCCACCAGGAGGGAACAGTTCAAGTAAAAGTCTGTGAAAGTGTGCCATCCGCTCACTTGCAGATTGCTAGCTTCTAGAAGGCACATAATAAAGTGGTGCAGACTATATGCGCTTCATAGTTTTTCACAATATAAAGTCCACAGGTTTACCAGAACAGATAACCAATAGATACCAAAAATAAAAGTAAATAAATAAAATATGTTCACAGATCATGATCTTTGACCCCTTTATGAATTTCAACCCTTGGCCATCTACAATACTGCCTTAGGAGTCCTGGGTCTGACCATCAGTGAGTTCAGAGGTCACAGCGATGACAGCGGGCACCTCACTGTGAGAGTGTGGCCCACCTCACTAAGACAACAGCAGCCGATCTGCTCACCAACTTCCAAGAGCAGAAGCGAGGATCAGGCCTCGGCTTGTGAAAACAGAGCCAGGGTCACCAGATGACCTTCGGGATCACACTGAGCTTTCATCCCTTCCAAATGCGGAGGGGGAATGCTGCCTCAGCCAGGCCTGGAGAGACCTACCCTGTTTTTCTTGCAATGGAATCATGTTTGACACTGGCAGAAACAAATTATTTATTCTTCACTCTACTCTACTTTACCATTTGCCAAATTCACGAAAGTTCCATTTCAGATAATATGATCTCGAATCGATACTGTGATTCAAAATGAAATAAACATCACATTCACCTTCATTCCCTGACATTGTTTGCTTGAGGATTCAAACAAATCACAATGCATATTATACTGCATGTCCTCCCACAACTATAAACAGAGCAAATCAAAGCCAATGTTTATTCAGTTGGACTTTTCCAAAAGACTAGGGTTCTTCTAAGGATTTAGAAATGTTCAACGGGCAAGACTGTGGTGAGAGAGCTACAGATGGAATATAGTCTTTGGGATACAAATAAAAAGACGCTAAAGTGAAGCCAAGTCTATAATTCTTTACTTCGCGTAGATGTTCCAAAGCTAGATTTTCAAAGTCAAATCCACAAGGGAGTCGTTCAAGACAACAGGTCACAAAAACGTCAAAGATTTTACATGATGTTCTATAAACTTGTGTAGGAAAGAGTGATAAGCTCCTTTTTGACAGAAATGCCCTGATCATGTGAAATCAAAATCATCGCCAGTTCTACTCGAAATATATGACCACCCCGACATTAGCCCACAATAAAAGCACTTGCAGAACGTTTCTACACAACAACCCTTATTGGCTGCTCATTGGACAATGTTCTTGCGTGATACCACTGTAATATATGGTATATTAGCAATTATAATGTGGTAAATGAAAATGGGTAAAAAAAAAACTAGTCTCTCTGAACATAGTCGCAATCGTTCATGATTGAACCAGAAAGTTTGAAAGGCGCTTGTATAATAATGCTCATGACCCACTGACAACGTGAAAAAGAAAGTCTTTCTGGTGGTCATGGAAATAGCAGGGTAATATAATTTTGTGCCAGAATTCCTCTTCTCCACAATGAGGTTTTATATTGCCTTTTGGAGCAGATGTGAATACATGTCAGAGCAGCCAGCGAATTCTATCATTTCTGCGTTCAATATAGCAATATATTGTATGACAACTCCATTCACAAATTTGACAAGCAGATAATAAAATATAGATTTTTTCTTATGAAGGAATTTGGAATAGACAATAATAATTACATGATGGCCGTTTCAGAAGTTAAAACTTAACATATGAGGCATCTAAAAAAATAACGTCAACCTCAATAACACCAATTTTCTTGTTGTTCATTGCAAGGCACTTAATAATATTTAGTCTCGTTTAATTCTGTTTGCACCTAGTGGAAAAAACAACACCATGCAATGATTAATGAGCAACAATTTATCTCAATTTTCACTTCACCTGGAAAAAATCTCATTCATAGGGAGGAAGCGGTGTTAAACTGTTCTAGACATGCATTAGGCCACACATTCCCATTTGAACTACTTAATGAGACTAAATGAAGTTTACTTATCCATTTAGTATCTTGATTCCAATAAACCTATTTTCCAATAAACTGGCATTCCATCTTTTCAGACTAAAAAACAGCCAGTGTTTTAATAGTGTTTCCCATTTATTCATCTGATTCCGCACAATTTGATCCAAATTCAGGCTCATTTGAACATTATGGGCTTGTTTTCCTTTCTTAAACAGAAGGCAATTGGCAAGATGCTGCAGAACAATAATAAACCTCAGGAAGTAACAGCCTCGTATGAGCAGAGCTGTCATAAAAGGCAACCTTGACTTGAAAAAATTAATAAATAAATAAAAGCAAAACTCCACACACCCCAGATTGCACTGGTTAGCCATTTCTCAAAGACAATAACTCAAAGACATGAGGAATTGTAATTCTAGAAAACATAAGCTAATCAACGAAGCAAAAGATCATCTTTTTACAATAGGAATAGGATTAGCAACCAAATCAACACATAATAAAACATCTACAGAAGCACAACTGTTGGTTTGTTATCAGACGCTCAAACATAATAGAACCAACCACAGCACCCAAAACTCCCACATCTGGCTTTTCCCAGCGGGATGAGGGAAGAGAGAAAAAAAAAAGAGAAGACAATTGCTGGACATTTGTGTAATTTATTCAGAATAAATTGCTACCAAAATTGCTGTCTGCAAGCCATTTGCACAGCATTATCTGAGAAATGTTTGGAGATTCCCTCTGCTACAAAACCAGGGGTGTCATGCATAATATATATTTTTTTCTCCGGAGGAGCAGCAGAATTTCTTCTTAAAGTGTGTGTGTATGCTTAGGACTCTTCTGCTTTCACACACTGCTAAAACTCATCTAACCCATGATGCTGAAGTGGCTAGCATGGGATAAAAATTTAAAGCAAGACACTCACAGCACTTATAATTCTGCCCAAGCATGAGAAAGACCAGTTATTTACATACCAGTGGTCAATTACTGGATACTTTTGGTATGATTGGTGTTTCTCCATTATAACTGGGGTCTTTCTGTGCATTTCACAAGAGAACTGCTGATACAATAACATTCTCTGTTTTTGACCTGACATCCAAACATGTTTGAAAGACAAATGACTGCAGTGACAAAGATTCGTGAAATGTGCCTATTTTCCATTTTATAACACTGAGTACTTGTCTTTTGGTCAATAATAATCCAGGAGAAACTGCGGTGCTTCTTTTATGCTGCTTCAGAATGATGAGAATAATCCTTTTCACTCTTGATTCTAGTCCTTTTTTTCTTTTCCATTGCTTAGGTTCTTTTCTCTTGTGCTTTTTTCCTCTCTTTTAACTGCCGTACGGCTCAAGTCGGGTGTGCTCTGAATTTGATGAAGTGGCATAATTCACCCAACTGATCATATCACTAAAGGAGCGATTGCAAGATCAAGACCAGATTCCAGGAAGAGTCACATATGGGAAGCATTTTTATAAATCTTAATAAACTTTCATCTATGGATTAAGGGGGTCCCAGGCACAAGCATGAGACCTCCAATATGATTAGCAGATCCGAATCCAGTGAGGTGTCACAAAAACGGCTAGTTTTATATAAAAAAATGAAAAAAAATCACAATGGTTTGATTTTATATTCTCCAGCATGTGCACCAGCGAATGGTACTGTACACCCAACACTGGCCAAAAAATTGAAAGGGAAAATTTTAATTTCCAAATTTCTCTCCACGGATGAAAGACGATATTTATCAAACACACATCAGACGGTTCTTTGGTCTTAACCACTACTTTATAACGTCTGGCTGAAGAGCTGGTCAGGATGGGGTGTTGAAGGCCTGATCTGCTGCCGGGGGTCAAACTATCTTTGACCATGAGGACCGTGGTAAGAATGAGTATGATGACTCTCTCGCCTCACATGTTTAAAAAGTCCTGTTTATTCAATTAAAGATCAGTACAACCGCTGTCTCCCCCCTCCTTTCTGTTTAATTTGATCAGAAAATCTGCTGATGCAGGCTGCCCCCAACTCATGTGAAACCAATTTCTGCTACACATAAAAATCTGGAGCAGAGCTCCAAATAGACATGGCTCATCCTCGAGTCTCGGGTGGGGTGACCTGAAAGGTCCATACCTGCATGACCAGGAGGAGGTCAGGAGCCAGACCCTGAGCAGACTGGGGTGAGGTATTGGTGAGGTTGCGTCTCAGAGTGCACAGACACTGCTACAAAACACACACAAAGGAATAAACAAGCCTACAGCCAAGTCTGTGCGTCATGTTGCATACGAGCAGGACCACAGCATGACTGTGGTGGAAGCACACCATCTGGTTACCATGGAGAGGCGATGGCAGTGATTCCGCGCCTCTCTCCCAAGCATTCCCGTCCGCCTCACACATAGGAATAATTCTGATGGGAAAAAGATTGCCTTTCAAATGATTCCAGGGTAATTGTTCCTGATCATAGTTACAGTCTCTTAAATGTTGTTGAACATCTGCGCTAACAGAGTGACACTGTAACAGGCCAGCAGATTAGAGGTACTGTTCTGTCATTTGTTCACTCACCTTTATCTAATTTCAAAATTGTCTGACTTGGACCACAAAAAAATATATAAATAAATAAAAAGAACAACAGAGGTAGATACTTTGAAGAATGTTTCAATTGTTTGAAACAAGAACACTAAACCTCCCTGACTTTCTGTGCATGGACCAAAAACAACAAAAATCTCTTATGCTCTCCAATTCTGCATTTGTGGTTAAAAATACACTAAAAACTATAACCATTAAATATTCCTATAATTGAAATAGTTGTTTTCTTTTTTTAATAGGTTTTAAATTTATTCTTGTGATGTAAGCTGAATTAAAAAATAAAAAGTATTAATACAAAAGTAAAATAAGAAAAAAAGACAAACCAAACTTTTGAACGTACATATATATTTTTATTTTATTTTATGAATTTTTTTTTTTTTTTTTACACGTATTTAGTGGTATATATAAAACCATATAGCTTTTGGGGTTTTTAATTTAGGAAAAATATAATAAAAATATAAGTCAGAACACAACTTGAAATACTGTAAGCTTAAAGTACGTTATTTTGATGAGAAGAATGTAATAAAGTCGTTTATTTATTTATTTTTTTTTTCAGTTAGCATTCAGGTACTTTACCTTAAAAGCTGCTGTCACCCTCTGGAATGAGCTACAAGAGCCGTTGATAGTGTATTGTGTAAAAACTGATTGTATCACTCATCAGGTCATAAAAATGACCCGCTTAACGTTTACATATTTCACATAATCACTTTAAACAGCTTCAAATCACACATTTTAGCTAAAACACCATGACAAACAAAACACACTACTCATTTCTTAACTGAGTCAATGAAACGTCTCCATGTTAAGTCGCCCTAATAAAATATTTTCATATTAATTTGTTTGAATTCATCACTTTAAAATCTTCTGTTAAGGTTGGAGTTGATAACTAGTATATTAAAATTTCATCTTACATTTCGCAAAACCAGCTACAGTAAAAATCACTCTCTTACAGTTATTTAATTTTTTATTTTTTATTTTTTTTACATTGCACTGTTTGATATTATCCGTTATAATTTGACACAGAGAGCTGCGCAACACATTGACATTGCAGCTTTCCCGAACATCACTGTTGGGACTGTTGGTGTTAACCGTGATTGGGAAATTAGGATAAATTACAAATCAAACGGTACACAGCAGTATATGCTGTCAGAGCGGGCACAAGTAATCAGAGCCAATCTGGGCCACGTTCAGATTAAATGCATGACGTGTATTGCACATATGCACAGGCACAGATTAAAAACTCAACTCTGGAGGGGCCTGTGCTTCATCTGAACATTGAAACGCATGTCAAGTTTGTTTGAGGGCCAATTAGTGTTGTTTATTGCCTCGGAAAGCCTGTTTGGACTCTGGTAGAGATGTACTTCGTACGAAGCATGCATCCTGTTGAAAGAAAGAAGGGATATAGGGCAATTTAAGCACAATGGCAACCCACTGCCCATGCCCAGGGCAAATTACTCAGACTGAGATCGATTCACAAGCACTAAAATAAAATGAGGAACTGCTTTAATGTTGTTAGGCAAATGGATTAATAAAGCATGAAGTGGCTCTTTCAAATAAAATGACAAAGATCATTTCCTTGCTTGTTTTTCCTGCTGTCTGTCTGAGCTGCTGTTACTGAACAAAACCATCAATTATGACTCACTTGTCACGCCACATTAACATCTTCAAATGGAAGCATCCACTGCCTTTGCCACAGGCCAGTACCCCGTGTGACCAATAATGTATTTGCATCAATGGTCAACTTGGAACCGCTACCATAACTTTGAAATATGGTTTGAAAAATACGAAAATAGATGACCTCCAAATTTACTTCAAGAAGCCCCATTGAAAACACTGTCAAAGGTCAGATTTGCTGACACAGTGACCTCTCTTATATCAGAATGAGGAGATGCTTGATAATGACAGAGTGAAAGCATACATATAAATATAGGTGCAACAAGCATTCAATTTAGAGGAGAGTTAAATTTGTCAGCTTTGGGGCACATCTGTCATAAATCTAATGTTGCAAAAGAGACGTTTACTTGAGAGCAGAGCATATAAAATAATAACCCATGGCTTCTCAACATACTAGGCTATTTTACCTCATTGCAAACCACAAACAATAAGAAACAAATCTGTTATGATTTATGCACAAGTTAAAAGCTTCTACATATGGTAAGGTTTTCCACAGCGGACTGTCAATAAATACAAGATTCATAATATGGCTTGAATCCATGCTTTATCTTTATGTCACAAGGTTGACTTTTTAATATAAACGTCTTGACTGCACCTCAGTTGGAGCAAAACACTTTCTTCCACCTTGTAGTTGTTTATTATTAAAACTGCCAAATTTCATTGTCAATTAACTTGAGGGGCTCTTTCAAATTGTGATGGTGTACGCCAACAAACAGTTCTTTAACCAGACTCTTTTAGGCCCATTAGGTTTAGTATTTATGTATATCATGCAACTCTGCAAAAGTGCAATATGCATGATAAATATAAGTAATATGAAATAAAATAGAACTAAAAGAATAAAGACATGACAAGGATTTTGAGCATTGTCACAAACCACCTAGTTTGTTTGTGCAAAATATTTATTGTGCAAATAACTGTTTAGTCATTAAATGGTTATTTTTTATAGTGATGCAAAGATTTTAATAATAGTATTTTAATGAGAAAACTAAAAATGCGTTATTTGTGCGTATTGCTGCCAGACCTCACTGTGATTAAATAAATCTAATAAAGTTTTAGTCTCACTCCCTTTGCAAAGGATGATAAAAAGACACAGATTTCTTACTCTTTGTCAAAGTATTTCATAGAAAACAGAGTGAGATTCCAGCATCGTCTTTCATGGGGTCTTGGGTTCTGTGTGCTACCACAGGGATATGGTTCAACACTTACATGAGTGAATGCTTCAAACAAAGAAGTTTTTAGTTTTTATTTATCAGCTAATTTGACAACATTTCTATTATACAGTCCTCCTATGTTACACATGGTTAAGACGGAAGACTTTATATAGTTTCTGAACAAATAATTTTACATTTTAAAACAGATGCAGATTGTTAAAGGCTAACTCAGGAGATGACAAACAAATATCTTGTATTAAATTAATGAGAAAAAAAAACATTGTTATTTGGTTGGACAACAACAAAACTAAAGCAAAAACATAAGCAAACAGTTATGCAACTTAAATGGACAGCAATGATTTACTTTTGCATTCTACAGATGCCACTGAATTACTGTTGAAAAAAAAAAATAAATAAAAATAAAATAAAATATATATATATATATAAAATAATTTTT
>JAUCMU010000125.1:10540891-10563604 GCA_032275025.1 Enteromius treurensis | reverse complement strand
GGGGGGGGGGGGGGGGGGGGGGTTTTCATACAGGCGTTCAATTACAAATACGTAGCATTAGAAAAAAAGCTTTGGAATAATAAAAGTAAACAGTAAAATAATAACGTTATTCACCTTTCAAGAAGGAGGAAAACCATTCTGCTACATAGTCTCTTGGTATTGTCTAATAATTCACGATACCAGAAAAAAAAAACGAATCATCTTCTAGCCATAGTTGTCAAAAGGCGTTGAGGCAAGGAGCACTGTAATAGAGAATGAACATGTCGAGATTATTATTATGCATATTAAGCTAGAGAAAATATAGAAGAGAGAAAAATAATTGCATTTTTAAAATAGAGTAAAAACAGCAATATAATAACATTGGCATTAATAGCAGACTAACACTTTTTGTGATCTATAGGCTACTATCAAATAACTGCGATCGCATTCACATCTTTGTAACGACCAAACACAAAAGCCATCATTCGTTTACAGCTGCAGCTTTCGGCAACGCGCTGCATAATCAACGGATGACGCAACGAGATATCGACATACATTAGATTTAATAATGTCTGTTGTGCAGATGTTGCCAAATAAAAGTCCTATTTCCCAAACTAATCAAAACCTCTCTGACAGAGAAAAAGACCACGTGAGTTGATTAACAGAACCTTACAAGCCAATGGCAAAATTAGCTCGTTTGATTTTAAGTTCACTTCATAATAGCTTAAATGTCGTTATGAATACAACATGATGTAATGCCTTTCAGACCAGAAAGGCTGATTGTTGATCTATTTATTATAATTTAGATTCTTAAAGGCCTATGAACCAATATAAAAGACATATATGCACCTAAGAGTTTTTAAAATGTATTAAGGTACATTTCTATTATTATGCATTAGCCTATAATGTTTACTCATAAATGAAAGTTATTATAGTGTGTTACTTTGTGATGGAAGAAAAGCAGTTCCAATTAATCTTTCAGCACATAATATAATAATCGATCTGCTCACAATGTATATTATTCCTAGCTGTAATATAAAGACAGAGCAGGATTTGCCTTCAGCAGCTCATCATGCATGGAAAAAAAAATAAAAATGGATGAGCAGGTCGTATTTATTGAAATCAGGTACAAGTGCTGATGCTTTAAAAGTTACCCTGCTCTATTTATGACTATTATTAAAGGGTTGCTGCAGAATCCATGCCTTTGGTTACAAAAACAATCTCAGCTCAAAGGATTAGTTTATTTTTTTTTAATAAGGGATAATGAAAGCATCATGTAATTGATCTAGAGGTTACTGAACACTGAGTAACTGTTTTAAATTGAAAACATGTTCAGTCCATTTAAAAACAGATGAATGAGTTTATGAGTTTGTGTGCAATATTTATGATATTAATATGTCTGCAATGGGCATGTGTAACTGCTGAATGCTGCCACAAACAAAACCTATTAAAAGACAAGATGTTGATCATATAATAAGAAAAAAAAAGAAGCTTTTTTAAAGCACAAAGATTAACAATCCAAACAAAAAAGAATAATGAGGCTGGCCGATACAGATACCTTCCTTTTCAGTAGGACAATGAAATTACACAACATTGTTTAATTTAACAGACTACTAGGACTGAAAAATTAGTAAATCATGATATGATATTCAAATGTGCATTTTTATTTACAATAACTTGTATGTTGAAGTAATGATTCACTTTGCTCTTAAGAGACATCATTCCAGTAATTCAAAGAGTGCAACATACAAAATGTCCTGCCAGAGAAATTTGTTGAGCCAAAATTAAAGTTGCTAAGGCCCATTTTGTGTGTAGTGATTTTATGAGGTGCGATGCCTGAAGTGGAAAGACAAGAAGTTAGTAAATAAATAAATAAACGCCTCTGTTTCAACCATGATACTTACCAGCATCGAAAGTGGCTTACTTAATTCTAGTTTTAAAAAGAGCCGCAGTCACAGACTAGACTTGCATTAAAGTCACATTTCCCCTGGGCATGATTATTTTGTCGAAGAGGGTATGTGGTTTTCAAAACAAGCTTTTGACTAATTCCTCCTTTGTGGTCAGCACCAATAACAAAAGAAAACGACACTCTTAAAAGGGAGCCCTTCATCACCTCTTCAGCGAAAGCACGATATTACCACAGCATTATCCACCATTAGCTAACACGAACACTAGAATTGTCCTTAGAAAAAAGATCACTAATGTAGCTCAGATGTACATTGACAAGGTTCCTGTTAATGAAGACTAAGCAAAAAAAGCAAAGGGAGTCCATGGAGTGTCAAAGGATGACAACTTCATACAACCTTGTAAAACAAATGCATGCGTCACCATCACAGCTTTTGCATTTGGCTTGAGATAAATGGAAGAAGTCATATAAACTTGCATTAATAATAACACCAAAGGCGTCGACTAAGCATGCACTCACAACAAAATTTTGAAGCAATTCAGTATTATAGACCATTAATAGTCGATATAATGGGAGAAAATATTTACAATACAATGACTTGGCAGTTAATCATTTAAGGAATGAAGACCGCTTGATTGACAGTCTTGTACAACAGGCAATATCACGACTTGTGTTTGACTTGGTTTTCGCTTCTTTTTTAGTATTATTTTGGATTTTGGCGTTTGTGTGAATCAACAAGGCTCAAGCTTGCTCATAGTTTATCTACTTGCTCTGCTGAGAACAACAGCACAATACAAAATATTATTCTATTAGGTGATGGAATGGCAGAATTGAAAGTCTATGAGCCAACCATTTGCATAAAATAATAGTTGAATTTCAAGAATTATGACGTTTATATCACTAGTTTGTGTATGACCATTTCTATATATTCTCATTGTTTGCTAACCTTTTTTAAGCACTCATTAAATTTAGCCAACCATGTTTTTATGAGCGTTTCCCCAATATGATGAATAACTATATGAAAGGAAGTAGCTCAGCAGCATTTCTATAATGAGCATATACAAACCACTTTGAGCTTTTTGGTTCCTTTTATGAAACAGTGAAATACCGAAGGTAGGGATAAAATATTTTTATTAAAAAACTTTTTAAAAATTGACGATTATTTTGAACATTCCCTTTTTTTAGTCCGATTTGTCATACAAATAAATAAAATAAATTTGTTGTACTGTAATGTTTTAAGAAAATCTCTCACTGCTTTTACTTGCAATGATACATGCATAAATTATTACCACGTATTTGAATTTACTGAAGTAATAACTTACAATGTCTATAGTACAACAGCAGTACAAAATTAATGAACAAAATATCACCATGTAAACGTCCAAACATCTCAACACATCAAAGTCATAGAAAGCAATTCACATTTCAGATGAGGCCATCAGCCTAGTTTTGGAACTGCAGTCTGTTTCAACAAATAGTACGCATAAAGGGAGAATAAAGTCACAGAAGAACTGCACAAGCGGAGGAAAAAAAGGCCATTCCCATAGCCTGTTAACGTAAGGAGAGGTGACAAGGACTAGGTATCATTTTACCAGTTAGCTCAAAATTTGGCTTTACAGTTTACATTAGCTTCAGTCAGCTTGCCTGAACGCGGCACGCCAGCACTACTCTTCAAAGACAAGGCCTCTATTTAAACAGCATAATCAAACCCCACAAGATTCCTCCTAATCGGTCCTCAACTACTAGTTTAACATCTGATGCGAAAACACATTATTGAAACAAATCCTTTGTTTGGAAATTTGTTACTTTATTTCTCAACTATAGATTTGGAACTTATTTATAACACAAAATCTACACACACATATTTTTATTTTTACAATTTTTTTTTTATAGCAATAGTTATATTAATATAGCAATATATTCTCTCACTTTCACACGATCATGCTGTATATACATTGTGCTACAAAAAACACCCCACTGACTTTAATTGCATGAACATATATTACTTTGTTTTCCACAGAAATGTTTCTGTAGAGACTTAAACTGTAATACTTTATGCTACCATTGCTTCTTGGCGCATTGGCTCTTTTCTGCACGTTTTTTCTCTCTCGACATTATCTTAAACGACAGTGATTAGTTCGTTTAGTTTTTTACAGCATTCCATAGTGCTTGTTAACTACAACACTGCTCCAATGTGGTTTCTAATGCCATCCAGGAGATTCCAGACTTTACTGATGATTTGGGAAAAGCATTGTCAACTGCTAAACAAACAAAACGGTGCAAAATAGCACCATAAAAGAAGCGATTTAATTCCCTTGCACCAAAAAAAAAAAAGCTGGCCTAAAACGGTGATATATTTGTACCTAATGACGTTCCAAAAGAAAAGCCAAAGCCAAAATCACCAAAATACTGCACTTACACAAAGTACTTTAACTCCCTATATTTTTCAGAAAACCACCAAATCTGACCTCTCGGAAATCAACCTAACCAAGCGGTGTTAAACCAGCAAAAAGACACCCTGTGGTTTTTTTTTTTTTGACAAAGTGTATGGATTCAGACTGCAGTTGATAAACTCATCTTCAGGTTTTAGCTGTCTTGAGTTAAGAAATGTTTTTCTTTCTGTTTTCGGCACTCCAAGAGAGCCGGACGAGCTGAGCGAGCTGTGATGTATCGCGAGAAGCAGCTTAAAGGAAATGCTGTGTTTTCTTGCCCAGCATGTGCTAAATCGTCCTTTAGGACTAGCGGTGTGTTTGGATTTCTCTGCAGATACCTATCGGATTCTCACTACCGGGCTTTTTTTCAAACAGCACCAGCTGATATGCATATAGGTCTCCCTCTGAAACAACCGCCGTCTTGTGCGTCATTTTGAATAGAGTCACACAGTTCACGCAGAAGTCCGAATCTAACACAAGAGCTAGAGGTGACTCTAAAACGTAAAGCAAGTCAAGCAGGAGACGGTCCTTGCGGTTTGGTCGCTCTATGTTTAGAATCGAGCTGCTGTTGTCACATCTGCCTTCGACTATGTGATTTGCTCTGGTTTTGCAAATGGCTGCGTGTGCAGACGTTTACTAATGAGGCTCCATCTCTACTAATATCTTGTGGTGTCACGCTCACAATCACCAATAAAAATAAAAAAAGTTTCACCGTTTCCATATGCCACCAGCCGGAGCCACTCTTCATATCACAACCTATCAATCTCTCCATGCCGTGTCCGTCTGTAAGAGCCTGAAATAATTAGATAGCGGAAGAGAAGTTCAGACTGTTGGCCTGGCTTCAGAGCAGCAAGCTGCCTATTACAATTCAATCCATATTTTAAGCACCGAAAACAAACCTAATTGCAGTTAAAAACAAAAGCTTAGATGAGCAAACAGTCTTCCTCAATTTCCTTTACCATTTATTTTCAGTCATAATACAGATGAAACCCAGCCTGACAATGTCTTATTTATGCGTTTTAATTTTTTTTAAACATTTTCGGGGGCTTTGGCTATTTCACCATTAACCCTTCACAGAGACCCCAGGTAGCCTAATTTATAGTGTTTCTTTTATTTGCCTGCTGCTGACCCTAACAATCAGATTCTGTAAAAAAGCATAGAGGATACCCTGCCGCTTTACAGCTAGTTAAATTACACTTTGATGTGTTCCCCCGTTTTCAGCTGGTGCTAAATGACTGCCCCTTGTAAAGATCTGACCCTCGCTAACTCATAAGGTCGAGCACCGACATCCTACAAAGCCAGGAATCAATGGTATTCTCCCATCGAAGGCAAGCCACTTTTTTTAGTGCGAGTGGGTCTGGAACCGCTGTGTGAGCCATTCATGCATATTTTATGAAAATATATAGTGGTGCCCTTTTCTCATGATTTATAGGATATATCAAATGGTGACCTATTTGAAGATATTTTACTCTGGAGTCAGAGGTAAAAGGAGATCCTGTAAAACGGGTTTACAAGCCCCAATCTTGCTGCGCATACAGGTGTGAATCTACTCAGGTTAAAAAGCCAATTAGTCTTTTTCCTGAACCTCACCGTCTCCTAACCTAGAGCTGAACAACTGGCAACTTCTGAGGTGACAAACGTTGGTACGGGGCTGCTGTTATAATACTTTTAGTGTGGTATTAACATTAGAAATTCAGTCAGATTTGATACCATGTCTGTCTTACCTCATCGCACTGGGAAAGTAATTGACTTCACTCTGAAGTAGCAGAAAAATTTATGTGCAGTATTGGAATCTGACGCACTGATAACTAAATAGACAACATACACACACACACAAAACATTATACGTCCACATGGAAAATGCAAGTACAAATAGCGTGCTCATAATAGTTTCAGGAACTGTTTAAATAAGTACAAGCTAAACTGCAGATTAATTAAAAAGACATTTTTTCTTACCTAAAATACATACTATTTAATGCAAACTAATGTTTTGGGGTTGTAATACTTTTACTCTTTAGTTTTGAATTGTTGAATAGTTTCGAATTGTTTAAAATATATTTATAATGACAGTAAAGACATTTATAATTTTCCAAAATTCTATTTAAAATTAGTTCTGTTCTTTTAACTTCGTATTCAAAGTATTATGAAAAATGCATTACTAATTCCACAAAAATATTAAGCAGCACAACTGTTTTGAATATAGATAATAATAATTATTATAATATAATTAGAATGAAAAATGCATCTTGAAGCAAAAAGCATACCAGAATATTTGAATGATTTCTAAAGGACCATGCATGCGACACAGAAAAATGGCATACTGTCTGCTCAAAGATCTACTTTGCAAAGTGAAAGTGACTTGTGGCCAAGTATGGTGTCCCATACTCAGAATTTGTGCTCTGCTTTAACCCATCCAATTGCGCACACACACTCACACAATGTAAACACATACCTGGAGCAGTGGGCAGCCATTTCGGCTGCAGCGCCTGGGGTACTATTGGGGGTTCAGGTCTCACCTCAGTTGTGGTACTGAGGATAGAGCGCTGGTCATTCATCCCCCCACCTATAAAAAAAAATAATAATAATAATAATTAATAATAAATTAATAATTATAATAATATTTGAATATTTTATATTGCATATCGAAATGTTTAATAATTTTAATAATATCATTTTTACGCACACCACACATACAAAACTTCAAGTTCACCATTTTACTATTGTTTATGCAGAAGACTAGCAAACAGACTATTATGTGCTACACCAAGTTAAAAAATTTGTGTAAAGCTATGCAAGTCAAAAAAAATATATAATAAAAAAAATGAGTGAACAGTGAATAGACTCCTTGTCCTGAATTTATGCTATTGCAGGCAGAGCCAAAAAGCCACTTTTGGCAACATTCATAACATTTCTTCAGTGCTGCTAAAATAAAGTGCTCATTTGCATTAACAGGAAAATGTAGATTTGTTTTGGTCAGCTGTGGTAGAAATTGTTCTTAAAGTCATAAATGAGGTCATGAAACGTTGGTGTGTTACAGCAACCCAAACAAGGTTAAATAGCAAGACCATGTTCAGCTCTGAACTTCTGTTGCAATCTTCAACCACCACCCCCCTCAGAGCTCCGGTTCGAAACTTTTCTACTCTGACAGAAACATTTTGCCATGAGACTTCTTGCCTAGAAGGCAGGTCATGTTACTTGCCCATATGGTGGAGCTACAGGGGCAGCCAAGTCTCTGTTCACCTTGAGCAGAGGAGAGCCTGGGTTGAACCCTCGGTGGACTACGAGACTGTCACAATACTCTAGGTCTGCCAAAAGCCATCAGTGACACAGGGTATAAACAAGAGCCTTTGATCGCCAGGGCCCGATTTCAAACAGGCTGTCAGCTTTTCCATGTGGGGGCAAGAGGCGTGAGGCATCTGAAGGGACAAGCTGAAAATATTTATGTTTGAGTAAATATGCTGCTCCCACTTGCTTAACAAGATGTGTCAGTCCTGGGCAAGAGGCAATGTGGGAGCCATTATACCCCCAGGCCTGGCTCCATGACTGTCATAGTTAAGCCAATGGTGCCTGGAGAAGGCAAAATAAGGAGACAAGCAAAAGGAACCATATACAACCTGTTATACGGTCAAGAACAGGAACGAGAGTTAAAGTCAGGATGGTCCACCCAAAAATGGAAATTCATTTAAATTTACTTTTGACAATTCAAAACTGCATTTGATATCTGGGCAATATAGAAGATGATATTTTAAGAGTGTTTGTTCTCCAACAATTTCTAATGTATCTTAAAAGATATTTTGTGTTTCACAGAAGTAAGCAAATCAGAGTTTTGGGTGAACTAGGCCTATCCCTTTAAGAGAGAGTCGTAAAAATGCTGTTTCCTTTTTATGCAGTATGTTATATATCAAGATAATGCTTTTTTCCTAGGCAGAGTCAATTTGCAAATTATTGCACACCACACAAGGTTCACAAAGCCACAAACATTAGTTGTCTTGATCACAGTTCACATAGTTATTGGAAACTGAAAGAGTAGAACTTGTTAGGGGAATGAAACGATGGTTGTGCCAACATGTTCAAGTTGCACACATTACCAGGGCCAGAAACAACACATGGATATTTCAGCATGTGGTTGGGGCAACATGTGTACGGCCATAAAAATATTTAGTAGGATTTTAATTTTTTTTTACTTTTAGCTTAGCGGGACCTTCAAAGCCACACTGTGAATGATCTACCCCTAAATTAGCAGTTCACCCAAGAATTTACTATTGTTCAAAACCTGTATGTCTGCGTTTATTTAGTAGAACACAAAAGAAGCTATTTTGTTCATGCACATACAATGAAAGTCAATGGGGTGCAAAACAACTTTCACTTTAAAAAAAAATATATATATATTTATATGTTCTACTGGAGAAAGAAAGTCATATAGGGCTGGAATGACATGAAGAAACTTTTTATGTTTGAGTGAAATATTCACTTAATGGTGATATTAGTACCTTCAGATATTAACATGTAGGGTAGATAAAATACAAAAGGAGTACTTTTAAGTGAAAAGCTGTTTTTCTTCCAGCAATTTGTCCAGAGTCACCACAATACCTTAATCCAGCCCAATGCATTACCCAACATGGTTCTGCGTAGAGGCCTATTGTGCTTAGAAAGGCATGTGTGCCAGTAGCACTTACTCATCAGCCCCTCAGTTTAAACCTGAGAAGGTTTTAATCAAGTCTCACATTAGAAAATGAACACATCTCAACACTGCATCACCTAAAATAACTTTCCTTCACTGAGTGCTGAGCTAAAGTAAGACATAAAGCTTAGGGTCGCCACTGGATCACATCAGCAGGAACGTCCCCAAAGGAACTCTAATCCAGCTTTACACCCTACTCTTCCTTGCAGCCAAGTGAGCGAAAAAGGGTGAGAGAAACGAAAGTCTGCCAATACCGCCATCAATTTTGTGGGCATTATGGTTTGAGTGAGCATGCCGTTCTTTGTAGCACAGAGCACAGACAGGTAACGAGCACAGAAAGAGCTGGAGAAATGACCTAATGTACTGGAATCCTCACATTCATTGATCTGACTGAATTTATGACCGGCACGCTGACTGGGGTTTCACAGCTGAGCTGCTGTGTGTTTCCAGTGGCTTGACGGAGAAAATTACCACTCTAGAGTCTTGTCGCTGGGCTAGTGTGGCCTCATTACGAGCCAAGCTCCATTTTGCACCCTTGCCACAGAGCGTGTGTATGTTTGAGGCTGCGATCATCAAACAGGGCTGCAGTCTTCGGATTGTGCCCGGGCAGGAAACCTGTAATTTTCTATCAGTCTGCAATTACAGCCACGGTGTCTGTTTCACATGAGCAGCTGATTTATGAGCCGAGACTGGCAGCCATTACTGCTGCGAGTCTGACATCAAGCCATGGGTCTTAAAGACTCTCTCGTTCCACCCACACTTACTACAGACCCAGTTATGGAATGTTTAAGATATTGTGATCAACGAACTATGAAGGACAACACTACATTTTCTTGCCCATTATATAGACAATGCTAAGAAGAAGTGGGCCACATTAAACAGTATTTAGTAGGGTTGTATAATTTGTTAACATTGATGAATTGCAGGTATAATGAACAATATCAGTGTACATTTCTCGATAATACATTTAGTATTAATTAAAATTATGAGCAAACATAAATTTATAATGAACAACATACAGTAGAAAATGCAAAAGATGTTAAACATTACAAACTGGAATCATACCAGATTTTAATTATTAATAATTATTTAATTTTTTAATTCTAAAATAGATTAATTAATAGAAACAGATTTAACATACATACTCAGAAATGTGTGTAATATAATATAAATATATAATACTCTTTTTTTGCTATATATATGAAATATCAACACTGTACCCTTAAATTCAATTCAATTTAAATTTATTTGTATAGCGCTTTTCATGATGCATATCATTGCAAAGCAGCTTTACACCAAAGTAATGTTTTACAGTATATGTAGTAGTAGTTTTTACATGTACATAGCTAAAAATAGCTCCAAAGGAAATGCCCCTTGCAATATACATTTGTAATTTGGACAAAAATGCTTTGAACGTTACTAATTTCAGTTACTAAAAACTGGGAGAGATTGTGCTGAAGAATACAGTGAATGTAGAAGAAGAGATGCTTATAATTTTATTAAATTGAAAAAGAGGGAAAAATGTATCAGACATTAAAACACCTGCATTACACTGGGGTCACCTAGTACCAATCATAAATAAAATCTTTTACTTGCCCCCGCACCACTTTTGTAATTAATAACCCTTCTCTGTCTACAGGTAAAGACAGCACAGGGCTGACAGATTCTGAGTTACCCCAAAACATCGATCCTGCAGGGATGGATGGCAGCTACCTCAGCATAAAGGAGTCAGGAGTGAAAAGCCCTCAGCCAAACTCAGAGCTGGCTTCTCCGTTAGACAAGGTCGAGGGAGAGAGCAACAAGGGCAAGAAAAGACGCAACCGTACAACCTTCACAAGCTATCAGTTAGAGGAGCTGGAGAAAGTCTTTCAGAAAACACACTATCCTGACGTCTACGCCCGGGAACAACTCGCACTGAGGACTGACCTGACAGAAGCTCGAGTACAGGTGAGCGCCATATATCCATTGCTAAATACCATTCTGTGTTTTAAAATGACCTTTAACAGGGAGGCTAGACCACTAATTTTATGCCAGTTGTTGTGCAAAATGAGGGATGAGATTCAGGTGAAGACCAACATTTTATTTTGTAAAATTGGAAAAAGAACAGTGACACCAGGAGGAAAATATATTAAGCTTAACGTGTTGACTATTAAAGGTAAATAAAAAATACAGAGCAAATGCGGATGAAGTTGGCCATCGCCAAAAAGGGCTTTCGTATAAGTCATGTCCAGAGTCTGCTTATATCTCGAGACGCTACCTGAACCTCTGTCTGGAAAACCAGAACCTTTATGTGACCCATCCCAACCCCCAACCTTACCCCTACATTTGCATATAATCCCTCCAACACTACTGCCGCATTCCTGCACCGACAGACAGAACGGGAGATCCCTTTACCCGACCCCAAATGTGCGCTTTACTTAGAAGCCCTGGATTTACACTGTTTTTCTTTCATTAATGTCCCACTCCGGAAAGAATGTGTCCCTCCCTGCTCTCAAGGGTAGGTGAGAGAACCTGGCCTGAAGCTCCTTCATGTGGTGAGGGTTGCTTATGACCTACATACATGCAAACAACTTTGACTATAACTAAAGAACGATGGGAAACAATCACAGAACCATGATGGCTCGGTTCCAGGGATGATAAACACTGTAAAATCTTTTTGGAACTTTTGGAAAGTGTAGCCTTTCATCATCTACTTTAGGACAGCACAGAAATATAACCATTTTAACTACACTTAACAATAATGATAGCCAGAGCTTTTTTTTTTTTTTTTTTTTACAGTAACATGAAAAAAGAAAATATTCAAGCAAGCTTAGTTTGAAGTTTGGTTTGGGTCACTTGCTGGACCCACCCCCGTATTCTCCTGATCATTTCCTGATGGGAATACAGCATATTAAAGAAGCAACAGCTTTGTAAATTTCTCTAGGAAGAGAAGGATCTGATAATATATTTAATAATAGTTTCTATTTGAAGGTTAAGGGCTTAAAACAATCAACCTTTTAATCTAAAAATGTCATTTGATGAGCACACAAAAAGTATTATTAATGGCTTTTTCCATAATTACAGTTCTTAAAGTTCAAGAAAAAAAAAAAATGTAAAAAAGAATGATTTTTAAGTAGAAGAGGTGAGCTTGAGTGACAGCAGAGGCAGACCATCAATCCTCAAAGCCACTCTGGACTTCAAAGCTGCTCTTTCCCCTTTTCTCCTGGGTTTAGTTCAGTGTTTCAGTTCGCTCTCCTGGTGCTGGAACATAAATAAAGCTCCATAATAAGCCTCTAAGCTGTTTTAGCTGTCAGCGTCTTTACCAATTACTGTGTTACTAGCACGCATGGACAACATACAAAAGATTAAAAAAAGAGACTTTTTCTGCCATTTCGAACAGGTGCTGGTCAAAATTAGTCAGGTTGTTAATATTTGTAGGATTGAATTTATCCGGCAGCAACCACTACAGGAAAGAATGACAAAAAAAATAAAGAAACCAAAATGGAAGACCTAGGTTGTGACTGTAGTAAAGACGCAAATGACTTCATCTATGATCTCTCTCACTCACTCTGTCAGTCTGGTTCAAAGTTGAGCTCTTGGTATAAGCATATACTACACACCTCAGCACTGGTTCATCAGTATGAAAGGAATAAGGAAATCTTTCCACCACTCGTCTATGTGCCTCTACCGGGTCGGAGAGTCAGATATGGAAAGCCAGGAGCTTAAGTGTCAGGAAATTAAACATAAAATGAAAACAAACTCCATTTTGAACTTTCTGCCATCTTTCTTCTCAATCTCCCAACCTGCATGCTTAACTTACAAAAGGGGGAAGACAGTCTGAGAAAAAGATAAATACAAAGACAGGAATAAAAATGCTGGCACACACAATGTATATTAAAAAGACTTTTTAGATGCCCAGACAGCATCAACAACTAGCTTCATTTCAAAACACAAACAAGGATACAAGGATGTAGACGGAGAACCATGAGCGATGATGCCTGCTGAAAAAAAATCTGTGCATTTCAGAAAACAAATGTTCTTTTTTTTCTCAAGGCAGTTAAGCTCTATAAACATATGATGTGGAGCCAAAGGATGTTGATGTCCACCATCACATTAAGTGCAAGCAGAGCTGAGGTGCTATCAGGTTACGCCGAGAGATAGGCTGACATGTTGCTGGCAATAGATGCAAAAACCACAAACTGATTGACCAAAGAGCCATACCCAGATCCAAGTTCAAGCTCCGTGACGAATCGAGATTGCAAGACAAAAGAAAGTCTCTGTTTGAAAAAAAAGAAAGAAAAACTTTCCACTACACAAATCAATAAACAGATAGTTCTAAACAGAGAAGAGCCGGGATTAAAAGAATGGAATTTTGGCAGCTCTTCAGACTGCGACCCATGAGAAATCACTTTATGTGTAATTTGTTCTCTAATTCCCAGGTCTCCAAATAACAACCATCTATTCAGGGAAACAATGCATATTTCTATAGAAAAGGAAAGAGGGAAAAGGATCAAAATTCTGACTATTTTTAAAGAATTAATTTACTATAGAACTGTCACTATTTCACTATCACATCATTCAAACATGTATGACTATCATAAAAGAAATAATACATTTTTCATAAAGTTTCATTGTCCAAAACATCATAAGAGCCCACTGAAATCCACTGCATGATCAAAATATTTTCGTGTTATGCACAAAAAAAAGTCACGCAGGTCCAGAATGACACAAGGGTGAGTAAATGATAGATTTTTTCATTTTTGATTCACCTTTTCCTTTTTAAAAGCTGAGCAGCAATAATCTCCTAATCCATCAAAGCAAGCGTGTGGCGCTGGAGGAGCTGGGTTACTGACACAGTTCTCTGAGGCCTCTGGCCCTGGTGGGTTCCTGCTTTCACCTCCCTGCCCCCCGCTGCCGCTGATGACTCTGATAGAAAAGAAACTCGGAGGAGGCCATCACAATCTGTCAGCTCCCACAACATCAAACAACGGCCAGGTCTTCCCGAACCGTTTCCAGGAAAAGATGCTGAAAAATAATACAGCCAAAGGGGTTTCCTACATGAGCTCTGGACTTACAACTCAAGTGACAGACTCTCCAGGCACCAAAAAAAAAATAAAAAATTTCATCTAGACATTTGATACCAATTGAGTAACACAATGTGATCAGTGTACATACTGTGTAATAATGGGAAGTTTGATGAAGGATGTTAATCACTGTTCATAAATCTCCACTAAGACAATGTTTCCTGTATATGATGTAACACCACTAGTGGCCAGTTAACATGAGGTCATTTATTCACTTACTAATGTGATGTCCTCATGATTAAGGATTTATGTCTTATTTGCAGGTGTGGTTCCAAAACCGCAGAGCCAAGTGGCGGAAGAGAGAGCGTTTCGGACAGATGCAGCAGGTCCGGACACATTTTTCCACGGCCTATGAATTGCCTCTTCTCACTCGGCCTGAGAACTACGCTCAGGTAGAGTACTGTCTTCAGTAATAGCTGGGAGTTAAGGAAATACCAGGAATGAACATTGATTATTATTACTATTAATGCTATTTAAGAAAAAAATAAATATAAAAGGTTCCATTAACAGTTCCTTTAAGGTACATCCCAATTTGCATCCTTACACACTCTTCTATGCCCCTTTTTTTTTGTATAAATAGTGCCAAATTCCAAAAAAGTGCACTTTGGAAGATGCACTTAATTAACTTGGTGGAAAAAAATTAGTGTGGAATGTTGGATGCTTCATGTACTCAGCTATCAGAGTTTTAATTATGTTCTGGAGGGGGAGTGGCTATCAGACTGAGGATGAAAAATTGTATTAGTTGTTATATATTAGTAATATATATTAGTAATATAATAATGTTTTGTTTTTTTTTAAAAGAGGGGTTTTATTCATGGTTCTTTTAGTAATTAGGGAAAAAAAAAAAATTGTACAAAAACCAATTCAATTCGACTGGTAAATAATTTTAAACTGTCATTTTAAAAAAAGTCATTGTTTATTTGTTTTTTTTTTCCAAAATGTTTTTGGATGCAGTGAATGGAATCTAATCATTCAGTCAATTATTAAGAAATCAGACTTTTTATGATGTAGATTCAGATGCTGTGGCACCACTAAAACCATGGCAGATTACTTTATCAACAATACACATGCGAGAACCGTTAGTGGAACCAATTTATTTTCTTAATATATATCATAAGCTCAATGAACAAGGTTAACTTTTTAAAACCTGGATGTAAAATAATGCTGATAAACATTTGGGAATTTCAAACGAAATCAGATCTGTGTAACCACTGATAATTGCGGGACCCGAGGAAGCACAATGTCGAGGTCAGGTCACACCAGGGCTGTGGCCGAGAACGACACGCCCTCACTGGAGAGCCAAAGAATCTCCTGGATTTATTATGAATATGTGGCCGGGTCGGAGGGCAGGGGTGGCTCTTTGGGGAGCGCGCCTGCAGCTGTGGAATGCAGCTTTGCTCACATCTGGGGCATCTCCCTGAGAGGGCTTTCATCTCCCTTCACAGCCCTCCCTCAGACCCCCACCTCCCCAGGCCCAGAGCAGAATACAGCCCTATCAATTCACTCTGTGCTCCCTCCGCTCAGCAGAGGAGGTTACTCTGGGTGTTGAAGGAACGTCTAGAGACAGGCATTCCTCCTCCACACTAGGCAAGCAGCTCCCACTCAGTACGGGACCAGATTAATGCCTCACAGCTCTTGATAAATCTCCACGTCGAGTACCACTGAGGATTCTGCACCTTTGCCAATGCAATATTTCAAAACAAGATGAGCCGAGCTTAATAAATGCTCTCATGACTATAAGTTACATTAAATGTATTAATGCTGAGATTGCATACTGTAAACGCATTATACCTTAATCTTCTGTGTTCGTCTTTGTTGCAGATTCAGAACCCTTCTTGGATAGACAGCAGCAGTGCGGCGTCTCCGGTGCCTGGCTGTGTTGTACCCTGTGACACAGTCACTTCCTGCATGCCACCTCATCCACATGCCGCTAGCGGAGTGTCTGACTTCTTAGGTGTGCCCCGTCCTGGAGGTCACATGGGACAGACACACATGGGCAGCTTGTTTGGGAGTCCAGGCATGAGCACTGGCATTAATGGGTACGATCTAAACATGGACCCCGACCGGAAATCCTCCAGCATTGCGACCCTGCGAATGAAAGCTAAAGAACACAGCGCAGCCATCTCTTGGGCTACATGACTCCCCGACGATCAGGACATTATCTCCAAGTCCCTCAGCAAATAAGAGAAGGAGCAAATGTGAACATCAGTTAGCCACAAGAGCATGACCTGGGAACAAGGAGTGCATGGACTGACAAAGAAAAGAAAAAAAGTAATAGAGATACCAGGAGATTTATTTCCATTTGAAGTTTAGAGAGGCAAGAGAAAATCAGAGATCATAAAACTGAGAATGTTCTGGCTTTGAAACTAGAAAGAAATACAAGAAAGATGACAGAAACTTGACATCTGAATGCATACAAAAATGAATAGAAAAAAAACCCTGCACTTATCCGCCACTAGTGTCCCATTTGTTAACAAACGTACAAGTATCTAAACGCATCTGGCTTCGTTTTCACCTCAGCATAATCAAAACCTGTTAAATTCTCGTTCTGTCACAGACTCTTTTTCCAAATAAGCCATCTCTGCCTAGACAATACAGTTTCTCACAGTAAAAGGCTTCTATTGTAGGGTTTTATTCAAATGTACATGCAGTAATCTAGGAAAACTGAACTTGCTTTTTATATTAACTTACTGATCACACCTATGATTAGTTCATATTGTGTTCATTATTAGTTCATTAATTCTGCTGGTCTTGTAGAAGTCTATCGACAATCTGAGACAGATAAGTACTACACTTCAAACAATTGAGCGAAGGCCTGTTAGGAGTTGCGCATCAGGCCAGAAAAGAAAGACATAGGTAACTAGGCACTAAAAGGGGGCTTCCACTTGCCTTGATGAATTGTGTGCACCCCAGTACCAGAAGTCTCAGGAAAAAAAAAACGTGCAATCTGCTAGAGCAAACCCAACGTAATATTATTGATCACTGGTAAATTACAGGCGGTAGTCAATATCCAAACTGCAATCTACCTTTCCCTTATTTGCAAGCACATTTCAATTTCTTCCTGGAAGAAACAGTTGTTCAACAGCAGTTTGGCAAGATTTAACAGCTGCATACTCTGAGGCACAAATCTTGGATCCATCAAACAGACTGTCTTATTCATTGTCAAACATAACTAAGAAACACAATCAACAGAGAATGAAGGACGCAAAAATAGGATGAGAACGTTTTTTCTTTGTGTTTTGAATATCCCGACACACTTTCATTTTTTCAGCGAACGTTGGTGCATTAGCTACACTGCCCTATTCCCAGCTATATAGTATGTAGTGTTGGGGCTGAAATTTGAGCCATGCTTCATTAATTTTTTGGCAGGAGCCCTCATTGCACCATCTCAAATCTGGGCATCCTCCAGCATGGCTCTGATTGGGTGGAAGCAATAGTGAGCTTCAGCATGTAATCACTGACCTTCCCGTGCGCAGAGGTGACTGAAATACAAAGCAAGCACTATTGCAAGGTACTACAAGCTTTCTGCTTTTCCAGAGTCATATTTAGATCAGGTAAAACAAAGCTGTTTGAAATCAGGAGACGAATCTGATACGTTCTGCCCTTTGGAGAAGCCATTCCTAATTTGTAAATGAGAACCACATTTCCTTTCCTTCATTCTGCTGTGAAGCTTATCTAGATCCCTGGAGATACTTGTACACACACACAACTTTTTTATTATAATACCAGAGGAGTGACTTACCTGGTTTGAGGGGGTCACAACATGGAATCAAGTTCCATATTAAATTCTGTTTTAGAATGACAGAACACTAGGCTTCCATTACTTAGTTTTTAAACAAGAACTCAAATATATAATGCACTGGAGGCAATATCATGTTAAACCCTGTAAAAGAATCTCATTGCCAAAAGTTAATTAGAAATCACCTGCTTACTGCTGCTCAGTCTTGTACCCCCCCATTGGCCTGGATATATGATATGTAAAATGTAGGGGCTTCCTGAAGTTTGAGCCATGCTTCATTAATTTTCTGGCAGAAATCTTCATTCTCTGCATCTCATGACTGAGCATCTCATCACTTAACGTAGCAAGGGACCTGTTATGTGCTTTTCATTAGGACTAAAACTAGCAAGGCCATCTGTCCTGAGCAACAGTTCAACCACCAATCCATGAGGAGTCCTGACACTCTCACTTTGGCCTTTAAGAGGTTGCTAAGAGGGTGAAGTGACTACAGTGTTCCGGTGTTCTGGGAAAGGACAATCCACACAGCTGTGTGCAGGGTAAATGCAAAACAAACATGCCTCGCACATGCTTCCCCTTCAGCTGTCATGGCTCTTCTTTCAAAGCCCCATGCTGAACACGGCCTGACCTGCTACTCCAGCCAAAGCATCAGCCCTCAGCGACTCTGAGTCAATGCACACCCGTGCTCTCAGGCAGACTTTTTAATTAACACAGAGACATCTGTGGAAGGGGATTCTGTGACAGAACAGAGCAGCGTGGGCTCAGTGTCAGCCTATCTTTAACTATTGTGGAACCGAGAGGGGCGTAGATGAAGCTCAGGTCGACAGTATCATTAGTTTGTGTAGCATCAGCACACATATACACTTCTGCAGCATTAAATGAGCTTACCTGCACAGAACAGAACGCAAATTATCACATTAGTTTACTCTTGTATTTCATTCAAAGGTAAATCACCATGTAAAAAGGTCATCAAAACAGTTCTGTAGAGAACATTGTACAGTACTCAAATGAAATGCTAGTTGTTAGATAGTACCTTGCAGATGCCTGTGAGTTACAGAGATTCTTAAGTCTCTGTCCCATCTCCTAAAACTTATACTACTGAAGCAGGCATATCCAAGTACTAGAATAATATAATGCTTTGTTTTGTGTGTGGTCGCATGTACGGTTTTCTTTGGATTCCTTTCTTGCATAAAATACCCTTGGAGCCTTTTTTTGTAAAATAATAATATCATTTTTAGAAATATATTATTTTATGTGTGACTGAGGGTTCTTGCTTTTGTTGTATTGTGGGTCTGGGGGATAAAACGCATTAAATTTGGGTTTTTGGTATGTAAATGAACTTTAAATAGTTGTGACGGCTTAAAGCTAAATGTATGGCTTTTGAATCATTTTTATTAATTATTTACTTTCAGGCTTGTTTATGTTCTATATATATATATATTGTGTGATTTACAACCGTAAGTTATTGCACTTACATTTTTAATTGTTTGATTTGCTTTGAACTTGAACATCTGATTCAAGCGGAATAGCACTATAAAATATGCATACTCAATCATAATGGTGAAGTATCGAGGGCTGGTTAACTGTTCATCCATGTGCTTCTTCAGATCAGTTTCAAATCTGAAAAACAGGCTGAATTTAGTTTAAACCTGGAACAAAAGTTTTTTTGTTTTTTTTAGGAAGACAATTCTGTTCTGGGGCATTTGACATTCTCAAAGCCGGATGTAACAGCCATCTTATATGATTAAAGACATACTGAGGACATGAACTTCCCCTTGGCTAAAGACTGTGCTTTTAACAAGGCTTTCCTTTAATGAGTTAAAAAAGCCAACATTTAAAAGCTTTACTATTACAGGTGCTGGGTATTCTTCTATGGATGTTTCATTTCATTTGACATTTTCTGTGTGCTCATGTTTGTTTGTTTCTCTAAATCCAGATGAATAATAAAAAAAATTAATGAAATCTCCCTGTGTAATATTCAAGTAATTGTATTCATAGATTGCCATTCATACATGCAGTTTTCAATTTATAAATCCAGATAAGCAGCACAAAACAAAGTGGATGAAAAAAAAACCTAACTGCTGATATTGTACATGTTCATAACAGCTGACAAATGCCTTCATATTGCAGAAGAGGATAGCTCAGATAGGCCTAAATGCTTGACTTTGATGATTAGATAAATGCTCCCTCTCATACATATTTTTCTAAAGTAGACAAATTTTGCATAAAACACTTAACAAGTTGCAGACAATCTGGCTCTCTGTGTGTAATTGGTCATACAGTGACATTTCCAATACTTAACATGTTGCTGAAATTTCCTTACCAGATTTTCACTTTCTTCATGCAGGAAGAGTCAGAACAGGAATAGATTTCTCTTCACAAGTTCACTCCCCATGGAGATGAAATGAATTTATCTCAGACGTGCAGGCTTCTGAACCTAAATCACTCAAAGCGCTCAGACATCTGCTTCTGGGCCCAGACAACAGAGGCAGCTGGAAAAAAGATGACAATTCATCCAAAACCTGCACTAAGTCAACATACCATCAAATTAGGGATGAGAATACGGATACTCAGAAGTGACAGGAATGAAAACACAATAATGAAAATGAAAACTTCAGAACATTTTACACCAATCAAAATCCAGCAACAACTATTCTAAAACGTTCATTAATTCTGTGATTTGTTTGAGGTCACGAATTTATGACAACTTATAACACTGTTAAGCAACAAATACCTCACGAACCTTGTGACATACGTAAAAACAAAAAACAAAACGCAAGATGCAAAGTTCAAAACAATGTACACAGAGACCACCGTTAAAAAAAAGACTAAAATGCACATTTCTAAATAAAGTATTTCTTTTTCCACAATCTCTTTATTACACATAATACACCTTAATGTAAAAAACAAATAAACAACAAAACAATTGACATATCAAAAAGAAATGTGACTAGAATTCATTGACGATGAATGAGTTCTTTGCAATTGCATGGCATTTAACCATACTGTTTTCAGCTGTACAATATATAACTCTGCAAATAGTGTCTTTTAATATCTAGTAATACCCAAAATATGCTTTAATTAGGCAGACATAAGAGCTGAACTAAGTAAAGAACATTTATATAAAATACTTTTTTTTCCAGCAACAAAGAAATGTCAAACTGATTTAACTCAAACTGTATTATTAAAATCACTAACCGTGACTGTGCAAAACAATATCTCATGTACAAACTAATGGCCCCAACTCAACATCTGAGATATTCGGTTCAATTTATGCTACAATTTGTTCAGCGTGATGCATATCTTTAAAATAAACAACAAGTTAAACTACAAATGTAAAATTACATTAATATATATCCTCCACTGTTTACCAGTGGGCTGTGATTCATCTGTATGCGTTTACTTTTCTTCACATGGATATAGTGTCAGTCACAAGAAAGGTTTAAGAGCGAGCCAAGCTCTGACCTGTCCTCATCAGACTCAATGTATCGTTTTATTTCAGCAACCGTCCTCAAACGTGAAAACACGATAATAAGTTATACAGTGCATCATTTCCCATTACACCACTAGTGAAACAGCACTCCTTATAGTCATTGGGTCAGATTCGGAAGAGATAGAGAAATCCTGGAGTGCCCATGGCCTGTTGGTGGGAAAGAGTTGTGGTAGTGTCACAGGCTACCAATGTTGGGGAAACTTTTGAGTTTCTCTGGGAAGTCGTCTTTATAGAGCACAGGATCAGCACGGTGCTCGACAACCTTCAGGGGCATGGTGCCAAACACAGAGGCGAACTTGTTTATGCACTCAGACCTGGAAAGAAAAAAAAGAGTGGAGGAAAACGAGAAACATGGATCATGGATCTGAAGCCAATGTCGGAACATTTGTCTTCCAAAAAATGTCAGTATCAGAATCATGGGGTACATGCACAATGTAAAAAAAACATTTGCCTGCCATTCCCAGGACCCTACACTTATGACAGGAAATGTATTGGGAGAGAAGCATAACCAGAGGCAGGAACCCCTTCATCAATCTAAACAAGTGTGACCCCTGGAAGGGTTCAGCAGCCAGCGCAGTCCCTGATTGGCTGCTACCACTCTGTATTCACGTCAAGGTCAAACACTCTCTCGCAGGCTGCTTCGGCTGCTTTAATTCCTCAAACACAGCTTGGAAGTATGAAACCAATCATCAAGACTGATTATGATTCAGCGGATGAGGAAACGGTTGTGATTTTCAAGGAAAATCAATTCAAGCCTTTTTGATGCATGCTTCGCCTGGTTCATACTTGAATTGAAACACAGAATGAATTAATGATTTGTGGTGAACCTCTGACAGAGAGGAAAGGCACAGTTCTTTGAGGAGTAACGTTTTTTTCGTAGGGTCCAGTGAATCTGAATGTTTTGATCTGAGAGCACAGGAAAGTATCTCCTGTTTTGGGCTACAATGAGCCAATTGTTGGTTAAACCCACAATGTGTTTCAGATGCCAAGAATGCTGCAAAAGTCCCCTCTGCCCAGCTAAAGGGAATCCCTGTTTATACTGTACCTCTCCACCATGTGCGTCTGGTCTAGGGACAACCCGTCAATCGCTGTGCACTCCGGGCATTTGAATTTCTTCCGAGGAGTAACCTAAAGAATGAAAAAAACAAAAACAAATTTGATGTATTTGATTTAACTCTTTAAGTCTCAATTAACTATTTTTTGTTCAATCTCAATGTCTCACTCTCAAACTGTCAGTTCTGTCCAGTTTTGTCCCAAGGTCTTTCTCATCAAAATGATTGTCTCATGACATTGTAAAATTTGTTTTAGTTCGACCAGATTTTTGTCAAGGCAGTGCTATCATATTGGGTAACACTTTATAATAACTACACGCTATGAATCATTAGTTAAGCATTAATAAATAGTTAGTTCATCCTTTATAAAG
>JAUCMU010000125.1:10508467-10540791 GCA_032275025.1 Enteromius treurensis | reverse complement strand
AAAATAATCCTTACAGTGAAAGTGTGGTACACTGACATTGAGGTTTTGTTGTTAATGAATTATTGAAAATGATGAATATATTACTGATAATAATATTATACTGTTTATTAAATATGAGTATATATAATTCATAATGCATACATATGCACGTGTATACTTAAATGAACTTTTATGTGTATACAAATGCTATTTTTTATGTTATATATATATATATATATATATATATATAATTTATATTAAATTAGTATAAATATACAAATTAAATACATGTTGTTATTATATATAATTATTAAATATACACAGAACACACACATATTATGCAAAAAAAAAAAAAAAAAAAAAAAAAACGTATTTATCTATCTGTCTGTCTGTCTATCTCTACATATCAATATTTATTTATTTTACACACACACACACACACACACACACACACACACACACACACACACATATATATATAGATAGATAGATAGATAGATAGATAGATAGATAGATAGATAGATAAATATATAATATTACATATGTTTATTAAAGTTGTATTGCCTTTTTAATGTAACACTTGTATTTAGTAAGTATGTTTGGAGCATAGTGATTATGAACATATTGTATGTTCAAAATTGTACTTTTGGATACCAGAGGAAAAACAGCATCTGGGGTCAGAGCAACGTTAGGGTCTGTAAGAAATGACAGTTTTCTTTGGGCCAGTTATTTGTTTAACATTTGAGTTTCAGCCAATCACACTTTTAGAATGGACTGCGAAAACTTTTCGAAATCTTTTTTTTTCTTTTTTTCAGTGGATGTAAAACGCAAGCCGAAGAATGAAAGAATTCTGACACGAAAAAGCGCTTCCAGATGCAAGCTCTTTCTGCGTCTCTGCTGGTGTCAACATAGTTTATCGATGCATGAATGCTGCTAGTGAGATTTGCGAAATCTTAGCATTCAAGACCGAGTGTGCTTTTATTTGGGTGTACATGCTTCTGAATCGTAGATATTTACAAATATAAATGTGCCTGCACGCACACACACACGCGCGCACACAGCTTTTCTGGCTGCAGCTCAAACATTATGACCCTCGATTCAGCCACAAAATCAGCTTTTAAAGACAGCCTTTTCAAATGGAAATATATTTGTCCGTCAAAAGGGTTTGTGTGTGTGTGTGTGAAGAGCTGGGTTAGATTTGATGGTAATCGTTTCCTCTCTCCTGTGCTTGACCTGATAAGGGTGTGGAAACCCTCCTCTCCTCTCCCCCCGTCCCCTCTTTCACCCAGCACTCCTCCTTTATTCTGGATCTCATCTGCAGATTATCTTTCTCTCTCAACCAGATATTTAATATCCCTCAACTGACTGGGGATTTTTTGAGTGATGGCAGAGCATTTTTATAATTGTTTTGTATTTTTCTGTAATGTTGTAATTAAATATATATATACATATATATATAAAATATGAAGATATTTTGCTACGTTAACTGCAGTCTTTTGCATCGACTGTTAGAAACATTTTGAAAAACTGAGTCTATAAATATTCATGTCAAAGTTGTTTGATAATTGTCAGATCCAGTCAGATGTTCACGGTCTTCACTGGGCCTGTATTGAGAGAGTTGTTTGACTGGCAGAATACCAAACACACCAGTGGTTCTCACGTCTTTCTTCTTTAACTAACTGTGTTTTGACACTTGAACATATCCTAGTATAGCTACCCGCATACATGCAGACAGAAAGATTAATATATTAAAGATCTGTCAAACAATGTGTCAGGAGGTGCCAGTGAAGTGCGTTATAACAACGCTGGTGTTTAATTTGACCCTGGAAAGTAGTTTCTTCTGTGTATTTTTTCATTCTCTTTCTCTTTCATGACTCTGAAGACTGAAGTAATAGATGCAGCAGATCCTGCGAAAAGTTTTGACAAAATAGAAAAAATACAATTTTAACACATACACATGCTGTTTACTGGATTTTTGATCAAGCACAGCTTTGTTGAGCATAAAAGGTTTTTGATCAGTAGTAGTTATAATCTTATAAATAATATTGTATTTATTAAACTTGGTAAAACTTTATTTTACGGTTACATCTATTAGTTGCATATTAGCATGCATATTACTAGAATGTTAGCCATTAATTAGTGCTAATTAAGCACAAATTAATGGCTTATTCTATATTACCTCATTCTATTTAATACTCAACCAGAAGGAATTTCTGTGCAAATTCGGGAGATGGCTCGGTGGCGTTTAAAAAGGCAACAGAAAGCATTAATTACAACATAAATTAATGACATTTATGATCAGTAATCTATACAATAAACATTCCTGCCATTAGCCTTTAAGTGTATGTAGCCTCTGTGTATTAATATAAAATACAGACATACAGTACAATTTATACGCTAACACTTTATTTTAAGGTCTCTTAACTAGTTGCTTATTTTCATGCATATTACTAGAATATTAGCCAGTTATTAATAAGCGCATATTAAGGCTTTTTTTTTTTAATCCTACATTCTACATTATTTTATGCACTAACTATTAATAAACAAGCAAAATAGGAATTAATCGAAGGAAAAGTCATAAATAATAGTGATTAAGTGTTCTCTATTCTATTCAAGGGTTACCGTATATACTGTACATATTCAAATTAAAATGTGCACATTGTAATATTCTGTGTGTGGGTAGTTTCTTGTCTTCTTGTAACTCGGCTAGCTTGTCTTTTTTGTGGTTTATAAGGGATAGTTTAAGACTCTTGGATAAGGACGTTTCTAGAGCAGTAGTAGCTTTGTTGTTGCTCATTGTGTGTGTGTTATCATGTGTCTGTCCTCACGTCTGTGTCTCTCTGTATCTCTCCCCGGCTGTCTCCATTTACCATTATTAATCAAATTACACCTGCTAAACTTTCCCAGCTCTCCTTTAATTCACGTCTTCTCTTTCATTTTATTGCCTCTGTCCATCGCGCCCCGTCTTTCTTTCCCCCTCGCGTTTTCACTAGCGAAAATAAAACGAAAATGAAAAAGTTCGGCGGAAATATTGAGGCAACAGGTTAATGAATTAATTTTTTCAATTAAGATAAAGAAGCACTTGTTCTCTTGACCTGCGGGCCATGAAGACACATCAAAGCTGTTTTGTACTTCAGAATATGCATTCATAATGGCCATGGGTTGGATTTCTCCCTCTCATTCTGTCGACGCTCGACCCGTCCCAACATTAGCTGTTCAGATATGCCATTAAAAAGAACCTCTCCAGGCTCTTTTCTCCTTAAACGAACAATTGCACCATCCCAGTTCAAAGTTTACATTTCATATAGTTAAATGACTCTTCTCTATGATGCAACTTGCGCAAATATGTATTATAGGATTAATTGCCTTTCCACACACTTACATATAGCAGCTATGCATGCCTGCACACACATTTGTGCCTATTTAACGCAGTTCAAAGTTGAAACGACCGAGGAATTACCTTGAACTGAAGGAAAGTCATTAGAGGAGCATTTGAATATGCAAATCGCATGTTAAGATTCAGAAGCTGCTGATGTGTTCTGAACGCAAAGCGCCGACTCTGCGCTTTTCCTCCGCCTATTGTTCCTCAATCAAACCTGATGGCACTTTTAATCAAGCCGTTGATCTAAATGAAACTTTTAATTAAGTCTACAATAGATTCTAGACGCAATTTCTCAAATTCAGCAAATATCATAGCGGAATTTGTGTATAGCAAGTATATTTGAGTGTTGTTATTCGCAATCTGTTTGTTGTTGTCCCCAAACATTGGAGTTTAATGCTAACAGCTGTTTGAGTGTTCGGGGTGTTAAATGTGCCTTTATTGTTATCTATGGACTTTTGTAATATAGGTAATGTTTGGGAAATAAGTTAAAAATATAATGGTTAAAAAAAAATTGTATATGTAAATACTAGCTACAGTATATGGGGTAGGTTTAGGCTTAGGGGTAGGCTCAGAGTTATTACCTTGTTATTGTAATTACTGTAATCAGTACATAGTATATACATGACGAACAGGACTGTAAAATAAAGTGTAACCAAAATCTCTATAATATTGAATCTATCTATAAATATCTATATGTAAGCAAATGCACACAAAGGAAGTGTGTGTGTATATATATATAAATATATATATATATATATACACTTGAACTTCAGTTGCAATCATGAAAGGAAAGAGGTCACTAAAACATTTATGTGGAAACATTTATTCACCACTGAAAAACAAAAGGAAAAAAAAGCCAACATTTTTACACCTCAGAATTCTACAGCTGATTCTATTTAAATATTCCAGAGCACCATGTAATATTTTACTTTTTATAAGTAATAATAATACTAGCAGCATCTGTCTCTGTTAGTGTAGTTCTGCTCACACTGCATAGCCTTGCATTGCCCCCTACTGAAGAATCATCAACAGAGAATCTCTCTCTTTCTTTCTCTCTGCGTTTCTTTTACTATCTGTTGTTTGCATTGCCTGTGCTTTTTCTCTCTCTGATTTATTCTCTAATTTTCCCCTTGCTTTGGACATCTTTATACAATTCTACTACAGCATCAGCTTAGTAAAAATCTGATTTTGTATTGTTTGCTATGCAAAATGTTTGGTACTTTTAATTCAGTTCATTTATTCGTTTGTCTGATTTTGATACTCCACTTCAGACATTCTACTAACAGTAAGTAACCTGTCAACTAGCAGTCGTTAGAGTATTAGTAAACTGTCCGCTTCACTTCTAAAACTTTATTTTAATGGGTCCACAGCACATATACACATACATACTGACTATCAGAGACTTTGCAAGTATATGTCAACTCATTCTACTAACCCTAAACCTACCCACAGTCCACTCTGAGAGTTAGTAGACATGCAGTTGTGAAGTTACTTACAGTTAGTAGAAATATCGGTAACACTTTATAAGAACTACACGCTATGAATCATTAGTTAAGCATTAATTAATAGTCAGTTCATCCTTTATAAAGCATTGTTCCAACATTAATAGTTATTAGTAAGCAGTTTATAAATACATTTATAAATGCCTTGTTCTTGGTTTATAAGCATATCTAAATGTACAAAGGAGATTTAAAGGGCCAGTTATCTTCCTAACAGAAAAAAAATAAACAAACAACACAGAACTATTAATTCCAAGATGCAAAAAAATATAAAACTGCACAACTGTACACTTTAAAAAAAAAAAAATCTATGAAACTCAAGGTGTGTTTCTCATTTATCAAGTGTACAGTTGCTTTTACATCTTTTTTGAAATAATAATTTTTACAAATTATTTCTGTGTTTTGTATCCCTCTGTGTTGTGTTCATTTAACTTCTCAGTTTAGAAAATAAATGAGCCTTTACATCTGCTTTATAAATGCTTTACAAGCTATAAATAGTGAGCTCACAAAAACAGACATCTGGCAACTACTGAATGCTTTACAACTACCTGACCTAATCATGAATTATAGCAGGAACAAGTGCTAATAAAGCATTTATTAACACACTGAGCAACTATTATCATGCGTCTAAATAATACGATTTATTAATGTTAATTTAAATAATTGATTAATCATTTACTTCGACTTTCTAAATGATCTTATTAAACACTGACAACTCCTAAATAACTGGTTTGTACATAACGTAATAATAAAAAAAAAAAACGATAAACTGATCATTAATAAAGTATGAAAATACAGTAAGTAAACATTATATATACGCTCAAGAACAAGGCGTTTACAGATGCACTTGTAAACTGTTTACTAACGCATAACAATGGTTTATAAAAGGATGAAATAAATGCTTACTAATGCTTAACTAATCATTCATAGTGTGTAGTTATTATAAAGTGTTACCCAATATTGTCCTCATGGTGGTTCTTACACAGTGTTCTAATTAATCAGTTTCTTAAGAATTTGAAGGTGCCATCTAAAACATTCTGAGAGTTGGTTCCCAAGGAGCTGAAAACACTATTCTAAAAGGTATACTGTTTTCTTACATTGTATTTTATAAAAAAACATGAATAAACATCTGAAAGCAAACTGAAATATACTGTACACGAGAGAAGAGTAACTTGTACTTCAATCGCCCTATCATCTACAGGTAGGCATTAAATAAACATTTATTTCAGGAAAGCTAGGAAAAAAATAAATAAAATACACAATTTTTAGAGGAAACGTTAGTATGCAGAGTTTTCTTTTTTCATCCAGTGCATAAAACTCAAGTGTTTTATCTGTTTTTACCTCAAATAATAAAACTGTCTGACCTGCATGCATCAGTGTCTCCCAATTTCGTGCTGAGAAATCATGACACACTCCTCATATTAAAAACAACAGAATTTGACACAGCATTGATAAGGTTGTTTAATAATGTGCTGGGGCTGTAATGATGGGCTTCTGTGAAGTATGTGTATGTGTGTGTTTGGGAGCTGAGTGGGAGGAGATGACTTGATGACAGGTCATATAAGTCAGATGTAATGAGAGAGCAGTTCGTGCCCATGGCCTAGCTAAATGAGCGTATCTGCCGCGCTCATTAGACGAATGATGTACAACCTCTCTGCCCCATCCCTCCTTCAACAACGCGCACACACATTACTGACACTCTCCCAAGTGGGAGCGCGGGGTTGGGGCACTAGGAGGTGTGGGTGATGTGGGGATGTGGAGGAGAGAGGGGAGAAGGTTCACAACGTAACTGACTGCAGAATGAATGTGCCCCAGTGAGCTTAGAAAAACAGAGCACGCAGGAGAGAGGCAGACAGTGACATCCAGATAACAGAGGTTAAGGCCAGGACTTTACAGGACGAATAGCACCTGGACAGAGTCACTGTAGACTACAGACTGTAGGGGCTTGAGGAGAAAGGCGAAAGCTGATCAGAGACAGAGCTAGAGGGAACACTGTCAGAATGCCCACATTCTTTTAGGGAACGCCCACACTGATTTTTAAGGGGTGATACTTTTAGTTTTTTTCCATCATGATCTATATCCACCTGTCTGATTCTTTAAATGAAAGCCCTAATATTTTGCAATATCAACTGTGTTGCTTACAATGTTTCCTGCACTCCTTTTTCATGATGGCACTAGACTGCTATTGAATCCCAGGTGCTACAGCAAAAAAAGCTTGCAGTTTTAAATAAACGTGATGGGATTTGGTTTCCTCATTGTAAAAACAGAATTATACTACAGTTCAGTTTTAAGTTTAAGATCAGTTATATTTGTTTTGGAAAAAATTGATTGCTTTTTGCTATTCAGCAAGGACATTTATAATGTTACAGCAAAAGAGTTCTATTTAAAATACATGCTGCTGAACATACCATTTATCAAAGAATAAAGAAAAAAAACATAACAGATTAAGCAGCATAACCGTTTTTTAAATTTTGAATGGGAAAATATATAGGAAACACTAAGTCTTGGCTTTTGATATTAGTTTCAATTAGTGCTTTGGGTAGGCAAAATATGGTGCTTTGTGTACTCTTATTTCAGAAAAGCAGATAAATAAAATATGGTCTTCTATGATATGGCTCACTTGATTTCCTTCAAAGTGGTTACAAATCCAAAACTCACAGGCACTATCAGAACATAATCGTGCATATTGCACTCAGAGCTTGTGTTACCTTTATTGGGGCTTTGCCAGTGATGTTGGCCACAAGGAAATTCATGGCAATATCTTCACAGTTCATATGAGCATCCACCCAGTTCTTAATGTCTCCAGGCATTTTATACGTGTAGAGATAGTTGAAGTACTGAAAGGAAACAAACCATTTTGATGAAAAGAATGACCTTAATTGAGGGTTTTGAATTACAAATGATAACTCCTATCAATCTCTGAGGGACACAATAAGGGGGGACAGGGACATGGAGGATCTGTGCTGTACCTTATGATAGAAAGCAGCTCCAGTCAAGACCATTGACACTTCATTAGTCCACTCCGATTCATATTTCCACTTGCCCATTTCGTGGTCCCATAAGTGGAGCCGTCCGGGATATCCGACCAGCCTATCTGGAAACTCACGCCATACCTATCCAGACACACAGAACATATGCGATGATATAAACCCATAACAAAATCTAAGTCCATAAAAGATCAGTCAACTGTTCAACAATTACAGTCATTTTAGACAATACAGACTTCAAAGGATGGTAAACCTTGAATATCTAGGGTTAAATCAATGACGTTTAGGTCTAACGGCTTGTTAATCCTGACAACGACAGGCAGGCCTATAGAATATGATGTAGAAATTCTTAAATGTCATTCCCGAGTAGCAAAAGCAGCTAGTGTTTTAACCATGTAGCCATGTCTAAAGCTGTCTTCCATTTCATACAATTATCCATAAATTACACTTCATTTCTCTCAATAGTGTATAAATGCCTGCAGGTGAGTTTGAAGGCAAGCATGTAGCCATGGACAGCATTGCTTGTCCTGTCATCCTTCATATATGGAAAAAAAACTAAATTATTAAAAAAATAGAGACTTCAACCACAAGGAATGCTTTGAGATGCCGAGCACAGATTTAGGCAATAGAGGATGTTTCAAAAATCTTGTACTGCATGTAAGCTCAACTTTAAGTAGGAGTGACCCAAAGAGGTACTGGGATCACGGTTGTGCTCTATCATCACTGTGCATGTGGGGAAGGCAATTAATCCCTAGTTGCTCCAGATACAATCCCTGGAAATACTGTGAATTCAGGCAACTACTTCAATCGTATCCATTTAACTATTAAGATAAAAGGTGCTCATTCTGTGCGATAATATGGAAGTCACATGCAGATACTACTATTTTCAGACCTGTTTTGTTCCTACACAAGCCAAACTAAGGAAGGAAAATAACCATATTCCAAATAAAGCATCACAGCCTCGAAAAACAAGCTATAAAGGCAAAATGTATTCATTTCTCCCTGAATGCAGCAATAGCTGAATTTCCTGAATTATAAATAATGCATCCAAAATGAAAGTAAATGTAAATTAAAGTTTGGAGTAAGTATATATTTCATCATGAAGGTTATTGATGCTTACAAAGGCTTAATCTATATAATAAAATATATTACTGTCAAAGTGTAATTTGTTTTGAGATTTTAAAATCAGAATTTTAGCAATGCTGCATTCTTTAGTGTCACTTAATCCTTTAGAAATCATAGGTTTGCTCATTGAGGGTCAAGAAACATTTATTAACTGTTGAAAACAACTGCCTAGATTTTTGTGGGAACTGTGTTTTAGGTTTCCTTGACGAACAGAAAGCATTTGAACAAAGAACAGCATTTACTTGAAATCAAAATCTTTTGTAAAATAATTGTTTTACTGTCACTTTTGATTCATTTAATGCAATCCTGTGGGAAAAAAAGTATTCCTTTCTTTTTTTTTTTTTTTTTTTTTATCTTATTGGGCCCAAACTTTTGAACAGCGTATGTGCTTTGTTAGAAGGACTGTTTTTTAACTATGAAAGACCTAATATTGTAGCATAGGCTGACTTCAAGCTATGCGTAAATACAAACCTTCATCAGTGAAGTACATATTCATAGTAAGTAGTACACAAACAGGGAATTAGTGATTTTACTACCTCATATCCAAACTGCAGCTCATCTGAGGTCAACATTATGATGTCATCATCAATGGCCAGAACAGCTTCTGTTTCGATCTCATCAAATGGGAAGAAGCGATTGCTGAGCTTGTTTTCTTTGGTGCGCAACACTTTAAGAGGTACCGCCACTTTGGGCCAGAGCGACTCTGTTAAAGAGAGAAGGAGAAAAAGAAAACAGTGAGCTAATAATAATACAGTGTCAGTTTCAGAGAAGATGAAAAACTATGAGAGATGGCAGCAACTGTGGAAAAGAGAACATGGGTGGATAAATCTAAACACATCACTGAGTAAAAGCACATATGAATCTGACCACACTTACATTCTTTTCAGGGCAGAAGAGACAACGCTCTTTATTTTCAGTTGCGTAAGAGCTTGGGAGGAGTTCAGAGCACGCAGAAGACAGATGGCACACAGAGTGTCACCTCATAAAACTGACGAGAGAAAGTCTACTGGAGCTCAAACGCAGAGACCCTAAGACTGGGGGAGTCAGCAATTATACTTCTACCCCAAAGCTGGGGTATAGACCCTGGAAATCTCAGGAGATCTGGAATGAGCTCATCTCCGTTAGGTCGACGCAATTCAGCCTACAGTGTACTTCCACAAGATGACACAACAAACTGTGAGAGGAAAAAAGAAAAAGTGTTTCCTAACTGCCTTAGACAAAGGCGGAAAGAAGAGCCAGATCTTAACATGCAAGAAAGCTGATACTGTCTACACATCCGAGCCTGGCATGGAAGGCTCAACAAAAACTGAAACAAACGCAGACAAGATGGACTACAAAGACAAGTAACATTTTAACAACTAAAACTAACTGGCATAATCCAGAACACCACAATGCACAAACCTAGACATTAACACATCATAAATACACACCATAAGAACTAGCAGGAATCTTGACGGCGTCAAAGAACTTGTGCAAAAGCTTTTTAATAGCCTGTAATCACTTCCTTGCCATGCACTGAAATTTCACTTGGGCTGTACTTTATGTAGGAACATTTTAAAAGAGCTTTAGCAAATTATATCCCCTGTGACACCACCATATAAAAGCTCTCCTCCCCTCCAAGTATTAAGCCCATTGAGAAACTCCCTAAAGTCACCAGCACCTCATTAAAATGACAAACAGTCAAGACTTGGGCAGCTAAAGCTGTTTGAAATAAACAAACATAATCAGCGATGGAAAAGGGTGTGGAGGAAATCCATCCTCATCAGGGCCTGAGCTCCAGGTTGACCCGTGAACAGACCTTATTAATTCTAATGGGTCACAAAAGCTTGAGCCTGGCTTCACCGACGCCTCTAATCAAAGGCAACAGTGAATCATAAGTCTACTTCAAAGTATTTCCCTTCATATTGGCATTACTTTAATCTATGGAGAGGATATATTTAATTCCCTATTCCGCCTTTTTTTCCAAGGGACTTCATAAACAGGCGCATACCTAATCGCCTTGTTAAGCAGTATCATTAGAGGCAGAGCTCCAATAAATAACTACTAATATCGGCTTATTTTGACATGTCTAATGGGCCATAAATTTGACTACAGCTGTACGAAAGGGAGACCGTTATGGAAACGATCCTTTTGGTTTGACAATAAAGTTTAAGGGTGGACATCTGGTGAAAACGGGCCATATATCACAATGAATTAAAATAGACTTAATTCGTCTAGTCAGGAGTTATGGGACGCGCAGATATTAACAGCTCATTGACGGTCAATGAGAAAAGCCAAATTTCTGCCATCTCCTTACAAGCATCTATATGCCAGGAGTAGTAACAAACACTTGGGTTCTCGCTCTATATCTGAAGATAAACCAGAGCGGTTTGGCCACAGACCAAGGCACATCATGCTTTCAATTCTCCAACCTCAAGAGGAACATGATTTGGCTACCCGCTGGCTTATCATTCATCTGTTCCATATCAGGGATTTCATGTCTTTTGTAAAAGCCGCACAACTGCATTTCATAAGAGCGTCACATTTTTATTCTTTAATAACTGAATCTGTCAGAACAACAGTGTAGCTTTAGTCACAATCTCTTTTCAAATTCAACAATTTGAAAACCAAAAAAAGAAAAAACATTTCGTCAAACTAAATTAGTTGTATTATCCTGACAGAGAACGGCAATGTTATTGAAGTTCTGGCAGGTGTCAATAATAATCTTTATGCTATAGCCAGAAACTTATGAATGGCTGATCTTAAAATTCATTGTTTCTATATATTAACACTGTTTAAAAGAAATATAAATATAATCCAATACAAAGGCATGTATCTAAAGATAACATTTAACAGCGTTAGTAAGTTGGTGTTTTAAAGATGAACTTTAAATGGGTCTTACATAATGATGAAGGTCATCTGAAGGATAAAAATAGCGTAGATAAGCATGCAAAATGAAACATAAAATATCAGCCGATGCATATTTATCCAACAGTCAATACATTGTATACAAAAAAAACAAAAAACAACATAGATGCTGACATGGCAATAAAAATAACTACGTACTACGATATCATTACAAAGGCTACATTCATGGCAAAAACACTAAAGTGAGAAAAACATTTATAACAAAACCCTATACTGTGACACTAACCTTCAGGAGGGCTCTTGTTCTGGTTGTTCCACACCACCAGTAGTTTGGCCAAGCTGGGCACCTTGGAGATCTCAGTGATGACCCTAAAGAGACTTTCGATTCGATCGTAAGTCAAGACCACAGCCGTGAACCCTGGTGAACGTGGCGGTATGAGAGGAAGAAAAAGTGGACTGTTCACACTTGTCCATTTCTGTTGAAATAAAAAAAACAACAATTAATTTAAATAAATCAGTGGGAAACTCCGTAAGATAAACAGCAGCTTCAGTCAAAACATGGCTTTATTTGGAAACATGCATGGGCTATAAAATTGAAAGATTACTGAGAATGCTAATAACCAGCAGAGGTGGGTAGGTGATTAAAAGTAGAATGGAATGTCGAATGCACAACCAACAAAGTTTAGAGCAGAGCTAACAAACAGCTGGAGCAGCATGCCATGACCTTTCATTTGCGCCAAACATTCACCGAAACCTTCTCCTTCAGATGAAAATAAAAAGCCAGGATCTCCTTTTCTATATAGAACTGCTATCAGCTGGACTTAAAAAACTACCAAATAAAGCATCTCTATTGCAGTTTAATCCACAAAAGGCTTTGTGTGCATAGGTGCTACATTCCTTGCGGTAGTCTAAATTTCAAAAAGTGGACGGATTAAGAGAGAATGTTCTCCTTAGCTGACCTGAGTGAAATCTGGCAAAGAGCAGAAGACGACTACGTGAAGATCGAATAGACTATGGTCAGATAATAAGAGCTAAATGAAATACTTCCTTGCTTCAGGCTCTTTGTCATTCCATGGCATCTGTCCATCCTTTTCTTGTTAACTGTTATGTATCTGAATTTGATTAGAATGTTAAACTTCCTGGTGTTCTTCTTGAAATAAAATGCAAACATATGCTATCCACTGAAGCTTGGTCAAAACATCAACAGCTCTTAATATTTCCCTTTCTACAAAATAAGTATAGAAACTGAAAACTTAATTCCTGTGTCTTTTGTTAAGACCATTATGTCTAGTCAGCACCTATCAGTATGCTTAATGTCATCAAGAGACCATTAACATCAACTTTTACTGATGATCTCGACCCACGCAGCCCCCCCCAAAAAAGAGATCTCCATCACAAACACAATATTTCTCAGAACCATTCTATCCTCGCTTCATAATATTCAGAATTGGACACACTCAAGCTTCTAGCCGTTAAATAGTTAAATATCAGATCTGAGCTCTTTCTCTTGGGTACAGAACTGAATATAGGCTCAGATTTCTTTTTGATACCATTTCTGCTTTATTCTTTATGTGCCACAGTTTCATAAAACTAGTGTACTAATCCATTAGACCACCATCAAAGAGTACTGTAAAGCGATCCACTTATTAATGAGCACAATTCCGATTCTAATTTGGATCTCTTTTGTTGCTATTAATCCAAAGCTGCTTTGTCGAGAGTGGAATTTTATGATTGCACTGCAATGAACTCTGGTGCAGCAGGGGTGCAGATGAGTCTGGCAGGACTGGGGTGAAGCAGGGGTGCTGGGACGCTATCGGCGTCAGTGGCTGTCTCCTGCCAGTGTGGGGCTTGGCTCATCTTCCTGGACCGCTTTAAAACAGCCTGTAAACTCCCAAAGATGCACGGACTGGAGCCCAGATCAAGTGACACTGTAAAGTAAATACTGCGAGTGCTTAAATGGCCTCTGATGCGGTCATGAAGACTGCTGTTTATTGGCCCGAAGGATAAGAACTGAACGCAGACTGAGTACACAAACTTACTCTACCGTTCATGGTCTCTATTTTGTCAGTAGAGAAGAGACACAAAGCGAAACTCCATTGAAAAAAAAAAAAAAGAAGAGAGAAAAAGCTTGCTTCGCTTTAAATTTACAGAATAGTTTGAAGAGTTTTCAGAAGACCTCCCAATGCAAAAGAAAAAAACTTGGACCTGGTTTCAATAGATTTAGTGTGAAAGATTATTTGCATCTGGTGTACAGATCCAAAACCCTGTAGCTGAAGCCACTTTCATTTTCATTTAAAAAAATAAAGAAATTTTGTCTACGTAAAAATCTCACTTTTGCTGTGAGGCCTTGATTTAAATATTCCTCATAACAGCACTGACGACGCATCCTTTAATCAAGGCGTGTGTTTGATTATAAAAAGTAAAAAGGCCCCACAAAAACAGACCCCTAAGAAGAGATGCTATGTAGCTGATAGTCTACAGCAAGGCTGTTGGCCCATTACACCCTCCTATCCAGCAGCTGCTGAAGGTGCCCGCAAATAGAGAGCCGTGGTTAACCAGCTCCCTCTCAGCGTCCGCCACGGTCTGTCACCATGGACACAGCCGTCCTTCGTACAACATCAGTCAACCATCCTGCTAATAAAAAACAAACTTTATACGCCAATGGAAATTTCTTTGAGGTGCCTGACACGGACACCAAAAGCAGAAGGGGAAATAATTAAAAGTACCACTGTGACATATAAGTGGTAAGATGAATAAAGAAGAACACTGGGGTGTGGCTCGTATAAGCTCGGTTTGAATGCTCTGATCTAATTGGGCAGGCTCCAGTGCGGTTCAGAGTAAGTCGAGACTTTGTGATTTGTTAAAGTAAATAAGCAGGAAAACAAGACTAATTTTTCATTCCAACAGTCAAAGCCAGAATATTTGCTTGCGGTTAGTCAGTGTTCACCTGCTATTTGGAACAAGCCGTAAATGACCGGGTTCTTAACTTTTGGCTTGTTTCAGAGAATGCAGATTTGCTCAAACCAAAGACTCTCCGAGGTCTGAAATATGATGCCAAGAAGTGCCATTTAAACCTCTTCATTTATACTTCGAAATGCATCATACAGAGAGAAACTTCACCACCTAAAGACAAGACTGTTATTATCATCTCAGATGTGAAAGTGTGTGGGTTGGGTACAATTACTCAAGAAGAGCTTGTTACTGGGCACCAGTGTTCTTTTGTCACACGTGAAAAGAAGAGGTTACAGGCGGCTCGAGTGATGGTGAGGGATTGCAGGCCGTTTCATGTGGGCCGAGGGGGCTTGGCGAGTCTTGCAGCTGGGATCATACTAGTACAGCTTTGGGATTAGTCGAAAATGGAACCCAGATGAAAGCATGGACGCCTGTTCAATTGCAAAGGCTCAGTGCGCAGAACATTTACCTCCAGATACTCATTGAAGCTGATGGGCAGCGATTGCTCACATCACAGAGACCGGTCTAAAATAAGAGCTGCATTCTAAGTGGCAGCGGCTTCCTGCAGATTTGAACTGTCGAGAACAGGCACCGGTCACGTTGCTTTAGTTTCGTCCTTCAAACGGATGAATAGTGCCTGCCTTCTTTCCGATCTCAGAAAAAAAATGGGATGGGAAATGTATACAACACCGGAAAACACGAGGCATATGCAGTACATGTTTACAAACCACACATACGAAGCAGTAGCTTATTTTCTTCAGCTCTATTAAGCTTCAGCATTTAAAAACCAGATTAGACTTCCTAAAAAGAGTGATGTTAGATAATAAATGTATGATGGAACATAAAGTATTCGTTTGGTAAGTAGAGGCTGAATGCGAGTTCCCTCAGAAGTCACGCACAAAAAGCTGCCTGTCCTGAAGACGTCTCCTAAAGGCAGAGCTGGAGAAATGTGCTTTCAATTATGTCCCGGTGGATATAGGGAAGCAGAACAAGAAATGCACTCGATTTATGTACTGCTCCGATTCTGCGCAGCGTGTTTTTACTGAACATTCAGAAAGTATTTAATATTTCCTGTAACATTAGCAGTCAAACAGAGACAGGACTATTAGCCTCTTGGGGGTCTGGATCCCTTCATTTGATCTGAATGGTAGTAAGATGCTGAGAACCGGTGAACAACATCAACGACGAACAAAACCCCTAATGAACTCCTGATATAAAACAGCAAGATGTAAATTTAGATTTTATCCAAAAGTCAGATTTGATCGTTTACACCTTACTTTGCTTAAAAGTCTATTCACACCAAGTCTAAATTGTTACCATTAAAACGAGCACAAGTTCGAATTCCCCAAAAGTCACCAATGAAAAAATGAAAAATCTGCATCAGACATTGATTATCATAAATCAATTAATCACTGTGAATTAGTTTAATACAATCTGTTGTGAACAGACATACACACTCAGTCTGAAAAAACTGATTATTCTCTAAAAAAAAAAAAAAAAAAACCAAAAATAATGTGGGCAGTTTGGAGAAACCAAATTTGGTCCCACTTTATAGTAGTAATTACATTTATTATTCCACTGCTGACTTATCCCTTACACTTCAACCTACTCATATCTCCAACCATGTCCCTAACCTTACCTGTATCTAACCTCAACAGCAGCAAAAGTGTTTTGCAATACAATATGAACGAGGGCTGCACGATATCACATGCAATTATCATGTGCATCTCATTAGTAAAGCTCTGGGTTCTGTGATTAGTAATAAATCTCCATCACATGCTTTCATATGGAGCGACATTAAATACACAGAACTGTAGTTCACAGACAAGCTACGTACTTCATGCTCATAATAGCAGATGAATCGCCTACTAGTAGCCCTAGTAGATAGTACTTCCTTTTTTTAATGCAAGTATATTGCAGTTAAATACATTTAATATAAAGTGGGACCCTAAATCTAAACTTAGAAAAGGATTATCTGTTAAAAAAAAAAAAAAAAAAAGACGTTACTTACAACCACAGGAGGATTGTTCCACTCTTCATAGGTACGAGCTGCATAGGGGTAGATGCGATCGTTAATGATCTGGAGAGTAGTCATGCCAATAGCCTTCATGGAGCTGAAGTAGGCTTCCCAGAACCAGCGGGCCTAGGGAACAGTAAATGGCATGGCATTTAAATATATGCAGTAATAGCAGCAAAGCACAGACAAACTGATAAACAGAAAAATATAAGCACACAAAAACCATGTGAAAGATGCATGTCAAAGACATAAGATAAGGCCTCTCACATCCCTTTACTCCCACCATCCTGCTCGTGCCTTTATGACCCCGGCACACTTTCAAAGGCAAAACAGCCCATTAAAGACTGGTGACATGACTGCGGGGACCATTCCAGACGGTTATGAGCCCTTTAGACTATCAGTCTTTTAACTTTTCCACTCAAGTGGCACTGAGACTGCAGCTTAAGTTTAAGAGGAGAGGTCAGGTCATTTTACTCCACACCAGCACAGGGACATGCTGTAATGTAATCACACTTTCGCCCTGTTACTTGAATGCCACTATATGATGATTAATATAGATTTCTTTAACATATTTTTATACATGTATTGTTCAGAAAGTAAAAGTACTGTTCGTAAGCCAAAACAAATTCCTTCACAAAAAATTCTGTTCTCCTGAACTTCTAGTTTTCCACATTGAGAACAATATTATGAAATTATTCTTGAGCACCAAATCAGCAATATCATATTTCTTAAGGATCATGCGACATGATTAAATATATTAAAACATGAAAAAAAGTTATTTCAAATTGGAAAAATATTTGCAACATTACTATTTTTATAGTTTTCTTATTCAAATCAAAGCTTTAGTGAGCATAAGAGACAAAAAAAAAAATTGGAATGGAAAGATACGCTGTTTGTACAAATCAAAGCCTACATAAACGTACAAGACATATCTTTTCATTGCGTCTAACACAAAACTGTGTGCATAATGTGCGCCCACAGCATGCTGTCAAAAATGGCGCTACGGTGATGTTACGCGGCCAATTGATGAATAAAGATGTTATTTTTGTTTTCTTTCCATAATAAAAGTTCTCATTGCTTTATAATATTATGGTTGAACCATTGATGGCGGACAGAGCATTTAAATGACATCTTTCATATTTTTCTGCACCTTGACAGTGGCAACTTAAATTGTGTTCTGAAGAAAAAAGAAACTTTTACGGGTCTAGATCGACATGAGGGTAAGTCACTAATGACAAAATATTCATTTTGAAGTGGAGTAACCCTTTAACAATTAAACCCTGAGGATTTAAGAAAAAAAAAATAAAAATAATAATAATAATAATAATAATATATATATATATAAAAATATAAAACATATCACCAATACTGAAAAAAATTAAAATAAAAAGTTGACCAAATAAGGGAACATTCGTTATACATATTCTGTCAATACAAGAACACACACACTTTTCCTTCTACTGCTGATACATTAACAAACCCAAAGCTCCAGCAGAGAGGGGTGAGGAGCACATAAGAGTTAATTACCCATAAAACAGTGCTATCTCCTGCTAGGAGGCGCCATGCCGCAGTGACCCAGCTCCACCCTTCCTGGTCCTGTTTGACCCTGTTCTCTTTTAAAAGGGTCGACCAAGAGCATGCTAGAGGCAGCCTCATTACCTGGCCTGACCGCAAACAGTGTCAGATCAGGTCCAACTACAAAGAGTCAAATGAGACCAGGGTGAATATAAAAAGCAAGGATAATGGCATTCCAACATTTTCCTGGGGCAATTATTGAACAACGTCAGAGCGCTAATGGTCTTTCTTTTAAAAACAACAATTAAAAAATCGATTTATTGTGTCATTTGATGAAATGGTTTGTGCAACATTAAACACAAAGAATCCTTGGACCACTCCAGTTACTCTCAAGTGAACTGAAAAGTTTTTTTTGCCGCACATCTTTTCATTGGCTGTTGTGTTTGTTGTCGTTTACTCAACCCAGAACTCAGTTCAGCACATTAGAAGAGTGCAGTCGCCCCCCTTTACATCAGCCCCTAAGGGCCTGGCCCTTAAACCTTAAAGAAATACAACTACACAAAAACAGCTTTTCTTTTTATGGAGAGGGGAAGAGGATTCAAAAAGACTTTCTGATCCCAAGGGGAGCGCAGCCGCCCATAAATCAGCTCGTGATGAAAGTTTCCTTTCCGACCAGGAGAAGGCAGCAAGAAAACCGCACCCACCAAGCGCTGAACCCGCCCCGTTTGAACGCTTGCAAGAATTTTTATGAGGAGGGAAGAGACACAGTCTCGTAAGAGGACGTTGGCTGCTCTTCTGACACATTGAAGGTTGTTCATATGTTACACTCTTAAACATGCAAGAATCACTCCTTTCAGAGCTCTAGAGTGCAACCTACTTTCTCAATACTTTCTGTCTACACTGAAAACTAGTGCTGCGTTCTATTTATGACGTATTGACACAAGTTTCAAATGATTTCCAACTGTTGCTTTGTCGCATACACTGTAGACAGATTGAGAACAAGACAACATTCTCATTCAGTGTAGACATGGTGTTAGTTATTTATTTTAAACATGTCAGTATTGCCTAAATGAAAATCTGGGTGCACCTAACTTTTGTGCTGGTGCACCTAAGAAAAAAAAGTTAGGCGCACCAGTGCAACCAGTGGAAAAAGTTAGTCTAGAGCCCTGCCTTTATCTTATCATCATAACTGTTGTATAATGGATGGAAATCATATAATTTCAGATTCAGTTCCCAAAATATCTTAACGATTCTGTTTCCATAAATGATCCTTTCAGTACGTTTGTGAAAGGAATATTTAGAAAAAATTGCTAAATTTGGTAATATCTTCATCAATAAACATTTGAATCAAAACAGCTTATCTGATTCATTAATTTAGAAATAGGTTGGACTTGGCACTGATTGCACTGTATGGTTGAAATTCACCAAAAAGAAACAGCTCATCAAACTCCTGGAAAATGTTCTAGAAAATGTTGGACAACACAGCTTGTGCATTATTTTGACTCACTGAAAACTGCCTAAATAAAAGCCAATATAACGAATAATATCCGTCTGCCTGTTGACAATACTATACAACCACTAGGCAAAAGTACTGAGCAAATATTGCTGATGAACAAAATCATCAGCAATATCCCATGCGGTTGATCCGTTTATTGCAAGCAGTCTTCCAACACTGGAAAGGGCACAACCAATTACATTCAGCAAAAGGACATGAGACATTTGATGAAAAGTCAGAAACTGCTACTTTCTTAGACTTGGCGATCACATCATGAAGTACAGTAGTTGCCTGCTCCCTCTATTGGTCACAATGCTGAGAAAATCCACTACACCTATTCCTCAGAACTGGCTGTAACACTTCTGCCTCCTATTATTTGCGGCATCTGCATTTTGTGCAGTCCTACACTGAAAGTTCAAGAGGGTTGTCTTCTGGCAAGATCAAGAACAAAGAAGTAGGATTTTTTTTTTTTTTTTTTTTTATCGAAGTAGGGTATATATCAAGAACCATTTGTTTTTGTTTTTTTGTACAATGGCAGCCATACAATCACTCTGTCTGCTGTCTGGAGGTGGTGTAGGCTAGTAAGAAAGGAGTGGATCAAGATGTGTTCAAGTGTGGGCTGATATCTCACTGGCTTCATGCCATGTCATAATTCCAGCGCAAGATGGGTTTCTGCACACTACGTCCTAACACCACCCAGAAACCTGTGGAACTAAACTACAACATTCTCCTTGCACAAAATATCCAAGATCGAGCTGAAAAACTTGAGACCGTTCAAGAAGTCAATGCCAATGGAAGCAGAATGCAATTATTATTAATTATGGGTAACTTATAGTATTCTGCATGGCAATATATTGACCATAATTATTACAGAGTGAAACCAAAAGATCTCTTTACTTTCCATGTGGTTTAGGCACTTTCACATAAGTGTACAGCTGAAAAAGCTGAAGGGGAAAAAATAAAGCGAAAGTGTGCGGTTAACAATTTGTTTGGATAAAGATACATCACTAATACTTAAAATTAGCTTTCATCGTGATTTACTATGGCAGGAGACATTTCATCTTTAGAGAATCAAAAGTACACACTTGCAGCAATATTGTTTTTGGCATTAACCCACCTGCCTAACGGTTGTTTTCATAGCAGAGCTAGCACTCCATTGAAAGGAAGAAAGAATGTTAGCAGAGAAGAAGAGAGGTTGTGACTTCTTTAACCTCAGCTTCACCCTCTATTGGTCGCATTTAGCCTGAATGTGACTCAGTCACTGCTATTTGAACTGCACTTTCGACTCCATTTGGTACTGTTTACTAACTGTCATAAAGGGGTCAGTGATGAGGGTGGTTGTTTTTCCACAAATAGCTCCAAGTGTATTTGTCAGAAACTTTGACAGAAAAGGATGGAGTGAACTGCAGACAAAAAAGGGTCTTCACAGTAATTTTTAATCCTTGGGCTGACCCAAGAAGTGAAAATGACCCGTCAACCACCATGATGGACAGATGCTGCCTATGCCCTGAATACAAATTTCTCTGTCATTGCAACAGAGTAATCACATTCTTACCTGTCTCTGCATCTCCTCCACTTGTCTGTGAGGGATGCTCTTCAAAATAGTGTACATCTCTGGCAACTTCTCTTCTGGAATAACAACAGATGCCCTGCAAATACACACACACACAAATGACTTCAATGCACTGGACTTCACGTGACCAAATACTGCAACTTTGACAGTAATAACAAATCTGTCTTGAACATATTAGAAAGATTTCTGAAGGATCTTGTGATACTCAAGAATGAAGTAATGGCTGTTGAAAATCCAGTAGGTCAGGTACCATATTAACTTTATTCATCAACCCTGGTGACAGACAAAAACAGATTTGTGATCTTTACCTTTTCCAGTCCAGCACTTCAGAAAAAGGCAGAATGTAGGAGTCAGCCATGATGACGGGGACACATCCAGCCTGTAGCACATCACTAAGTGTGGCCTGGCCTAACCGAGCCCCTCGCAGAACTACACAGAATGATGACTCCTACAGAACACACAAGAGACACATTTGTCATCTTTAATAACGATACTCTCCTGTAATGTTTTAACAGACAGCAGTGTGTGGTGTAAACCAAGGGGTTGCAATGAAAGGTGCTAGAATCAGAGTCTAGATGGGCTTGGTGTTGAAATGGGGGTGATGGCTCTCACAGGGATTTGGCCTCTGCTCCTTCTCACTGTGGAACGTCTCCCAGATGTGCTGCAGCACCCAGCCCAGATGATAAGCATACTTCCTGTCTAGACAGGGCTGGACGGGGAGATGAGCATGGTGGACAGGAACAGCTTGTATTTTTTTTTTTTTGCTTACACCAATGAAGAAATGTGTTGTTGTGGTAAAGAATGCTTCTGGAAGGGTTGAACATTTAAAGTCTGTAGGAATCTTTGGGCCAAGCTCTAAAAAGTAGGATGCCTTTACACAATGATTTATCATTAATTAATTAAACTAGTTAATAACTTAATTAACTTAACTCAAATTAACTTAACTATACATTATGAGGAAAAAAATTAGGGCAGATACGTCTGTATTAATTTGGTTCGCTTAATTATGGGGAAAAAACAACATTTTAAAATGATAATTGTATTTAAAGCTGCAGTCTGCAATGTTTTTTTGGTTAAAAATAATCCAAAATCATTATTTGAGAAAGTACATAACCAGCCAGCGTTCAGACTATTGCCTTGCTTTAGCCCGATTCGGTTATAATAATGTTTTCCGAAGTGGTACTGGTAGGTTTTTGTGGGAAATTTCAGCATGGCACTGCATCATAACATCAAGTCTGTAAACAGAAAGATCCTGCCCCACCAAGAATAGGTTTATCCTCTCATTTGCAGTGAGAATTCTTTGAATTTGAGAATTTGGGTCATATACTCCAAGACGAAGACTAGAATCTGTGATTATTAAGTACAGGATTCACACCCATGCAGTGACTGACAGCCAAATATTTACCTCAAAACATTAGATTCATCCCTGCTGGAGTACAGCCCCGTGCATGAAATATAATTTCGCAAGAAACTGCAATTTCAGGTTTTCAAACATAGATGGCAACAAAGAGGCAAAACGTACAAACTACAGCTTTAATGCAAAAAACTCTCCAGTCACAGATTTGTACATAATCTTACATTGCATTCAGTTTGCTTAGTGGCAAACATGATGCAGGATAATAACAGTATGATGTAGCCTAGAAAAATGCAGTTATAAGCCCCAAAATGTGATACTATGTAAATAATATTATAAATATATTTATATAATTACATGTCGTCCAAATAATTTTATTAGAAAAGATAAAAAACAACTATAAATATTTTTAAAATCAAAATTTTACAAAATATATATATTTTTTTTTTATGCATTTAGTAGCCAACTGATTCTAATATTTGTGACAAATACGCATGTGCCCTTGCATATTTACTTTGTGAAATATAATGTGAATTCAATGTTGTTTAATATGAATAGATGTGCAGAGAAACCAACCTGTAAAATTTGTGGGTAGTCGTAGACCTGTCCTTTATAGCAGCGTTTCCTGACTGATGCCATGCCCTGAGAGAGATTACTACACTTGTCTAGGAGGAGCAGGGCCTCCCCATTCTCCTCCTTCAGCCTCTCTAGTTCCACACGGTATTCCCGATGGATGGCTGTCTGAGATGACAGAATGAAGTAGCGTCGGGGCCTGAAATAAACAAGTATTATGGAGTGTCATTTTCCATCATTAAATATAAACCGTTAAATCGATGTCAATAAGCAAGATCTCACCCTGGTTGCCTTTCAGGAAGGTCCACCTCAGCAGATAAAGGGCTATACACGGGGATGCTGACATCATAACCCTGCCTGTATGTCCATGTGGAGAAGCCTCCCCCAGCTAGCAGGGCTCTGTGAAACAAACGCAATGAAGATGACAACTCTGTCGCCGCGACTGTCTGCAAAAGGCACTGAAGATAAAACGCGTCCTTAACCTGGTTTTACATGACAAATGTGCGAACATGCCACTCCGAAGCATTTAACAGAATTGCAGAGTCAATAAAACTTCAAACGGTACTCGGTTTGAGGGAATGGAGTGAGTATAGGGAGAGCTGCAAATATGGCCACGCAACATACACTGTCTTTTTATCTCACCCCACACATATGCACATATGGGCAGCTGGTTCTGATGAGGCTGTACGCCAAATGGAGCACAGCTGGATGAGCCCAGGAAATTCCCTACAGCTCCAGATAAGTGTTCATCATTTCAGGGCTTTCTAGTACATAAAACTCACCTTTTCCACCCAAAGCAAAAGATTGGCCAAGTAATAGGCTGAGAAACATGGCCCATGTTGCAGTAAATACCAGGAGATTATGTTTGTCTGCCTGCTCTAGGCTGTTGTGTGCTATTCTCTTTCATGATCTCTCTCTCAGTGCATCTTTGATCTCTGGGTCTAAGAAACACACTCTGATGATGATACAAATACACATTATGAAGTTTAATTGAAGAGAAAAAACAAGACATTTGAATAGGATAATTCTGTGACACTGATATATATATGAATGAATTTGTTGGGATGCATGTCTATTTTGATGTCTATTGCTAGCATTCCAGTTTATCTCAATATAAGGGTGTTGAAACACCAAGAAGGTCCTTCTATCCAGCACGGAGAGTCCGGCATCCGTCTGTCAGTACTGTGGTTCAGTGTCATTGTGGACAACCACAAAGTGTCAATTCAAATCACACTAACATACAAAGATTAAATAGTGGCATGTTGCAAACTTGCATAAATACAACTATCATGAGACCGAAAAATAAAAGAAAGGATATGAGCGCATTTATTGCTTCTCAGCTGACATTGCTATTGCACAAGGTCAAACATAGAGCCATACTGCCCTCAACTGGCGAACATCACAACCAATCTCCATTAGAAATTAACCATTGCCACAAACCATGGATTTCAAGGGCACTTTGGTTTTTAAACTTTGAGGGAACTGTATAAAACCACAACATGTCTTCCATTTATGTCAAAGACTTCAGCTTAACTATGATTAATGTGCACAAGAATGGTTGCCAACTATGCAATAATGTTTGGGTGCTGCTGGGAGTGTTCCTTTTTAGTGTTTTCAAGGCTGAATTTTAGAAAAATAACAGTTATTCAACACCACTCACTTCTTCAACAGCTTTTACAGTGCACGCTGACAGCTATAGCTCACTAAGATACACAAATACATACAGCGTGAACAAACAGATATTTCCTATTTTACACCATACCAGTATAAAGCCAGAATTCTAGAAGAAACAGCTATTCTCAAAATATGAGGATCTGAATATTGTCCTCACAACATGCAAATAAAAGGTGAAGTATCAAGGGTATAAGAGATACTTATGCAAAATGAAATTCTTCGCTGGGATAGCAAAGCTGTATTTTCAGTCTCACGTGAACCTTAAATCATTCTAATATGTTGAATTAGTGTTCAATATTTAAGCACTATCTTTTTTTAAACCATGATACAATCTTATGCTTCTTTGATCAGTTTTACTACTAAGTCTCACCTGTCTCTGGGCACATCCAGAGCTGTATTGTAATCAGGGGGTCCTCCAGGAAGCATATTGAACAGCAGGTGGTTCATGCCTTTGTCCCACCTAAAAGCATATCAATACATTTATGCAGCTCGCAATGGTAAGATGACTTGAGATTTACATGGAATATGTTTTTAAAGCTAAAATAAGAATTAACAGAGTGCCAGAAGGGACACTGCAAACTAGAAAAATATAAGAAAAAAAGCCAAGGTAGGCAAAGATAATTTTCAAACGCTGAAAGATAATATCTACCTTGGCAGCATAGCTAGTGCCTGAGCGGTTTCACGAATCCGCAGAGAGTTCTGATTCAACACGTCAATGGAGGGTATGAAGAGACATGCTCTGCTCACGTCGTCAGTGTAAAAATCACTGTCCGAGATTGCACTCAGCAGGTCATTGTATTCACGAGACAGGCCGGTGCTGCTGATGGGCACCCCTACTTCATCCACAAATCGCTGAAGAGGATAGATGTACACCTGTGTACAAAAACACACACCATTAATAGATCAAAACAGACCTGTCATGCTATCTATAATACATACCATCTCTCTTTCCATCACCTTGATTTTATTCTTGGGATTATATCCACAGCGATACACATCAAAGCAAGTGTGCATTCGACAGCTCAGGTCACCTCTCTCAGGAATAGGGCTGCTCATAGGTATCCTGACCAAAGGAGCATCATGCACACTACGACGGTCCAGACTCCATTCTGCGGAGGATTCAATGGAGTGAGGCCAGAACTGAAACATCCCTGTTGCGATCAACCCCAGTAAGACCACGGAGAAGAGGGTGATGTAGTAGATCCGGTGTTTAGTCTTCATTCGGGGTATGAGAGCAGGGCCCCGGGAACCATACTTCACTGATGCACACATGATGAGCCTTTCCAGAGCCAACACCACAGCAGAAAACACAAACACTGATAAACATCTACACGTGTCAGAGAATATCATCAAATGTTTTGATGGACATATTAATAAAAAGACGTGCAACAGCTGTGCACCGTTTGCTATACTTTCGATCGCTTAACTACAACAGATTATATGACTCACATATGATTATTCTTATTCCAATTTATTATATGACAACTGCATTTACTGACATGCAAGTTATCATATGTTTCTGTTGTTAGAAACTTGATTCACTTAATTGAAACAAACTGTGCTCGATTAATCTAAATCCAATTACTCTATAATAAATTAAGCATGGATCGTTGTATAAATAATTGGAAGCACAATTTGTTTTAATTATTTGAATCAGTTTTCACACAATTACTATAATTTCACACATTATTAAATGCATAAGTCATAGAACAAATTAAAATTAAAACAAACTTTCAAATTATGAATTACGGATCAGTATAAAAAACTGGTGGTTTTAATTGTAATTTATTATGTAATGCCATTAAATGTATTCTCTCACTGTTCACCCAAACTGAAATTTATTATTTGATTAATACATTTAATTCCAATAAATTTTTTACATATTTAATCAGTCATGTTCGATGTAATTTGCCAATAATTTGCTAATTATTTGGAATATGATTAATTCATTATAAAAAAAGACATACTGGAATTAAACATGATTGTTTTTTCTAATTCCCATTAATTTATCGTATGATTGATTGCTCTTACTCTAACAATTATATAACGGATTAAATGCTGATTAAGTACATTATTGGTACATTTAATTACAAATAATTTGCTATATGGTTCACTAATCTGATTCCAATTAACTTATTAACTTACACAGCTACTACATCTAATGTATCATACGATTAATCCCTCAAACTTCAGTTAACGTACTTTGTATAGACCAGTCTTTTTCGGTCTTGTACGAATAATATTTATTAATAAAAGTAGGCCATACTCAAGCATTTTACTCAAACCATGTACTGTCTCTGGTTGTAAATAAATCCAAAACACACTCGCTAACGATAGCAGAGACGCTAACAACTAAACAAAACCATGAACTAACCTTTACGGTATCCAGTTTACTGCCTCAAATCTCAGCACGCCTCAAACATAATCTCATTTGTTGGTCAAGTACGCTGCAAAAGCTGATAACGAAATGTTTGGCTGAATTAAGTTTATTATCCCACAACACATTCCTTACGCTAAAGACACAGCTGACAGGAAAGAAACTCGTCTCTCCTTCATGCCTAGTTCCCATCCGTTTCCTTGGAATTCGGGTCGCGTGCGCCATCTGCTGTGGAGGGAGAACGAACGCGAGGCACAGTCTGTGTCTTCAAACCTAGCAAGTAGCCTACCTAGACAGCATTTTAGGTGCTAATGCCACGTCCCGTATGTGTCTAGCTAGCTAGCTCACTAGTTACTGTAGACACAGCCACAAACAACAGCTATCAGTTCACCATTTCAGCCACCATTTTTTTTTTCTTACGGCGTAAATAACTTTAAACGGTGTTATTGTGCATTACTTTGTGTATTAGAGCACTATTTTTTTTGTGCCTGGTGTTTGTAGGCAAGAAACAGTCTTCCGGGTCCTGTTCTTCGACCGTGGTTTAACAAAGCCCGGGTTAGTTCACATATCCCGGATTGACCTAGCTCGATCTGAAATGGAGTTTTTTCGGCTCTTCTAACACATATCTCGTATTTACATATCTAGCTAATAAAGACAGCTGGCCGTTCACGTGAGAAGTCTGTGAAGACTTACATCATGGCTAAACAGCGTGCCGCATATTTCAGTGCTGCTGAGTTGCAACTTATAATGGAAGGATATGAAGAGGTTAAACATTTAATAAAAACCAAAGGGAACACTATAGCGGCTGCAAAAGTGCGCCAGGACGCGTGGCGAAAAATAGCTGCCAAATTAAACGCGTAAGTATATCTTCCATTTAATTAGAGTGGGAGAGCACTAATTATGCAGTAACATATGACTGTGTTGACCAGTGTATATGTGTAGGCTACAGTCTTATTCTGCCGTTGGTCACTTTTACAATTACAGATCCAACCCAATGGGACCTAGAAGAACCTGGCAACAAGTCAAGACGAAATACAAAAATATCGTTCAAAGTGGTAGGTCGTGGGTTTTTAGTGGATTTGATGACCTTTTTTTATAATGACATTATAATGACAATATAATTACACACACACACACACACACACACACACACACACACACACACACACACACACACACATCACATATCTATAGCAACATGCCAAATGAATTTACCTTGGTAAAATGGTGCTTGACAAAGACAACAGAAAATCAAGAATAGAACAATGAGGTAAATAATTTTAAAGCAAGGCAAGTAAAAACTACAACAATTAACACAAGAAAACAATTAGGAAGATAACATTAAATTAAGAATATAAGATAATTATTAAACATCTAAAATACAAACTGTTGAAATTAAGTGCAACACTTCCCTGAAACAGTTGTTTATTATTGTTAATAAGTTGTTTATTATTGTTGTTGTTATAAAGCATAGTCAAAGTGTATTCAAACCCTTTCTTTGTAGCTTTTACACATTTATTTCCCTTAGACCCTTAGCACCACCTTGTGGCCCCCTGGGCCCATTCCTAAAACCACCAGAACCCAGAATTTTGAAAACTCAGTGTTTTGTATTGAATAACTTAAAGGTTTAATGTAATTAGTGAACAAGAGAAAGGCTGCACTGAAGAAGATGGGACTAGTCTCAACAAAAGAGGAGTACATAGATGAAGAGGAGCTGCCCCCTGAGAACAATATGGAGGGTCCTATCATAGAAAGCATAGTTGGCGGCTGTGCCTCTGATCCAGGAGATACGGCCGGCTGCAGCAGTTATGTCAATGGTATGTGTGCGCCACATTCTATATTTATCTCTGCAAATCAATACTGCAGTAAATATACATGTTTCATATCACATAATTTCAGTAACTGAACATGGACTGGCCCTACTTCAGCCACCTGTAATATCAGACGAAGAGCTGGAATTTGTAAGTGTACAGCTCTGTTTGTTTTTGTTTTTGAAGGCATATCAATGATTACGGTATTAAATAAGCAATATCATATGTTTAGAAACAGTGTGGACAAATTCTTAATACATTTCAATGCTTTCTTTTTAAAGGAACCTGTGGAAGACGTTAAGACACTATACAAGAAGTATCTCAAAACAGAGATCTCAAACAGAAAGCAAGAAATGGCATACAGAGCTTTAAAAATGCGCAAAGTGGAGAAAGAAATTCAGTTATTAGACAGGCGGTTGGATGTTAGTGTGATATATGATAACGGATTGTCAGAATGAAGGATAAATGTACCTTTAAGTTACCCACTAAAATCGGTTTTCAGACATTATAGTTGATGTTTGCATAGTTTGGAAAACATGAAAAATGTTGGTTTCCTATATGTACATTTTAAAATAAGTATATAGTCAAAAATACAGTGAAATGTAATTAAAATAAAAAGACACTCGTATAGATAGATAGATAGATAGATAGATAGATAGATAGATATAGACTTTTCAGTTAAAGGTAGGCTGTATATGTGCACTTGTCTGAATATTTATTATGATTATTTAAGATAATTTGTGTCTGGAACAACAATAATAAGTGGAAATGTGCCTTTTTTATTTCTACAGTACAGGCCGATCCCTCATGTTGAAAATAAAGCATTGGTAATAAACCTACTCCTCTCCAAAAGTCACAACTCACAGCAGTTATAGCAAAAACACTTGTTTGTAATCATTATGATACAATCTTAAATCATAAACCTTTTGAAATCTCTGACAAAACTTTCCTCTATAGTAATGTTACATGACCTAAATTGGCTATGGTGAAAGAAGACAACAAGATCTTGAGCGCAGTGTGAGTGATATAAACTCCATTCTACCATTAAAATAAGGGGCGCAGATGTTTTTTTTAATTTTTTTTTAATATCATTTAATGTCATGTACAATAGATACAACACAAATACAGCACAGTTTTGCTAAAATCACATAAAATATTCATGGTTGCAACTCACGAAACTTTACTTTATAGAAGCTGTTGGCTTCTTGGATTTTATACAGAAAACAAATACACACATACACACACAAACCAATCTCCTCTGTTTCACAGACACACACTCCCATTCACACAGTGAAGTTTTTTTAAGCATGGCTCTGGAGCAGTGGTGAGCAATCTACTGTAGATAAGAGGTAAAGCATCTTGGTACAAATCAGTTTTGTCATCTATAAATATTCAACCAAATATCAGTGCAAGGTGTCCTCCATTAACCTTAAAGGACTCCCATAGATGCCAACCTTAATTTACCAATGATTTCACAAGTACCTCAAAGTCCCAGCTGTGAAGTACAATACATTTTTGGCAATTCGCAGATATTCCGACATGACAACATAGAGATGGCAAATATATAAGTGTTTTCTTCTTTTTCTAATTTAAAAATGTCTTCCATGCCATGTTCTTCCTCCTCAAAATGTCCTTAATGCACAGCACGTGTAGATCACTGGATTCCCCTAAACAAGCACATAGCAAACACCATGGCAAAAAGCTAATAGGAGAGAAAGAAAAAATAAGAGTTCAATGTAAACATCGTTTTAAAATACTTCTTTATTCGTCATTCATTTGAATAGAATTACAAGAAGCCCGTTTTCTGGCAAAGCCACCTCTTCTCTCTCCACTAGGTGGCGACCACAATCAATAGTTCTTGCAGGGCAATTTCTCATCACATTCTAAATGTAAAATCTTTACATCATACTTTATTATTAAAAAGCTAAATCATAACCTTACTTCAATAGTCAGCACCACAATGGCAAGAGCTCCAGCCATATAGATGTATGTCTCGAAATAGTCCACCACTGCTGAATAACAGCCCTGGTTCAAAGAAGTACACGTTTTAATATCAGTGGATAAAATGTTGTTTCAGAGGAAATTGAATTTCTCATTAATTACTGATTTATTCTCATTTTCAGAGTTATTACATAGACAGGGTCATATAGGCCCCACTGTCCTTTCTTAAAAATAACATATTCACTTTCTTTGAGTTTGGTGTTCGTTGTTTTTGTCTACTGTTTATTGCTGCATTTTTTTGTTGCATGTTTATTTACTCATTTGTAGTAAACCCATTGCTGACCTTGTTACGGATTGGCATAATTCCCTTGAAACACTCCTCCTTGCTCATCATTAGATCGTTCCTCTGGCAACAGACCTCTGGCACTAGTCTGCTGGGGTTCAGCCGTCTGAAGAGGCTGTGATCATCAAAGTCTTCAGCACTGTTCACCCCACAGCAATCAAACTAGGAAGACACCAATACCCAGTTAAACCACTTCAGTGCCATTACTGTGTTATATTTTGTGAAGTATGTGATCGTACTGTGGTCATAATGGCGTTCCATGTAGAGGTGAAGACATCAGTGCTGTTGGTGCCTTGGTAATGTGTTTTCAGTTCCTTGGTGAAGTAATCTCTGGTGAGCTGTTGATCCACATATAGACAGTAGTAGTGAGAGCAGAGGTATATTACAGGTGGCTTGATCATATCCAGCTATAATAATACTCACATGCTCCCGGAAAATGAATGCCAGAATGGCCACCGCCAACTCTGCCAGGAATATGATGAGTATGAGCATGAAGAACTGTGGGAGAAAAACAGGATATTTGCATCGAAATCAGATGTGAAGTACTTTAGATGTCTAAATGATATGAATAGAAAGGAATTCACAATATTAATACAATTCTGGCTGATATTGATAATCCAATTATTTGTATGTTATAGCCTATAAATATATATTATTCTGTTTAAATAAATTGGTAATTTAAATCAGATGTACTTTAGATGCCTAAACATGCAACAGTTAAATATTATTAGTATTACACACATAATTTTTGATGCTAATAGGGATGAACAACATTAATATAATTTGAATAATTGTAAAAATATTTAATTTAATCATTGTATTATTAATAACAATATATAATTATTATTTTAAAGTTATGACATTAATATATGTACATATA
>JAUCMU010000125.1:10461289-10489187 GCA_032275025.1 Enteromius treurensis | reverse complement strand
ATGATCCAGCCTCACCTACAGAAGCAGTGAGTATAATGTCTTTTAATGAATCTTTGCAAATCGCCTTTCCTAATAATCTGCCAATTAGCAAGTTTCACTATGAATACGGCTAAAAAAAGATCCTCTGAGAGTACCTCGGAAAAGAGAGCTTGTGAAGAATTAAAGGGGAAGTACACAGAACAGAGTGATTTCTAAATGGCTGTTTTTGACAGGGTAAAATGAGCAAATCTTTGAGAAATTTTAAAACAAACTATATTAAAAACTTTCCATTAAAACCCTAAAGAATCATATTAGCTTGTGAAAAATTGGCTTTGTATGACTCATTTAATGTGTTGTCGTTTTTTTCTGTTTGCATGTGTTTTCTAAAGTTGCAGGGCGTTGAGCTCTCTCGGCCACCGTACGTTAACATATGAAATATCCCCAAACATCATAATTTAGAACAGCGAGGTGCAAGAACAGCAATCAAAAAACCTGCAATATAACGACAATACAAAGTGCGTAATTCTGCTCAGACCCTGGCTTTGCACTTTTTTTCACGTCATAAACATGAGCGTTGACGTGGATTAAGTGTACGCGGACGCTAAAATCAAATCTGACTGTAGGCACGTCCCTGGTGTCGAGGTAGGCTTTTTCACATTTTATAAAGACACAGCATGTGCCGTGCAGGAGACAGGTACTGCCTTACGTCTGGGCGCTGCAGGGTACATATAAAGCCATTAGGATTTGGCAAGCTATACAGTACTCATTGTAAACTTTAAACTTGCCTCGTTTTTGTTTTTTATGCTTTCTTCCTTTCTTTCTTTGCCCTCTCTCTCTCTGTCAGACCACAGGGATTGAGCTAACTCTTAAGATGCGGGCACGGACATTCGGTTATGTAAGCCAGATGAAATATGGAGGTGAAGGTAGTGTTACGTTGCCCAGCAGAAAACACATCTCTAAATTCCCATGTGTCATGTCCAAATTGCTTCTGAGCGAGGGATAGTCAGCTATCATCTGTCGGGATAGACATGGAAAGGACAGTTCATGTGGCTCTGCACTTCTTTAAATTATAAACACATGACATTTGGAATTTATTTGGAATATATTGAACTCCTTTGACTAGCTATGGTTATAAAACTTTTTATATAAACAACTTTTCTCAGTTTCATTAGTCTATCTTGATGTATCAAAATAACTAAAACATTTAAATACACAGTTAATTAAGTATTTTAAAAACACAATTAAAATTAAAAAGGGAAACATAAAACAGCATCAACAACTAATTCAAAATATTAAGTATTACCTATAGATCACAGTTTAACCAAAAAGCTGAAATCATACTTAATTAGTTCATCTTAGTTAACACCTAGGACATAATAATGCAAGAAACAGCCTTATACAGTTTAAAGCAATACCTCAGATGACATGTATGTGTTTTCTTTTAGTGCAGAGCCTGCCTGCCGCTGTCCAAGTAAATTTTAGGTGAAGACTTGTCTTGACACACTCATCTCCACTTTACATAAAGATAGAGTGACAGCTGGAGTCTTCTGGGACTGTGTTTTTCTCCCAACTGTCATAGGAGTTTCAGCCCCATCAAGCTGAACATCAGATTCTTGACAGAGAGTAGATGAGAGAAAGGCCAAGACTGAGTCGCCTTTCATGCTTTTTTGAGAAGTGATTTGGAGTGATGTCACGCCAGATGGGTTAAAGTAATAGCCTTTAAATCTTTAGTGATAAAATGTGAGTCATTTGGAAGCAGTCCATTTAAATCAACAAACAGCAGTCATACAGTGTTGCATATGTGCCGCTATTGATTTGATCAAAACAGATCGAAAAAGACAGCTGTCATGGGGATATTCATAGCTCCACATATCTCATAAAAATTCAATATAATACAAAAACACCCTCTGCCTGAGCCCATAAAACTACTACATATAAATATAAAGCAATATATTAAATAATAAATGTCCATATATGGGAAACTAGCTTGTGTTTTTCAATAAAGTGAAAAATATGCACGGAACAATTATGGTTCTATGTATTGATACACTGAAAAAAATGTTTTTGTCTTGTTTCATTTGAATTAAGTGAATTTTTACTTCTGAATATGTATCACATCCGATAAAGCTGTCACACGTAAATATGTATGCAGTTTTCTCTTCATTGCTATACATCTATATAATTATTTTATGTGGACAGATAGATAGAACTTTATGTGATAGATAGAATATAGTCTGCATCTCCAAAGTAACTCTCCTCCACACGGCAGTAAACCTCACACTCCAGCCCCTCACCGCACAAGTGTTCAGGATATTACTTACCGGGTGTGCAATCTTTTGCCTGAACTAATTGAGCCGCACTGCGCAGCTGCCACCCAGTAAAGTTTATCACAGGAACAGTTATAGCTGCGCTGTAATGAATGACTTTGTTATTATAAAAAGACTACGCAAATGCCTGTGTAATGTAGATAATGCATTAATTTAGGCTGCAAAAATAAGCTATAAAGAGGAAGAGTACAGACTTCACCAAAGAGAGACATTTGAAGGTTTGGCATTGGCATTTTGAGATAATGTGAGCAATCTGAACAAAAACACAAGTTCAGCCAGAAAAATGTGGGATGAAGTATTTTTTTAAACTGTATATCTCAACTAGGTGTGTGGGCTATGGTGTCGGACTTGCTGATTCAGTACAGCTGTTTAAACAGCTCCGGTTCAGTCTTTCCTTCCTGTTTTTCAACACTGGCCAGATACAGCACATCAGAGCACCATCGGTCCGTAGAATAAAATACTATAGATTCAAGACTGTCTTTCATTTACAATGTAAAGGCATTGCAACAACCAGCAGGCATGGATTTAGCTTAAAATACGTATCTCCTTGGGACAAGATGAATTTGTGTTAAGGTAAAAGCCTGTTATCATTGCTTCAAACACAGTTGAAGGGCTGTAAGCGAATGTCAATCTAAAACTTCAACCAAATTTAGCCACTGAAGACGCCCCCCTCCGCTTTACAATCCCGTTGCTTTGGTGTAAGCGTGCAAGTTTACCTGTCAAGCAAAGCTATAGCTCGACTTCTGCTTTTTGAAGCTTTCCTCTCCATGATTAAAAGCTTTGCCGATGTTCACTTTCCTCTTAAATACGTTTTGCTTCTTTTCCTTTAAGATGTTGGTGACAAACATAAATAAAATGTATTTAAATCCAGGAAAACACTTTGTAAATGATTTGCTATTCATCTCTTTTAGTTTAATAAAATTCGCTATTATTTGCTTTCTAACCTTTGTGTATATTTGAATGTTCCCGAAATGTCCAAACTGATAGGTTCCAGGGAGTCTCCAGCATGTTAAGATCCAGGAAATTCCTCTAAGAGATCAGAAATCCAAACATCTGGCTCTTAAGACACAGAATTCCCTGGAATCTTCTTAATAAATCCTGGTATGTCATCCAGTTTGTCAAAGAATTTGTTATATTTGTAAAAAGAGACACATCGTTCTTACACAGAAAACAAATTAAGCTGGCACAACATTCTGAGAATCGTGAAAAGTTCTGTAATCATCTCTAAAGCACTCAATAAATCACAAGCACCTGCCGACTGGAAATATTACAGCAAAAGTAAACTGAAAAATGACTAACAATTTCCAGATCAAATAATGATTTACCACCTTGTCAATATTATAGCTATCATAACCCCTAAAAATAAAATTACAAGTATTATTACTCAGTTTCTTCTGAAAGCTGGTAAGAAAAGTCTACAGTAGTATAAAGTAGACGATGTGCTCACACAGAATGACCCCAATAATATGCAGAAGTCAGCAGTCCATCCTAGTCGGTAAGTCTCCAGCAGCTGCCAAGAGCAGGAAAAAGGGTCAAGGCCTATAGGTGACCTCATCCAGAGTGCAAAGGAGTGCCTGGTACTGATCTCATTGCCAGATATATTATGCTGTTTTACAAGAACCAAATCATTTCCAGACAGGAAATTTTTCTTATCTTTATACATGTGAGCGTTTGTTGGTGACCTGTCTCATCGGTATTTGAGTATATTCTTTGAAGAATGCTGGACTATCAAACTAACTGGTGAGTAAAAATGTTACATTCTCAAAAATGTCCAGACTGATTCTGAGTATGAGTATGAAAAACAATTATGAAGACTCACAGTGTTCCGACTGTCAGTGTGAGGGGAAAAAACTGCTGGAACCCTCTCCACAGATCGTTTCGTTTCCTCTGACCTTCACACGCTTTCTCTGTGGCATCTGTTAGTAAAACACACCAGAACAGCGCTATGCAGCATAACCCAGAGAGAAGAGTCATAAACAAGATTACCAGAGTTTATCAAGTTCATTAACAACAGAATTATCCCATATATGGCAAATGTTCTACACTTTAGTTGTATTAGTATAATATTCTATTAATCAGCTCTCAAAGATACTTTCCAATAATATATCGTATTTTGTATTAAGTATAATCTTTTTAACTATTATGGATTAATAAACAAATTAAAGAAAATGATCAAATTTAATTTATGGATGAAGCATTGGTCTGCTTATAGCAGTCTCTACATTTACAACATACATAAAGTATGCCCTTGTCTAGATTGCTCAGCAGTGTTTCTTTGCTCTTGTGTGATAGTAGCAGCTGAAGCCAAAAGTCTTAAAGAGGATAACAGGAGAAAAGGGTTCGTCTGATTTGAAGGAAGGGAACCACAGTGGCCTTGTTGAATGAATAAAAGGAAATATCTATCTATCTATCTATCTATATGCACTTCAGATCTTTTCTAGCCAGACCTTTAAAATCACTGTTTTCAGGTCAGCCCTTTTCACATCTCACCTTGTCCCTCTGTAAAACAGCCATAGAGCCTTGTACTTCTGCAGCTCAATGGTAATGTTGACAAGTTTTTTAGGAGAAATAAGCAATTGGAAAGCACACACCCAAAATAAGCAACCCAATCAGGAAAAACAAGCCCAAAATAATCGCCTCTTGTTTTTGGATGGTGTGTATCATGCAGTCTGCACAGGGCATTACTTTAAAAGGGATATTGTTCCAGTTCTCTATTATGCTCTGCCAAAAGCATTGGTCGTGATTATTTTCGTGATTATAGTCCCATTCGAAAAGTCCCCCTACTATCTTGGCATGTTATTCTAGGACCATCTCAGCATGGTATATAATTGCACTGAATTATAACGGTGATTTTACTGTTCTCAAGCTCAAGCAACTTTCCCTGGCTATCTAGGCAATCCTTTTCACAGGCAATTGAAATGTTATATTATATTTAAAAATATGGTATGTCTGCACTGGTGGCTGTATTGATATAAGAAACGTCTTAATATTCCATCAAAAGCAATAGAGTGAGAAATAACATCATGCACTAAATAAGTCATACATTTTGTACTGTGTGTGCCAACCACTAACAAGTCCAAATACACAGCTGTATTGTGGGAATAAGCCCACAAAATCACAACCTGCATTCATCTACCCAAATCTATAAGCAACATCTAGAAATAACAACCCCAAAGTCGTTTATAATAAGACTTGGAAACTCTATACGGTCCACTGCCCAAGTGCAGATGTACAGGATGAGTCATTATGAAACGGCCTCACTACTGTGAGGACACTAAAATCACCATAGTAACTATTACTGTCACAAAACCCATCAGCTATTTTTATTACATTGTTATAATACTTTGAAATGAAATTAAAAAATGAAACATCTGTGTGAAAGAGTCAGCTACATGACTGTTTTTTGAGGGGACACTGTAGCCCCTGTTCATATATATATATATATATATAGTAATTAAAATTTTTCGTTAATTCAGAGCTGGTTTGACTTTTTGAACCCCTTTCTTCTCATATTATTAGTGGACTTCCTCCTCCCCTTAATTAGCCATCTATGTGAAGTGAAATTAGATTAAATTCAATGAGAGTGAGCAGAGTATGACTCGGTCACAAGTGTGTCTGTGGGTGAATGACAGCTCTGTCTCGTGCATTCATACATGTCTCTCTGGCTTCCTGTCAGCTGCTCCTTCTCTCAGTGACCATCAGTCTATGATACAGTATTTCTCTCTTTAAGCATTTATAAATATGCATCTAAGCATTTAGAAAGATCTGTAAAACTACAAAACTGAGCTCAACTGTAGAATGTGAGACTGTAAATACTGCTTAAAATGCAATTTTGAGACTACTTCATAAAAAAGCCAGCGTTCAACAACTGTATACAGCTACACAATGAAATAATTTTGCAGTCTATGAAAGCTATTAGAGCAAAGAGCAGCAGCTGTTGTTGTTTGGCGGGCTGGCAGAACATGATCAGAACGATATTCCAGACTGCCTTCTGACAAAAGACAGCTCCAACGTCAGCCCATCACCATTATAATTACAAGTGTAGCTCTGGAGACCTGAAGCAGAGCATTACCGGAAGGATGGGGAAGGAAACTGATGTCCTCTTTGAGCTGAATTACCATAAATCAATAGAGGGGAAAAAAGGGCAGGTTAAAAATAAAAAATACACACACTGTACTAAAGGTTTTCAGTGAGGAAATTCATAATATGCTGCATTTATTTGGATTTTTCTTTTCCAAAGCACTGGACATATGCATCTAAAAAAGAAGTTGTCCATGATTCTCCATGTGTGTGGCAGCTGGACAAGACTCTGTGAAAACAGGATGGAGCTCAGTGGGCAGGCCGGATGTGAAGGGGGCGAGCAGGTGGCAATGAACCCTCTATTGTTGAGCGAGAACGAAGGGTGGGCCGTGTCATTTAACACCTCATAGAAACACAGAGGAGAAACAGACCACCATGATGACCCCTTGAGGATGACCACCATTTGGCTGCATAAATGATCAAAAAGCAAGATACGATTGAAGATATGTTTACGTTTTGTTTTTGATGGTTTAATAATACAGGGTATATTTTTATTTTCTCACCTGTTTACGCAAATCATTCTGGATTAAACGTTGTGAAGCGACCTCCACGTCCCAGGTCACACTAACTAGAACAGATGTGCTACTGCCACCTAGTGAAGATCTGGCAATAGTACACTGTGGATGGAAACACTGAGAGCAAATAGGTTGGGTGAGTTTTTTATTATAACACATTCAGCTTAAGAAAGGTACATGTAGTTACAATATTTCTATCATTTCATAATTATCGATAGAGGGCTGTATTCCCTGTATTTTAAAAAAATAGTTTTGTTTTTTGCAACATTAAAATAAGGGTGCACCTTTTATTTAGACCTCAACATTTTACATATGCAAAATAACTTTACAGATGACAGAAAACACTGTTAGCATTTTTTTATGTACACTTGTCATAGCAAGTATACAATTAAAGTTGTAGTGGTGCCACAGAAAATCAGTTAAATTAGGAGCGATGCAATAAAAAAAAAAAAAATCAAGTCTGCAGTCAACTTTGGGGGCTAATCTTCATTTTGGTTCACATCATCAAGGAATAGCTTCATATTGTACTTCCTTACAAATAAGCTCGAAATTAACCATGTAGAAAAGACATACAATTTATCATCTGTACAAAAAGGCAAAAGTTTGACTCCCTAGTCTTGTCGAAATCAACATGCAAATGAAATCTAAAATATATACACACTAATAAAAAAAATCAACAAAAGCGACCTGAAACAACACTGGTGAACAAACATACATGATGGACTATAACGCAGACAACTTTCTTATTTGGGACTTGCCGCTAGGGCAGAGTGGGAATTGTGTCAGTCTCATGAATACCACAAAATGAACACAAGCTAAATATCTAAAGAAAAGTCCCTTGATTTAACAAAAGCAGGCCTTTGTGGTTTTTCTGTTGTCTATAAAGCAAAAACCGAAGTTTAATAGGATGTTAACTCATAGTGTGGGCTGCTACAATGAAGAAATATCAAAGCAAACAGACCAGCCTGGGTATTAAAAATAGACCATTCAGGGGCTACAGGACTCGTCACCGGCTTTTCATTCATTTATGTGGGCAGCTTTCATGTTCTACACTTCAGACTGGCATACAATGGACTATTCAAACTGGACAAAAAAAAGATCTGATTAAATGTCACAGGGGATAGTGTTATTGACATAGAGTGAAATCTTGTGACTGAACATAAACCTAAAGCTTATGTTTTGTATATAGTGTAGAAAAAGAGGGAGATCTGTTGTTCCACGTAAATAAAGAAGGACTGAATACATTTGTGTGACAATGTCCGTTTTTCCATCTCAGTACTTTGGCACTTTGGTGTAGTCTTCTTGGTGTACACTCTTGCAAAGGCCCATAGAGAGTATCATGCCAAGGAGCTGTAAGAAACAAACAACAGTCACTACACTGAGATAAGAACAGAAATGTGCAATCTGTTGTACAGATAACCATCTGGGTAGTTACCCTAAGATACAAAAGCTACATATTTATACATATTCATATTAATGCTTTTTTTAAAGAGGTACAACCCCAATGACAGTTTAGTTTTATTTTCTTTCTTTCTTAAAGTGCATAGCACAACATCACCCCAACATTTCTTAGTAATGAAGAGGCGTATTGCTCGTGCTGCCTAGGGCGGAGGAGATACGACATACCTCAATGACAGCCACGCCAAGGCAGATTCCCAAAATAATTCCATAATTTGTGAAGAGCCAGCTCCCCACATTCTCCAGGCAGCCCTGATGAAGACAGAAGAACAGTGTCAGAAGATTAACCTGAATCCAAATTCACGCTACTCAAGATTCACAAAACTATAAAATATAATTTGCTAGTCGTCGTCTTTCCCAGGCATAACCAGTGTTTAGCAAAACTATGTATTTATCTATCTTATCAAAGAGTTGTGCACTCATTCATCTGTTTAACCGCCTTCATGTGATTCCAAACACTTGACTTAACTGGAACACAAGATATTTGAAAGAATTTGGTAAACGGTTTCAGTTCCCATTGATAAGCGTATTTTTTGAAGTCTACTTTATTCAAACTATTTGGTTACTAATATTCAATATTTGTGGGATATTAAATATAATGATATTTCATTTGGTGGACACTTTAAAATCGCAAAAACGCATTAAAATGATTACTGGATAAATGATATTTCCCATACCGTCTCATAGATGGGCCAATAGTTAGATGAGGCCTGACAGAAGCCACTATCGGCCACATTATGTGGTGGGAGGGACACATTGTGGCAGGAGCAAGGGTAGAACTCCATTGAATTGTTCTTAATCATATCGTTCAACATCCAGTCCTGACGTCCATTCCAGCCACAACATTGCATCTGAGACACACACACACACACAAAAGAAACAACAGGGCATGAAGTATTTGATATTGCAGGCTCGACTAGGAAGCAGTATTATTCAACTTGCTAACATCATTAATTATCACTTTTAACTACTAATTTCTCATTAAGATGTATGCGGTATTCAATCTACAGTCTTTTAAATATAAGAAACTGAACAATCAACAGTCACTTCTGAAAGGCTAAATTGATAACCGAACAAGCATTTCTACATTCCAGAGCTTGAACCTCCCACAGAAACCGATTGTGTTTTCATGACATTTAAATACACGGAGCACATACACATCTCTAGTCTGAATGAAAAAATAGTGTTTGGTTTACGCCCATTCTCAACTCACTGTTCTCTGGAGGTAGTCCCAGGCCTGCTCAGCGGTTTTGTTCTGTCCGGGGTAGCTCACAACAAGTTGGGAAACAATTTCGCTCGCCTCCTTCCTCAACTGCAATGAAAGTTAAGCGGGTCAGTGGTTTATTTTTCTAGCCCCAGGTATTTGACCTGAGACTCACTTTGCTGAAACAGTTGTTACTAAGCTACTAAAATGGAACACACTGGTTTCACACAAATCTTTTCCCGTGAGAGGAGCATGTGTTGCACTCTGCATTGAAGGCAAATCTTTAACTGTATGCTCATCTTGTCTCCAAACCGGTTCGAATGTATGTGCAAGATGACAGATAAGCAAATAAAGGACAGCATCTGTCATCTACTTGCTTCAAATGCTTTATGATTTATTACATATCCTGCTCAGATGCTTCCGACAGCGTCCTCAGAGACACTCACTGCTGCCCGTCCTAAGTTCATTTTTCTTCATCCGCTGTACAACATTTGTGATTTTTTTTTCCTCATAGGTCACCATGGTGAAGGTCTGTTCAACAATAGAGATTATGAAATGCGTGTACTTTTTATATGCGATAGGGGGCAGTATATTTTCATTTTCAGCCACTGAAAAACTCTTAACCTCCTTTCAAGCCAGAATTCTAAACAAAACCTTCACAATGAATTCTAGCTGGCCAAAGGAACACATGGAGATCTGACCTCAACTTTTCCAAAGCATTTTAACATGCACGCAAGCCATAAGTGTCTTGCTCACAAAAATGTTTTGATGCCAGGCTTTTAAGAGATGGTTCGCGCACAAATAAAAATTCTTCTTGATTCTCAAAATCTGTATGAATTTTTGTCTTTCTCTAGAGACATTTTTCAAAATATGCGGTTTTGTTTTTCTACATAAAATCAAGTCAGACAGGTTCGGAAAGAAACGAGGGCGAGTAAACGATTACAGTACATTTAGATTTTTGAGAGAACTATCACTTTACAGGAGCCACATTCACTCACCAAATCCCGCTGGAAGTAGATCAGAACGGCAGCAGCCACTTGAGCAAGGAGGATGAGCAATAGACAGGTGAAGTACTGTAGAGAGAGAAAAAGACAATGGATTCAGATATCACACGACCACCACATATGTCAGTCTCACATATGCACTGCACAGTCTGCACATATGTGCAACAGAAACGCAACAGCTGGTTCAGTCCAGTCTCTTCGGGTCATGTGACATGAAACCTCCAGCACAGCAATTTCACACGTGAGAGAAGTTCCTTTCGTACTTCGAGTTTGCATGAGAAAAAAACATGTGATTTACAAAAACAAACAGCAGCTAAATGAGGATAGTTGGTAAAAACTGTGCTAAACACTGATGCGTTTTTTAGTCTTACCAATCCAAGCAAACAGCGGATTTCATAGATGGCCCCCAGACAGCCCAGAAATCCCAGAAGCATGGAGAATGAGCCCACGCCAATCAGAATATAAGAGACCACCTTCAAGACCATGGATGAATCCTCTGTTGAAATACAAACCCAATTCTGGTTACAAACTAATCCTTATTGTGTTAACAAGCAGTGATTAAGCAAACATAACAGTAATTCAGTAATTTCCCATACTTTGGTAACACTTTCTATACATTAAAATTGGTCAATTCAACAGTTAACATTAAATAGCAATAAAAAAATACTTTTGCATCATTTATTGGCATTGGTTATTGCTACTTTATGGGCTTAGTATGACTTTAAATGTATACTTTCATCTTTTATACAACATAAAATTCATTAAAAAAAGTTGCTTTTATACTGTTCTTATGAACTTTCTATTCATCTAAGTATTCTAAAAAGTATCATAGTTCCACAAAAATACTAAGCAGAAAACTGTTTTTAATATCAATAGTATGAAATGTTTCTGAAGTAACATCATTAATCATAAATTACATAAATAAGTAAATCAGCATTTTAGAATGATTTCTGAAGGACCATGTGGCACTAAGGCTAAAATAATAATAATAATAATTCAGCTTTGCCACTATAAGAATAAAATAGAAATCAAATATTTTTATTTTTAATAATATTTTACAGTATAACATTTTTTCTTCTGTATTTTTGATTAAAGAAATGCAACTTTGTTGACTATACAGTACAGTATGAAACTTCTTGTCTAATGTAAAATAAAAACTACTGACCCCAAATTTTTAAACAGTAAAAGTTATATAAATGTACATATGTTTACAAGAAACAATAACATACTTATAAATTAACATGAATCAAGATTCATGAATGATATAACCTTATTTTAAAGTGTTACCAGTGCTTTTTTATGGTCTGCTGAGGTGAACATTTAGCACAACCATTTCAACTCTGCCTACTGAAATGCACTATTTTTGGATCACTTTGCATGCCGAAAACTAATTTTGGTGTCAAATACTCAAAGCCAGTAAATACAGTCTCGGGTTTTCCTCATGAATATGCATTGTGTAATGTTGAGAAGGGCTTGGCGAGTCTCCCTTGTGATCCTGACTGAGACGTGATGACCTATAGTACCGGCCGATGCTCACTGTATGCTATTGAACAGTTGGGTCAAACATTCTGTGGCTTCACCTCAAAGCAGCAGCACATTCTCCAACTGTGTTCTGGTCCTGCTTCAGCCAGGCTTTCTTGTGCATTGACTGAAAAGCCTCTGTCATATCATCCTGCCTCAAAATACCTCAATGGCTCCCCAGCAAAAACAACATTACCACAGACAGTCTTGCGAACAATACCACAGTGTGACTGTGGGTGCAGAGGATACAATGGCCCATCATGTGACCCGATGCAATCATCATTACGAAACCAAGCTCTTAGATGAGATGACCATCTCAACCCTGATGATTACAGCGTGTGTGTCAATGCACAAATAACAGAATGAGTTAATCTTTTCACATGGTTAAGAAGGCTCTGTCTACATCTTACATAATTTAGGCTATTTAGTAATTAATGATTAAGAGAGAACTGGATACTGGGTACTGCATTTAGTAAGCAAACAAATCCAACATCCTCAGGAACAATGTGGAGTGAGTTCTCATACTTTGAATCATTTCAGCTAATTGTCTTCTGTTCAAAAGAAGAAAAGAAAAAAATGATTCTCACAATTCACAGCAGTCGGTTGTTCTGAAATATCTGACAACTGGTAAATTGATAATAAAAATGCAAGAGTCTTAAAATGGAAATACTGAGACGAGGCTATTTTGTGCCATGTGGTAAATATTATTAAAATACTCTGTCGCCATAACAATCCCACAAACAATGGCAGAATAAACACCAAGACCTTTTTCCTTAACAAAGCAAATGCCTTTTTAAATGCAACCACTAAAGGTTCAGCTGAAACTAAGTTCAAAGCATTTGGCCAATTGCAATGAACACAACGAGTCTCTTTCAATTATTCCATCCAGAGCCAAAACCCCAAGAACGGGCAGTGACATTGCAAATAAAAGCATAAAACATGTCTGCGTTTCAGCTTTGAATGAGTGGGCCTTTGTAGCTTCAGTACTGTAAATCTCCAACCACCCCATGCTGCTGAAGTGCCTAATGGTGTCTAACGGAAACAGGAAAATCCTCTAGGGATCAGTTGAGCCAGTGAAGGCCACTGGCATCTGGATTAGAAAAACAATGATGTTCAGAAAGCCTTTTTTTTTTTTTTACGATGGGCTCACAGTTTGTATGGATGGCTGGGAGTCCCAACAAAACAGCCAGCAGCCGCTGTGCACTGCAGGAATGTGTCTGTCGGATGAATTATGACGTGCAAAGGAGGAATACGAGAGGCTGACAGATTCACTGCTGTTGGTAGCATGCTATGGTGCAAGCCTGCACTTTAAAAAATCAGTTTTCTGCTCTGAACAATCAATCAAACTAAAAACTTTTTTATGCCGCAGCCACTCAGACTGGGTTCAAGTCTTGAGTCAGGCTCACTACATTTTGCATGACAACCCTTTCCAAGTCAGCTACTGTAATGGATACGTAAATCTGAGGACTGTCGGTGCTCTCTGAGCAGTGTTCAATTTAACACAACCTTATGTTGTAGGCTAAAATTAAATACAGTCAATAGTTTGTCACATCATATTTAGTCAGTTTTACATGCAATAAAACGGCTTCTAATTTTAGCCTGTGTAAAAAACGAAATTAAGGTAAATAATTAAACATTAATTCTCTGTTTACTTTTATCTTATGCTACTCAAGCGAGTCAATCCACAACATTTCCTTAATTATTTTACAAATCAGCTAATTACAACGATTCTTAAGTACCATTGTGACACTGACGACTGGAGTAATGGCTGCTGAAAATTCATCTTTGACATCACATGAATAAATCACACTTTTAAATACATTAAAACAGAACGCAGTTCTTTCAAACTGCTATTATTTTTTAATAAATAAATGCAGCTTTAGGGAGCAAAAGAGACTTCTCTAAAAAAGAAAAAGTCATGTGCCCAAACTTTTGAACTGCAGCATAGATTAAGACCACTTGTCTTATGAATGAAGTGACAGAGGCAGATAGAGGGTCATTCTTTTGTATATACTTGCTCACTGGTGTTAATTTGTTCTTTCAAATGACTAATGCATCGAGAGGCCTGATCTGAGCATTGACGTGATGCATGCTAATGAGACAGTCGCTAAAAGAGGCCTGTGTAGCAGCGAGAGAGCACCTGCAGACTGCCTCAGACGTGCTATGTCACACACAGGCCCTGCCTGGCTCGCGCACAGAGCAGTGAACTCAATAGCTGATCCAGAGCCAGCTGTGAACATGTAGCTCCGGTCTGCTTGGCACTGTCTGTAAGACCCAGACCCAGTGACCCAGAGCACCCTGCAATGGCCTCTGGGATTGAAAACAGATCAGATCAGAGGGGGGGGGGGGGGTTGATTGTTGAAAATCACAGAGCCCATCGTGGACAATCTGTCCAAAAGTCTGAATCATGCTCTTTAAGACGAGACTAACAGTGATCATCAAACAACATGAAACGAGACACAGATGGCCCCTGTAAAAGTGGGTCTGAGTCACTGGTGCACGAGCCCAGGGGGTTTTATTCAAAGGTAGAATGGGATAAAACTTCACTAATGAGAGCATAAAAAGACAAGACCGACAAGTAACTCTACTCATCGCTTCCTTTGGATTTTACTGCAACCAGCTAACAGGGGAAGAACTCTCCCACGGGGCATTAAATAGCCTTTTAGATTAATGTGCATCCATTTCAAACCATCCCCGAGAAAATGGCCAGGAGAGTAAATGTAGGTTATTAGGAACATCATTTTCCTGGCTGTTCGCCTGCATTATGTTTTATGGTTCTCTCTTAGTTAGTACACATTTTATGCAGACACTTACGCAACACTGCAATGAGGCTCTGATTGTCTAGGAGGATCCACAGTCCAAATCCCATAATCGTAGCTCCGAAGATCTGTAGAGAGACAAGAAGGAAAAGACAGGGGGTAGAGGAAGAGAGAGGAAAGAAAAAAGAAGTAGAGAATCAATCATGAGCTGCAGGACAGGAGGGGAACGAGGGGCCCCACATTTCAGTTTACAAGCTGCAACTTGTTCACTCCAAATCTCTTGGACAGAGCTAAAGATGGAAAGTCCAGTTTTAATGTGTTCCCTAAAAGACAGGAAGGTTGTGTGTGTCTGCGTGTGTGTGAGTATGCAAAAAACACACTAATCCTGGCCCGCAGGAAGCTATGAACTGTTGCCTGATCTCTAACTGTGGGGTTCCAGTTCTGCTTTGCTCTCAGCTCACATCTGGGACTGATTGGGCCGTGCTTCTGCGTGGCAGTGGCAGGAGGGGAGGGGGAGCTCGGCGGATGTTCCATGAGTTCAAGAACACCACAGCCTTCCCTAAACCCACTCGGACAAGCACTCCGTCTCCTCTCCTTATGTCTAACACCAGGCCACATGTCGGGGCGTGTGGTTTAGGGGTGCATGCTGGAGCACTAAAAGCCCAGATATGCTTTGCGTTCTTAGTTTAGGGGTCCGTTTTTTACAGAAAGACACATTTTGGCCTGATTTTGTCTCAAATTATGTCACACCAGTTTGTTCCTAAATTTTTCTTTAAGTATATTTGTAAGTGTTTAAAACATTAAACAGTACTGTAGCTTTCCAGGTAGGTTTTTTATCTTTATCTCGGAGACGTTGCCACAGTTCTTCTGGATTGAGTCTGTCTCAGTTTGTTCTGTTACATCATGTGACTCCAGACAGTCTGGACCATGATCAGATCAGATCTCTGTGTGGAGCACTGGATGTTGTCAGACTCTTTGCGCAAACAATAATCTCACTGCATTATTACAATTACTGACAAAAATATAATGAAATAATGTAAACTGATATTTCCAACTGACACGCTACCGCAAAAGATAGAAATAACAGACTTAAAACTATTTTTTGTTGGTGAAAATACCAGCGGCCTAAGACTTTTGCACAGCACTGTAGATCCTCATTCTGGTTCAACTTCACAAACAACAGAATCATATTTTAATCTTTTCTTCCACATTAAAATATTAAATATATTTAATTAATATTCATCTAAAACTATTTTACTACTTTTTTATTGTTGTTCTCTTGTTCTCTTTCACTTCTGTGTTTAATTTCTATATACCAATCAAATGTAATCAGTTTGGATAAAAGCATCTTTTAAATAATAAAAAACTCTGTTGCAATGGATAATTGTATAAAAGCAAATGCAAAAGGTGACAAGAAACTGTCAATCAGAACACACATAATTACGTTGTTATGTATTTTACTTCTTTAAAAATTTCCCTGGGCTCATTTAAACATGTATTTAGGTGCACTGGCTGGGTTGCAAATGGTTGGAAAAAATCATTTGGCTTTTCCTGCGCTCTTTAAGCCTGAGCACCCAGCACTGCAGAGAATAAACTTGGATCAGAGATTTCATTTTTTCCCCCTACAGTACATGGAACAATCCCAAGGAGGACAAAAGAGAGCAGGCTGTTTCTCTCTGAGATGGAGAAGAGTAAACTGTCGGGATAACAAATGTCAAACACCTAATCTGGATGATAACTAGTGCATTGTTGTGACAGAGAGATTCCAAATTGCTACCTACAACTAATAAACATGTGTTGCTGCTGTTGCTGTTGTTTTTCATCAGGATTTACTTATTTATTTGAATGGGAGCCCTGGTTCAGTGAGTATCAGTGTTAAACTAATGTAAAGAAAACTGGGACATCAGCTATGAGTGAGCTAAAAAGCATAGTTTATAAAAAGTAGCTACAATGTTTCAAAAACAGTTTGCCCAAATCTAATGCAGTAACCCTTTATAAACACATTTATATTTGATAATGTTTTTTATTTTCTGTAAGGTAAATTTTTACATATAAACAATAGAACATCTAGAAATTAACATTGCTGTAAAAACAGTTTATTAGTTCATGATACTTAAAATATGTTAGCAAACCTCTCTTCTAAAAGTGTTACATCTAATGCTAACATTCTGTTTTGGAGTTTTATTAGTTCTATTTAAGCAAAAATAACAAAGTCAAATGAAATGATCAAAATAACTGAACTTGTTCTTTAAAAACTAAAAAGTGAAACTTACAAAGAAGATTAAGTTGAAGAGAAACAGGAAGTACTTGGTGGCAGCGATGCATCCTTTCCCCATTTTGTTGACCTATAAAAACCCAAAACAGAAAAAAAGCAGTAAATTAAGGATCAGTGTATATGATACACGACAGATTAAGAGAAATGGCAAATATAACAATGTTCAATTCATTCAAATGAACAGACAGCTGTAATCATTACCACTTTTGGTAGGATTAGTGATGAGAGCTAAACAGAGAAAAATAAATCTGTAAACTGAGTACACAGTTTTCAACATGCACACAGAGTCATAATATATATGTTTGCTACAGTTTAAATATTCAATACCACTTCCCCTTGCTTTCAGGCAGAGCGTGCTTTCATAGTCAGATAAATCTATGGAGTACACAGATCTAAATTCCACAGGATCCGTCAATAACCTCCTCTGGAGTGTGATGGCTATTGCCACAGTTTTCTGACGATGACCCACATTCCTGCTACCATTAATAGGTTAGTATTATACAGGCTTCTCGCGCTATTTGTGGGACTGTTGGTGCATCGCTGCATGACACACTTTGGCATGGCAGTGACCTCAGAGAGGGCGAAAGAATTGTGAGTGACGATAAGCAGACATAGAGCAGCAAAACAAAGCAGATCAGTCAACAGATGGAGAAAACACTACGGCTGGAGCCATTTATGGAGCTCATTCAAAGCTTTCTTACAGTGGAGATGAATGGATGGACTTTCATCCCACCTCTCAGAGATACTACATGGAAAGAACCTCTTTTACAGTGAAATTAAATCAGCGAACATCCCATTTTTTTAGCTGATGGCTAATAAATGTTTTCTGTTAGACTGATTCTTTAAGGATCATGTAACACTGAAGTAACGGCTCTTAATATCAAAGGAATACTGTATTTTTTAAATAAATGCAACCTCAGTGAACACTTCTTAAAAAATACTAAACCAAAGGCTGTGTAACCGACTTAAATAAATGTTGCTTTGGATAATTGTGTCTTAAAGAGGATAAAAGTGGATAAAGGAGTCAAAATACCCCATAAGCCAATGTCTGTCCGCAGAGTTTCATATAGTCTTTTTTCTGTAGTTATGTAACAGAAAGAAAAGCATTCTATTTAAACTTGTGAGAGAGGAATACAATTTAAAACACGTTCAACTTTCTTGTTTCAGCAGAAGAAAACAGCAGCGCTGCTGAGCAGACGCCAACCAGCTCAATTAAAAATCTCTTGTATTTTTCTACCATGGGAGAGACTGTAGTGTGCGTTTTTTTCAGACGCAACAGAAGTCTGCGGAATCAAATTACCTGCACTTCCTTCTCATTCTGCAGAGTGAAACAAGGCCTTGTTTTTACCTTAAGCGAGTTTTCTAATGGCTTTAGCACGTCTCGCACAAGGCATAAAGAAAAAGGGGTTATAGACAAATTCACCCTTGATAAATGCCTTGTTGTGATTTGAATCAAGGCCAACATTGAGCTGATGTACCACATATGAAGGTCACAGCTATTATGTCTACACACATGTAACTTATCCAACCTCAGACTGATAAAAAGTGTGTCACAATGCGCTAAAATTTGAATTAGGTCAGCACACCACCACTGGGAGCGACACGGCAATATATATTAACACGACCTGTTTATCAGTAGTAGATCTTATCTCTTCACTGCTGAAATTGCTTTAGCAGCAAAATAACCTCAAATCACCTGAAAAGCAAAGCTTGCAGAATGAGTACTGCCCCTTTGAGAGTATCTATTAAGCAATTACAATTATCCTTTGAGGAGAGCCTGGCTCGGCCCTCATTCTGAAGTTCATCAGCATTCAGCTCATCTAGCACACTGGGGGTCTAGTTCACACCCCGATCTCCGAGCACCCTCCCCCACACTCACACAGATAGAACCAGCTTTGATTTCCCACCACCACAATGGCAGCTTTCAGCCACGCTTTTCAAATCGAACAAAAGAAGAAACTCCACACACCCAGGAGCCCACTGTAGCCTTGAAGTTACCACCAAACCAATGACATCGCTAAAGAGGTGGCAACTTTAACATCTTAAGGCCAATTCACACCGCACAGACAAACACCAACAAACAAGTTGGCTGTTGTCTTTAGAACCTTATGAAAAATAAAACTTATGTTGCCACTGCACCAAAAGGAGCTGTTGGTGAAGCCGTGGTTCTTGTCATTTAAATAAAAACAAACTCTAACCAACTCCAACCAACATCTGACAGGGGTACCACACTGATCCAACAGACTAGTCTGTGCGCTGTCAATTGGCCTTAAAGTGAACATATAAGTGCACAAGCGTTATGGAATCCATTACTAAAAGCACAAGCATGCACAAGCGTGCTTCATATAATGAGATCGGGCTTTCTTGTAATCGGTTAAGCTATAAAATTAAGCCTAAAACTGATGATTCAAGGCCTTCTAGTCTTTGTCACTTCCACGACAACTTCATTTGAGCTTGCACATGCCAAACAGTTTGCCATGGTAACCATCAAGCGGGCTGGCATGAAAGGGGTGCAGAGTGTCCCCTCTTGAGAGACTAAACAGTCTCACACTCCTCACAGCATGCAGAAAAAATAAAAGTGAACCCCCAAATAGGGGGAAGCCCACTGGGGCCAATGGCCTTGTCTATCCACGGTTCCTTCAGGCAGAAACAAGGCTTATATTCATTAGGATGGTTAATCTCTCCACCTAAACACAAAGACCAACTTGATGGCACCAGTCGTGTTAAAGTCGGCTGCACAAGTAGCTACTAAAATGGTCCAGAGAGGTAATTATTGCAGACTGGTTTTATGATAAATGATGATTATGGTTTAGAAAACCAATACAATTTGAACAACAGGGAGGAACCAATGTTTGCGCCTGACACATCACCTATAAATGGAATGCAGGCAAACTGGTAGCGTCCATTAAAAAGAAAGTGTTATTGTTTAGAAATCGTTCTAGAGAAGCAGTTGTTATGTTTCACCTTGTCAACATTGTTTCAGATATGTATCTTAAAATTCCTGATAATCTCCAAGTAAACACAGATGAGATGATTGTTGACATACAGTAAGAGCTATTAAAATATGGATGTGGGTAGCATAGACTATATCATTCGGTTTTAGAAAAAAATAAATGGCTATAATTGAATATCCTGGTGTCTGTTTGTCTCCATTTATTCTTATTGCTGTCTAGAAGATACAGCTCAGACGGTGGAGATCGGAGTTGAGATTTTTTTTGTCTTGCAACGAATGCATACACTTTGCTTGAACACAGAAATTGACTGTAAAGAAACTTGCACTACTGTTACAAATGAATCAGTAAAGTATTAAAAACATTATTGTTACAAGACTATAAATGAATTAATTTGTAACTTAGTCAGATACTGTCAGACAAGTCAGATACTGATTTGTAGATTACCTTAAGGGAAATATCACCCCAAAATGTAAGTTCTTTCATCATTTACACACCCTTAAGTTGTTCCAAACCTGAATGAATTTTTGGGTAAATTATCCCTTTAATCCAATCATCAATATCGTTGAGCCTAATTTGTAGGCAAAGACAGATCCAAACTGCACAGTTATTGTGTCGATCAAATTCCAATTCACCTCCAAACACACAAAAAAAAGGCTATTTCAATTCACTTGCCAAATCACTTACAGTTGTAAACCGACCTGACCTACATTCGACAGATCTCACATTACAGTTCATAACCAGTGAAGTAAACCGTCCTCACAAAGAGAGCTCCCCAAAAAAACTACTAAAGCGGAAAAAACACAGACAATGTGCAGGCGAGGAAACGGGATCTTTTTTAAAACACTGAATGAACTAACAAGTAAGCTATTTTGAAGACCATAATACATTGTAAACGTTCATAGTCATGCCTGATAATAACAGCTCAATGATAAAATGTGTATGAACTGAAAGCGAAATCATGACAGAGAGAATAAGCATGTTTTTTTTTATGTTTTATAGAAGCAAACTATACATAGGAAATTAAATCCAAACTAGAATAGTGAAATAGCTGTTAAAAAAGCGACAGTTGTAAACTCTGTTCACTGTTATTAACACACAAACTAATCTGTTACACATGACACGCGAAACATTAAACCTGCCTGAGATATTGTAACATTTTTAAAGAAACGCAGGGACACGACCTGACCGACCAACACATGACTATCTGGGCTATTTAAACTTTTCATTCAACTTCAGTTGTTAAAGATGTATAACTTAGTGAAATATTCAGAATGATATATGAAACAATCATTACTTAAAAAGTTATTAAATATATATATATATATATGTATGTATATACTTACGTATAGTGTCGGATGGGAAAATGAGAAAAGTACAATAGATGTCAGCTTCGCGTCTCGTCCAGCGTTCTTGTGAGAGTGAACAGCCTGGAGTTGAGTGATAAAGGCTGCTCACAGTCTCCACCAAGCGGCTCTGACTAATAATAGCCCAGAAATCCACTGTCCACTTGAGGGCCTCGGTGAACTGCTTGGATATTCACAGCATGCCTTTGAAATTCATCACCGTTATATTTAACAAACCTCTTTTTGTCCTTTAAAAATGTGTCAGGTTATGCATAAGCTAAAATATATTTTCAGATACATTTTATAAAGTTTTAAATCATTTCAGGAAAAGTACAAAAGTAAAAAAAAATCCATTTTACCATTTGTTTTACTTTATCTCGAGATAGACAGCATATGAAATGCTTATGAAGTGCCTTTTTTTTTTTTTTTTTTTTTTAATGTATTTTTCTTGCACAGGAACATCCTGAGCATCTTAACCACAGAGGAAGAACGAGCTGGTTTAAACTGGTTATTGTTCACACTTTACTCTCACGTCTAGACATCTTCTAGACAGTTCACAACTGATGCTGTATGTTTGTTAAATCACATTGTTAAGAATAAAATAAGCCTAATACAAACATGAAAGCCAACTCAATATCTTCCTTTTAGTCTTAACCTAGAATTTGTACAGGAAACTACCTAATTATATCCATTATCAAGATGGCGCCGCCAATGGCAGCCTCGGTACATCGCTTGTTGATAGTAGTGTATGTATATTACCTATTGTAAATTGTCTTCATATCCATCACTTATCCATAGTATCTCTTACATTGTATGTATGCATAATGATGGACGTCCTTGTTGCATGTCTAGAGAGCATAACACCTACCGGAGTCAATTCCCTTGTATATGCAAGTATACTTGGCCAATAAAACTGATTCTGATTCTGATTAACTGGCTTCATGCTTAAAGTCATTTATAAAACTATCATTCATTTAAAGAATGCCATGTGCCAAAGTGGATACATGCAGAACCATAAATGCATGGGGGAGAAAAAAGAAATGAAAAGAGAAAGCTCCAGCTAAGGGGAACCCCAATTACTTCAGTGAGAAGCATGTAGAACAGCTGAGCTGGATCAGTAACTACCTAACAAATATAGTCCCCACTCAAATCGGTCATTTACAATCAATAATGAAAGTGAAAGATGCATTCACTCTGCTGCAACGCCCTCTGCTGCAGCTGAAATCTGAATGGAGTCCTTTTTTTTAACGCATTACTTTTTCATTTTAGAGTAATATAACCAAGTTACTTTTTCAAAAAAGGATTGGCTTTTACTTTGTTTTCTTATTAATTGACTGACAAGTCTCCTGACTCCATGTTGCATAAATTCATAAATTCATCTCACTCTCAAAAAAACAGATTTAGTATTATTTACAATAATAGTAATTATTAGTATTAATTACAATAAACTTAGAATATGATGCAAACCTGCAAAACTATAATTACATAAATGTATCTAATTTATCTGACCAATGTCTTTGCTGCTGACCTTTTATGATCCTGTTTAACCATACTCATAAGCAAAAATGATTTCATAAACTAACTATTGTGCTTCATTGTTTTTTTTATTGCTGAACATTGTTGAATTCTCTTCTCCTATATTCTACTTTACAGACGTGTGTTTACTTTTTCTTCAGCCTGAGTTTATTCTTGAAGCTTTATGTTGTGAAAGGGCTTTTAAATTTGCTATAAATAGAACTTATATTAAAAACAACACTCAACCTCTGCCCATATTTAAAAATAACGCAAAAGTAATATGAAAGTAACGTAAAAGTTACATAATACATTACTTTCCATAAAAAGTAAATAAGTAACATAACTTTTCACAACATTGTAAATGACAAATGATAACATTCAGGACAGTTATGCTGCAAATATATGTACATTTAGGCTGTTGAACTACCATACATATGAAATGTATCACCATGTAAGTTATGTAACCTACACCTATTTTAGAAATTATGGAAAATATATTCACATATGAACAAATCCAAGTCAAGTCTCATTACAATACATATGCTTACTGTACATGTAATACATTTTTGGACATTAATATCATGCATATGTATATACTGTACATCCTAAAACTCCTCAATAAGTAAATAAATATATGTTAAAAAAAACAATTAAAGAGTATAACAATTTTTTGTTTTGTTTTTAAATAGAATTGCATATAAAAAAACACATTATTAATATTCTACTACATATAAAAATATATAAAATCTTTATATAAATATTACTAACGTTTTCTATAATTATGGGGATTTTACACATTGTAAACTTTCATTTTCCCAGAGGATGTATAAAAAAACTATATAACTAGAAACTAGAAATATAGGACAATGTATCTTGGAGTTCCATACGTGCTGCAATATGTTCTGTCCAATTAATCTTTTTTGTCAATGAGAAAGTGAAAGCAGCATGTTCTATGAAATATCATCTGATTAAATGCTCTGGGTAAAAGTTTCTTGCATCTAAAGATAGCAGCATGCACATAAAACAACAGAGCAAGTCCTAACAAGGGGAAGCCCACAGTTATTTGAGCCAAAACACAAACAGTGCAGTCAGGAAAGTTCAGCTTTCCAAGTCATAACATCACTAAATATTGAAAGAGAAAGCACCATTTACTTTGAGAACATCTCCAAGGATAACACAACACGTTCTGTGATAGTTCAGAGGCCGCAGGAAGTATGTTGTGGTAATACATATCAGACCTCATCCAATTTGAAAACTTTTAAATTGCTTTTGGGTACAGCTCACAACACCTTTAGCTTTAGCAGATCAGAATCAGAGCTCTGTAGGTAGAAATCAGTCAATGATTCAAGAATACTTTTTCCATTTGAAAAACGTTATAGATTTATTAAGCACATTCACCGTTTCGCTACAAAAAGTAGATACATGAGCGTTTGAACAAACATTCTAAAAACTAACACTGAAATCGTCCTTCTCAAAATCAAATACAAAAGAAGTTGCAAATTTACAGAGATTTAAAAAGTGTTACACATTCCTGAATCAGTCAAATATTTACAAAGCAAACAAATGACCTAATAGATACTAAGTCTAATCATAAATTGTGCTTTGACTTCACCATTAAATCATATTCCATTGTTTTGCTAATGAACTATTACTAAACTCAAGAGAGATGTACAGTATAAATAAACAAACAGCAGTTTGGTTTTGAAGTACTGCGGTTCACATAGAATTGTCCAATGGGTTCACCACACCTCTGTCTGAAATACTGTCTATCCGGCCCTTTCCAAAAAACATATCCATTTCCTCTGATTTCCCTTTGAAATAAAGCCATTTGTGTTTTACTGGAAGTAGAATTTGAGATCAGTGTCCACGTCTCAAATGACAGTTCAGTGACGGAAGCATATACTATTAGGAAAAACACCTGCTAATTTTAATTACAGAATAGTCATTTATTATTCACAATTAATTTGTTGGGCCAGATGTTGCTTATGGCTACATTATAGTGACAATAAAAGGTGTATAAAAGTTTAACATGCTAACAAATTTGAATAAACACTTTGGAAGGTGAACAGATGTATTGTTCGCTGATTATATATTTTACATACAATCAGTAGATTAATAAAAGTGCTACATTTTAGCGCTACTGTCGATCTGCATTGTTGAATTCATGCAACGATCATTAAAGGCATAGAGCATATATACTTCTAAAATGTACGATTGTTGTGCATAACGGTAGTTGTTAGAAGAATAGTTCAGCTATTCTATGAAGTTTACTGTCAGTGATGAGACACAAAAAACCATCGTGTGAATTCAGATGCATGAACTATTTTGTTGACACTCCTTTTTTAAGTTTTGAACCAAAATAAAAATAAATGTTCTTGCACTTGTACTTCTGGGCCAACTGTCCCTTTAATACATGAAACAATTATTAACATGCAGCTTGAACGCCATAAACATGGATCAGAACATGGAAAAATCACTTGTTCTCATAATCGTTTAATCTGTCATAGAGCCGAGTTGTTTTTAATCACACTATTTACTTCAGTAACTGTTGTCCAAATCTATTAGGTATGTTAAGCATTACATCTGACTTTGTAGGGGTAGAATGTCTTTGTTTGAAGCGACACAAAGATGTATTTGACACTAATACATTTACAACTACAAAGTTAATAAGGTACTTGCTTAAATACACGTTAAATATAATTTAATACTACATCCATTATTCTTACCATACCACAAACTGTACTGTTGGGAAGCCTAAATTTAAAAAAAGGAATGTATTTCCAAAGTCTTCTCTTTGCATTGTTTGTCACTTTGGAATTTTAACTGCAATTTACCTGAATTACAGAGGAAATAAATCTATGAGACATGTAACCAGCAACTACATGTAAATCTAACAACTGTATTTCTGTAATGTCTGATTAAAACGTTTTATATCAATTTTGTATGCATGATATTTCTTGTTCTTATTTGTTCTATGTTGTGTCATGCTATTCCTATTGTGCCTGATGAATTAAACCAGTACCATTTTTTTAAAATTACATTCTTGCCATAGAATGGCATATAGAATATAACACAACACATAGAGGAAGTTCACTAAACTCTTACTTAAAGACATGAATTGTGGGCATCTTTATAAACTAATTGGCTACTTTATTGTATTATAAATTATACCCACTTAATATTATAAAAATGATCTGTGGCCCTCTGTATCTAATGAGAGTAAATACCCAGTTATTGTACTTCCATAAAATGGAAATTGCCAGTCAAGTGTAAATTCATTTTTTTCCAGGCAGTGGTGCTATTGGTTCAAAGCATTCTGTGCTGCCAATCTACTCATCTAATAAATATCAGGCCTCCCTCAAATCTTTTTGGAGCGTCGACCAAGGTGGTGATAGTAACTCAAGGTGACGAAGAGGAAGATGGTTTCACTAAGAAGAAGAACGATTGCACCGTTGGACAGTGTTCCCATCTCCAAGAGGGTGATAGACGTCACTGAAAAAAACAAAACAAAAAAAAAACTAATGTGTAAAGTCAGACAAAGAAGTAGTCTGAAACATGTTATAGACATTTAGCAAAAAAAAAAAAGGAAAAAAAGCGGCAGGCAGAGTAGCTACTTCAACACTCAATTTACAAATCTACTTTATATGTACAATCAAAGGCAACAAAATACTGCCCTCTTTTGGAAACACTAGTTATAGCATCAAATAATTATATACGCGACTGGTTTTTCTGAATAAAAAAAAGTCACAAAAGAATAAAAGACACATAAATTATTATTATAATGCAATATTATGTTACCAACAATTAAGTAAATAAGCAACAAAATAAAATATAATCGTACCGTAAAGTACCAATAGATGCATGTATCATTTATTTCAGGAGTTTTAAAACTAGGATTTTATTATATGACAGTCATAAATACAGTATGTTTAATCACTTTCCTCAATATTAATTTTAGGAGTTATTTGTTTATATCTAATCCTTTGAAGCTAGTGCTTGGATTGGATTTTAAAGAGAGCTTGTTACCACTAGAAGGCAGTACAGCCTTAAGAACAATAAGAATGGCTCAACTTTCCAGGGTCAGTGCAATAAAATTTTACTTCCTGTCATGTCATTGTCATAATCTTGCATCCTGAGAATGTTAATAATTATAATGTTTTGCACTGTGTTCTAGAAAGAGGTTATAAACTTGTAGTTATGCAGTAATCATAAAACATAACATTTCATAAAAATAAACCATTAAAAAGCATGCTATTAGGCCCTGCTAAAATTCTGAAGTGGTTTAAAATTGTCCTTAAAGAAACCCGCCACTTTATTTGCTATCTTCACTTCATTTTGACTTCATTTTGTCATTTTTGGGGTGAGATGCTAATGGTCTAATCAGATTCAATGATCTATGCTAAGCTGCAGCTAAAAGTGCTACCGCCAGACCTGGAGACTCTAGGGAGCCTATTTTAAAGGGGTCATCCGGTGCCCCATGCACTTTTTACAAGCAGTTTGGACTGAAATGTGTGTTGGGAGTGTGCGTACACAACCACCCTACAATGATAAAGATACACAAGTAGTTTTCTTTTGATTTATTAAAAATAAGTTGCACCTTCTGAAATCAAGCCATTCTCAAATGCATGTCGATGTGGCGTCACACCGACAGAGGCCGCACCCACAATAGTTGATTGACAGCAGCGCTTCACACAGACTGAACTGGTGTCTTACCTCAGCCCCGCCCTGAGTGAGGACCGAGACACAGAGACAAGCAAGACTTCTAAGAGATTGAGGTGTTTTGTTGTTGAATGTATTAATGAACATAGCAGTAGTGATTTACTCCCGACATATGAGTGACTGATGATGCAGAGGATTAATGTTACGTTTGGTTCTGAAGGGAAACATGCCCTTGATCAACCGAAATGCGTTTATGTTCGCGCAAATCATTCATGATCCAGCCTCACCTACAGAAGCAGTGAGTA
>JAUCMU010000125.1:10448253-10460321 GCA_032275025.1 Enteromius treurensis | reverse complement strand
TATATTACAAACTTTCCATTAAGACCCTAAAGAATCATATTAGCTAGTGGAAAACTGGGTTTGTATGACCCCTTTAAATAAAGTGGCATGTTCCTTTAGGTTTAAATGTCTCTTAATTACGGGTAGAATAAAGATTAAATGTCAGTTTTCATTCTCACGTCCCCAAGCACTATCTCCCCACTGTTCTCAGGAAGAAGAAAAAACCCTCTCTCACCTAGAAATTGTACCCCGAAGTAACACGCTTCCGTAAGTAGCGTCCACTGAATGATGACCTTTTCTGCTGTGTACAATCCATTCCACAGAATTAATGAGATACCTGTTGACAGGAGCAAAACACTCAGAGTCAATTTTGAAATCATCTTAAGTAAGGTGGAGACATTAAGAGGGGCCTTTCTATTAAACATAATGCAGAATCACATCAAAAAGACCCAAACACTTAGACACAGAATTAAAAAGCTTGCAATCTGGCCCAAGATCAGAGGATCAATGCTGCCGTGGGTTCTGATTATGTTCAGGGGAAAAAGCGCAGATAGTCCTTCTGATCTCCTCCCACACTGTGGATACAGATAACACAGAGAGTAGCAGTTTCTTCAACCCTGCCAAGTGCCATCTGCCAGCACTATTTTTCCAGTCTTGCCTGAGTAATTCCCACCATCGAACTGGCCATTGATCTGACAGAAGAACACTCACACCTTGCATCTCCACAGGGGTATGAATTGTTTGTGAGCCAAACCAGGTGTCAGACTGTATAAAGACCACTGGAGCTCAGTGAGGGGTCTAGACTGCAAAATGCAGCCCTTCTGAAATTTGCATACTAATATCATGTGTAAATGCAGCAAAACTTCCAGGGTTCTGCTCCAGATTCATACTCACGAGGACTCTGACAGATAATGTATGTAATCACATTAGCATAATATTCTATATCCCTCACTGGAATCTAAACAAATCGGGGAGGGAAAACTCCTTTGTGCCGAATTAGAGGTTGCGTTACGCGATTATGGAGAAAAGACAAATAGGCTGCTGTTCATAATGAAATAACGGCATAGGAAGAGAAGGGATTTTATTTCCACAAAACAGTCTCTTTCACACACCCATAAGCCACCTCTGCAATCTTTTATAATACAAGACCTCCTACGGCTAACTGTAAGCTCGAGCACTGGGTGAGCCTGGCATGTGCTGTTATTGTGAAGCATCCTGAGACCAGCAGGGGGTCATTACTAGTCCCAATACAGTAGCACTGCCCAGCACTCTGAAAGCCCTGCCCTATATGTGGCTAAATGGAATTGTACAGACTCATCCATTTTTAAAACCTGAGGTGTAAAATATTCATATCACTTGAAATCATACACTAATCTGGCAGTGAAAAGCACATCTAGTCATGAATATTTCCTGTGAGTGGGAGACAGACCTGCACAAATGTGTTTACATTATGCATTTGCTATGCATAAATTGAGATGGAGTGGAAAAAGGGGAAGTGTATAGACGTGCACATACAGTGTATGCGACATGGCCAACGGTATGTGGAGAAATGCGCATTTAAACATCTCTTTCCAAAACGATGGAAGTGGCCTGTTTTAAAAGTCCTCCACAGGGCCAATACACGCGCAGGCATTTTATTTGACTGATTATCTTTAATGCTTTTTTTTTTTAAACAAATAGTCGATATGCAAAGGGTTCCTTCATTTTTTGTGGCACTGTAGTGTAAGTCAGAAAGGACCACTTTATTGTCATTATCATCCCTTATATTGTTAAAAGTCTCTTCCTCCAAACCTTATCCCAAAAAGCTGAACATACATAGAAGGGCTCCTCCGTAGAGTCTGATGGAGATCTTCGAGGTAGTGATCTCAAATATTATCTCGTAGAGCTGGCTGGGAAAAGCCAAGGCCTATAACAAAGAGAAGGTCATCACAAAATGAATGTAATGTAAAAGTAACTCTAGGGAGATGTGGCAAAAATTCTTGAAAATGACAGAAAAAAAGAAATTGAAAATGTTTGCTGCATTTATTTGATAAAAATACAATAAAATACTTGATTTTAACAATTATTGCAATTTTTATTTGAATGTATAGTATTTTAATTTTATAAATTGTATAAAACTGTTAGTAGTCATCACTCAAGTCTTCAGTGTCACATGATCCTTTAGAAATCATTCTGTTATGCTTATTATTATCAGTGTTTCAGATTATCCTGAAGATTCTTTAATGGATAGACATTAATTATTATTTTGGAATATAAACTGTTACACGTTTTGTGTGAACTGCTCACCATTAAAGACATGGATGTGAACAACACAGCAGAGATGAGGAGCCAGAGCCTGCAATGAGACAAGCAAAGACACAACACATCAAACCAGCTGGCCTCTAATAAGACACAAATTAGAGACAATTAAAACCCCCAAGGACTGGCAAAAAAAAAAAAAAAAATGCGCAGAACACTGGAGCAATTAAATTAGTAGGGTGTCTGATGTCACATGCAAAGACAGAGACAAGCCAAGTCGATACTCTGACATGAAAAGAATGACCTTTCTAAAGTCTTACCGGAGACCAACGGGCTCACGTACAGCAAACTTCATCTCATTACCCAACATCTGACTGATCTGCAAAATGAGAAAAATGTCAATATTAGCATGTAAGACACATGTAAGCCACAGTAATGACTTTGAATAAACATTACAATCTTTCTATAAACAGACCAAGGTGGCATGAAAAAATATATAGGTCCATGAAAAATGTCAAGTTTGAGAAAAGCAGGCCTGACTCAAAAAAATAAGGATTATTAGATTTGTCGATAGCACAAGCCTGCCTACACTGAATGGACCGTGCAGAAAGACAAGGTTTCATTTTGTAAAATTGGGAACTTTGGTGTAGAATCTGAAGGGACTGAAAGGAAAGTTAGAGTTCTGCTTCGATTTAATTGGCCTACTTTGACAGCAGGCTGGGTGGTTCCACAATGATAGCTTTGTGTTGGCTTTGTATCCAGGCTGTGGGCCACAGGGGAGCACAGCTCCTTCACCAAGAATCAGATACACACAGACAAGAATGTTGAGGGTGGTACAATATAATGCTTTCTTTGGGTAGCCCACCTCTCGTGATTCCATAAGTGAATACTGCATGAAAATGCTCTGTTTAAAAAATAATACAAGTAAGTAATTTGCATCTAACGTAACCATATGAAAGCTTTACAATAGGATTTAAATGAAGGTAACTCCATAAGGATTCCAATGCTCAGCAAGCGTGCAGATATTAGACAAACAAATATAGTAAATTAAGTAATACTGAGAAAACATTTATTTTAAATAGAAATCTGCTATAACATCCTAAATGTCTTTATTATCAATTATTTGCATGTTTTTTATTTGCATGTTTATTTACTGACCTCAAACCTTTGATGGTGTGTGTATGTTGTGTGGTATGTGTTTTGTGTGTAAACAAAAAAAGGCGGTCGAGATAAGAAGGTGAATGAACCTTTCGCTAAACCTGACCTTAAAGGGATAGTTCACCCAGAAGTGAAAATTCCCTCATTAATTAAATCACACTCATGGCGTTCCAAAACCGCAGAACATAGATGCAAATTTAGAATTTTTTGATGAAATCTGAGAGCTTCCTGACCCTCTACAGATGGCAATAAAACTACCACGTTCAACACACAGAAAGGAAGCAAAGACATTGTTTATATAGTCCACGTGACATCACTTGCCACCAGCCATGTATTCTTACAAACTTGCTCTTGTCTAGCATTCTTTATTGAAAAGAAAAAAACCCGTAAGTATACTGAAAGCCTTCTCATTTTATATTTAAATTCACCGCTGTTTTAGATCTTCTTGAATATTGCATAAATAGGCATCATCTTTACTATGATGCGCTATTTAAGAATATACTGTATCACAATTATGTTACTTTTCTCCTTTCCATTTCTAGATCAAAATAACGTATGTGGCTTACGGAAAAGAAAAAAAAAAAACATCCCCCTAATGGCCATTAAAGATGCAGGCGTTTTCTTTCTTCTCCCACCCTAAAAGAGGGGGCTCTATCCATCTCCCTACTCCACCACACTCCACTAAAAGCCTCCGCGGCATGGGTAATTTAGTGTTGATGAAAACCCGATCCGTTTCTGATGGGAAGCTGTGGTGCTGAAATCCTGGCTAAAGGCCAGGAAGCAAGAAAGTGATGGAAGAGGAAAGGAAGATAATTTTGTAAAGTGATTGCTGTGGCCTTCAAAACACTTTCTTTAATCCTAATACATTTTCTTTGTTGTGGTAGGCCCCTTTAAGAAAATAGGAGAGTTTCTATGCACCTTACAGTACAAAGTGTGTTAGTATGGGGGTGTGTGTCACAGCAACTGTTTTAGTCTCTTAGGAGCACAGAAATAGTAATGGCTTACAGTAAAACTGATGTCAAAGACAAGCTGACATCACCCTTTTCAATTTTGTAAATATTTAGTTCTAAAGGTTTAGCGTATTGTGATTTCTAGACTAATTCAACATTAATTTAAATGTTTTTGCCAAAGCAATTTGTTGAGATTGATGATCAAATTCTGCTGTATTTACCCAGTAAACAGCTGTAGCTAATACAGTGCACTATTGATTATTCTCAGGAGAAAACTGTTAGCAGAGATAAAGTGTTCAGAAAGCATGCTGCACTGAGAAGCAAGTGCATGTCATATGCTTTGGAGACCATCCCTCAATCGACACCTCACTCTGGTTGTTTCTGGGGGGGGGTTAGCACATCTCGGCTGCTGGGAACAGGGAGTACACGGTTTTCTCATAAGACTTGTAAGGGCGGAAGCTACACAGTATGTTCGTCTGACCGCAGTATCACAGCAACTGTGCTGATAGCTTGTTTTAGTGATGGGGAAATTAAACAGAGTGCTTCAAATACATTATGGCTCACATTATCATGTTAATTGGCGGACAGAAAAATCAATATTGTAAAAGCGCAAGTCTTCAAGTAATGGATCAAATAATTTTCTACCACAAAGCAATTGCACAGAACAATTTGGTACCCAAAAAGCATGATCTACTTTAAATGGTCAAACTGTTCAATTATTAAAGGAATAGCTGTCCCAAAAATTAACATCTGTTGAAAATGTACTCACCCCGAGGCCATTCAAGATGAGTTTGTTCACTAATCTGAACGGATCTGGAGAAATTCAGCATTGCTACATCACTAGCTGGCTAATCTGCAGTGGATGTGTGCCGTCAAAATGAAAGTTCAAACAGCGGATAAAAACATCACAATAGTCCACAAGTAATCCCTCATGACTTCAGTCCATCAATTAACATCTTATGAAGTGAAAAGCTGCATGCTTGTATTTAACAAATTCGTCTGTAAGATGTTTTTAATTACAAATGAGTTAAGCGGCTTACATGTGGGTGTTTTTATCAGCTGTTTGAACTACCATTCTGTTGATATCCATTCACTGCAGAGGATCCACTGGTGAGCCAGTGCTGAATTTCTTCAAAGTCTCTTCAGATAAAGAAACTATTCCTTTATTATGAACTATTCCTACTATAGAATGCATTAAAAGCCCATGAAGAGTTGCATTTATGCATACACCTCCAGCCATTCTGGTCCAGTCTCTGTTGAAACAGAAGGTGATGGCCGACTGCCAGTTAATGGATGTTGTCTTTGATGTTTCTCTGTGACCCTACCCAGAGTTTGATGCACAATGCAGGGGTGGAGAGGGGCGACCGTGTCTGAGTGGTGCCCATGTTTCATGTGGTCTACCTCAAAGCCCCATGAGTTTTAATAGCACTGAGCGTGAGCCGGGCAGTCGTGCCAATAAGCTCTCATTGTGGGTTATTCATGGTGGTGTGACATGACTGCACGCTGCATCAGGATAAGTGTGAGGGGCCAATTAGTGTCCTACAGCCGAGTTGCGTGCCACACTGTGCCACAACTCATCTAGTCATCCCATAGCAGGTGTGTCCCTAATGGACAATAAATTTGTGGTTCATGTGCACCACCAATTAAGGAAATTACCTCTGTATGCAATACATTCTATCATCTATCATCTAAGTATAATTTATTTATATGCATATAATTTGTTTTTTATATATAAATATATTCAATTATATAAATATTTATTTTTTCTTAAACATATACTGTATATGTTTATTTATATATACACATAATAAATATACACAGAAAATACTCAAAAATTATTTATAATATATAAAATACATTACAAACAATTTTTTTTCAGTTTCTTGTACTATACTATTATACTGGATATGAACAAAAATACTGTCTTTCTGAACAGCTGCTATCGAGGTCAAATGTGAAGACTGATGCAGGCAAGTTGGAAGTTACCTTGGACCTGTGCACCTCTCCGTCATCATCCTCTCCGCCGACACCCAGGACCTTGCGAGACTTGAGGCGACTCACAAGATCAGTCTGACTGTGCTTCTTCATGAGAGGTGGAGGTGTGGAAGCCATGGCAGCGGAGGAAAGCAGGTCCTTCAATGAGCTGTCAGAGGGACTGAGGAAACGACAATACATCAGCAGGAGCGCTTTCTCAGAACTATCTGTTCCTAGTATTCCAGTATCAGTAATATGTTACACAACAAGTAATATGCAGGGTTTGTTAAATATACCAACAGCATGTCATTTTGTTTCACATCTATGACTAAGAATAATCATAGCTATCAGGAAGGATTTTCTACAGGCAAAACAAATAAAGGCAGCAAAAGAAAAATATATAAACATTGCTGTGTGAGTGTGACCTATTGAAACATGCCCACATCCTCTCACACAGACGCACACACAAAGATCCAAAGGAAACTGTGTTAGCTGATATATAATAAAAAAAAAATATTTAAAAGACTCCAAAAACAAGGTTTATGACCTGACAACAGGGAATGAGTGGATCTCCACAGATTTCCTTACAATGCCCTTCATTCACTAAATTCTACATATTACTCATGTCTCCTGCATGTTTGTAAAACTTTATAATGAGGTTGGAAAAATGTTTTTTTAAAACACTTTAAGTCATTGCACTGATATACAGCACTGCAGGTGTCCTGAGTTTGAATTCCAGCTTGTGGGCCTTTCCCCGATCTCACCCCCTCTCTCTTTTCCACATTGATTCCTGTCATTCACTAAACTGTCCTATTTAAATAAAATACTAAAACGGCAAAAAATTAATAAATAAATAATAATACTTAAAAAAGGTAAAAATAAGTAACTTCAAATAAGTTGAATATATATTTCAGAGGCCACTATTTCAGTTTCAGAGTCATATGACTCTTTAGAAATCACTTTAATATGCTGATATGATGCGCAGACACATCGTGGTTTTAATCAATGTTAAAAACTGTTTACAACATTTTTTTTTTTTTTTTGTGGCAATCCTGATAAGGATTATATGATGAATACGATGAACCCCTGGCAAAGTGTGGTTTTGGATGATATCAACATTAATCCTTTTTATTTGTGGTGCAAATACATTAAATTGACTTGACATTATCATTGAAGTTTCATTTTGATTACATAACAATGGCAATATACAGAAGTCAACATTCGAAGTGGATCAAAACCTTTCATCAAAGTTGTCCTAGGACAAAAATAGGTGTTGTTTTTGATTTTAGGACAACTTTGATGAAAGGTTTTGATCCACTTCAAATGTTGACTACTGTATACCCGACCTAAACCCAACTGAGCTACTATTGGAGGAATGTAAGAAGTGTCCAGCCAGTGTGAATCATCTTTGGGCAATCCTTTAGGAGTAATATATCAAGTCAATGTTTGAATACACTGACAGCTCAGATGCCCAGATATTGCAGAGCTGTAATAGCTGTTAATGGTGGATATTTTGATTCATCGAAAATGAAGGCATTTTCTATGTTTAAACTGTTTATGCAATAAAACATGTTTTTGTAGTTTGTGCTGTCCCTTAGCCATTCAAAGTTATCACAAATTAAAAAGGAATACGAATATTGTCGAAAACCCCACTTTTCTAGGGTGTTTCCAAACTTTTTCAAGGCAGTGTAAATGTCTAAACTATCAATTTCACGGACCTTGAATAAAAGTATTAACTCTATTAAACACATTTTACCATGTTTAAATAAACTCCAAAACCAGCAACGACAACAAAAATACATTATTATAACTCTACATTTTTGTTGTTTTTAATGTAGGTGTCATGCATGAATCTTTACAGTCAACAAGGTTTGAACAACATCAAAGAATTTAATTTTTAGGTTCTCATCAGTAGAAAATGTTATCCTGTATATATACAAAACACACTTTCAAAGAGGTTCAAAGACTGCAGATTTCTGCAGCACAGAGGGGAAGAGGATATGTTTCTCTGATATCTTGTGCAGACTGCTTATTGAACAACCCAAAGCCTGGCTAATCTAATTGATTAGGTTTGGTGTTAATGAATAGAGCTTGATTCATGACAGCAGCTGCCCCATGTTGATCTCAACTCTTCAGCCCTTATTCTAATAAGGACAGAAAGCACAGACTGAGGCTGCACAACTTACTGTGAGACGCTAGATGCTGCTTACTGATAAAAGATTAACTGATGTTGCAGATGGAGAACTGCAGGGTTAAAACTCTTGTTCTATTCCATTACTCAACCCATTCCCATTAGACAACTGAGAAAGGCACCTAATAAAAAAAGAAAGAGGACAAACTGCAGCCACTTGCCAAAATGGAGCACAATTTTACTTTACTGCGGCATTTAACCAACAGATGCCAGTACTAAACAGCTTTTTGTTTTAACAAAGAAGCAAAATTCTCAAGTCTAAATAGAGTATTAATGCGCTTCTAAATGCTATTAACATGGTCTCTAAAGAGATATAATCAAACTGACTTGATGAAAGTTAAGTAGGCTTTTGGCTTTAACCCTAGTGGATTCATACTTTAACAACTCTAGTAAAAGTGAAAGTCTGTTACAGCTTTTCACAACAAGTCTGCGTTATTCCAGGACAGTATACTAATACAAAATAATACAAAAAAGTGACAAAACGTCATTAAACAACTCTCATAAAAATATTAATTCAGTTAGATACACTTAAACAGATCAATTATTCATGCACCAGTTTATGGGAAGAATGCAAATGTGACTGTATCATAAGCATTTGTAAGTGTACCCCTGTAGCAAAGCTGTGCTGATCAGATAACAGCAACAATACAATTTGAACCACCCTAAAGCAACAATCAAGTAAATCTTTAATCAGCATTTTACTTAAGATTTTTTACAATGCAGAAATCACCAAAAGTTTGTCACACATCAATACTGAAATAGACTTAATATCTTAATATACTATATATATATATATATATGTGTGTGTGTGTGTGTGTATATAAACATGATCATATGCAGTGCACTTAACATACATTCTTTCATCACTATATATTGCAGTCAAAGCTGTTAATGAAAACTGGTCTCACCACCTGTTCATCTCACAGCAGTTATTGTGACATTTGGACCTTTCAACCTGGGAAAGCAGAAAATATATAAAACCCCTCAGGCTATACAATACAACACCATTATAAATGCAAACCGTAAACTGTCTTCTCCATCCCTTCTATTCACAGTCTGCCATCCATGACAGCTCATCCAATTGTTCTTCAATTTCATATCATTATCTTCACAGCAAACGTTAAGTTGCATCAGTTGCCTAGTAACAAAAATGGTATGAACTTTGTGCCTTTTAAATGATCATAAATATATTCAGGGATCATGCCTCTCTAACCATTAATCAGCTATTTGAGGTCGGCTGTTATTAATGATGTGCCCTCTATTCAAACGGTGAGCATCTCATGTCCTCTATGCCATTGTATTTACGTTCAAAGACGCGCGCATGAGGCCAAACCTTTTAATTCCACATTAGTGACGAGCTAACAATGTGTCGCCTAAGTATGCCATTGTTTGCCAACACATTTAAACTGATGGTTAAAAAATTATTTTACATCAGGTTGTCAATTCTTCAATTTATTTTGAAGGGTAATTTTGATTATACTTGGCCACATAAATCATTTGGGAAAAAGAGTAGATTTAAAAGATAATTCCTTATAAGAGATCTGAACGAGGGAGCAGTAAACACTCAAATTTACCCACAACAAAATATTTAATTATCTATTTTGCTGACAGCACTAGAATAACCCAAATGATGATGAATCAGCCTGAAGGATGAAGCTGGCTGACCTGCTAATTTAGTACAGGAACAACAACATCCCCCCTAAAAAGGAAGGAAAATCTAGATTAAATTGAAATAATTTGAACGTTTTTACTGTTTTTTTAACAAATACATGCAGCATTGCTAAGAGTTTTAAAACAGTAGTCAAAAAAATCCTATAAAGTATTTGTAAGCACAGAACCAACCCACTTATAAAAATTTAGTAACGTGTGTAAGAGAAGTCCATAAAGTGAATGTGAAAGGTTTTGATGCTGAGGATAGTGCTACAGAAATCTTTAAAAAAAAAGGGATAAATTACTTTTCAATTACACATAACATAGGTGGATACACACATTTGTAATTTCACTAAGGCAGTTGCATCCACTTTCTAAAGAGTTGGCAGAGGCGTTTACATAATTGTCATGGCAACGGTTCCTGATTAAGTCTGATTATGTCAGGGTTTGATGGAAAAACTACACCAGACTGTTTAAACATTCCATGACCCGACAACCAGCGATTGAATGTTCAGTGCAAAACGCCAAAGAAACAACAACCCATTCAACTACACCTGATGGAGGTTTATTTGCAAGTAAATGCTGATACTGCAGGGCATCACTAAATAATTCTCCACCTCAGCCCCTACCCTCCACCTTCCCCATGACCATTACAATCTCCGGTATCTTAACTTACAACCATTATCAAGAAGGATTCTCCCGCTTCCATTACTAGCCTCTCTGGCATACTTAAGATCCCATCTGCACTATAACCTGCCTACACACATACATTACTTCTGCACAGCACACCAACACTGTACTCTGCACTGTGTAGCTTAATGTACATTCATGTCCATTAGATTTTGTTTTACTATTTAAATTACATCTAAATTCTGGGGTTCTTACAGTCCTTTAAGTCCCTGCTCCCTTAAGGGTAAATATTCAATAAATTAAATAAAATGTATATAAATGTAAAAAGACAATTAAGAAGGGTAGTTCACCCAAAAACGGTAATTAGCGACAATTTTAATTTTCTTAAAAGGAAGTGATTGCCCAAAAAAAGTCACCATGTCACAATTTGTTGAAAGAACTGTGTACATGGCAGTTCTACAGATAGCTACAGACCGATCTCTCTCCTTCCATTCATAGTGAAAACACTTGAACGAGTCGTCTCTAACCAAGAATCGCTATTTCTCGCATAGAACAGCTTGTTGGATGCTAACCAATCAGGAATCAGGAGTGGCCACTCAACTGAAACTGCATTATTGTCAGTGCCTTGCGGGTTGCAAAAGCCAAATCCAAATCATCAGTTCTCGTTCTGCTAGATCTTTCTGCTGCGTATAACACAGTAAATCATCAGATCCTCCTGTCCACACTGTCTTTACTTGGTATCACAGGGATTCCACTTCGCTGGTTTGAATCCTATCACACAGATAGATCTTTCAGAGTGGCTTGAGGAGGGGAGGTTTCTAAATCACATTGTCTGGTCACTGTGGTTCCTCAGGGATCAGTACTTGGACCCCTCCTCTTCTCCATATACACCCCTTCTCTGGGGCACATCATACAGGCACACGGCTTCTCTTACCACTGCTATGCTGATGACACCTCAACCTGGCAAAGACTGAGCTCCTAATTTTCCCTGCAACTTCAACTCTACAGCATGATTTCACCATCCATTTAGATTCATTTACTATTACCCCATCAAGTTCAGCCAGAAATCTTGGTGTTATCTTTGATGACCGCCTCTCATTCAAAGACCATATTACTAAAACTGCCCGATCTTTCAAGTTTGCCCCACACAACATTAGAAAGATCAGGCCATTTCTTACAGAGCAGGCAACACAATTTCTCACCCAGGCCAAGGTCATCTCTAGGCTGGACTACTGCAATGCTCTTATAGCCGGTCTTCCCTCATGCACAATCAAACCTCTACAAATGATTCAGAACGC
>JAUCMU010000125.1:10424645-10436816 GCA_032275025.1 Enteromius treurensis | reverse complement strand
GGCATTTTTCCCCCTTACTTAAGCTACATACCTTCTATGTACATATCAGAGAACAATTTAAAATATTCTCTCAAATCATTCTATGGCACCTTTAAACACATGTTCAAACCAAAGAAGTAATTTCTTAGCTTTTCTCACTGCACCCAATGTGCCTCACAAAAGCCATTATCAGTGTCCCCTTCCTGGGATTTGAATGAAAAGATCTTATTTAACTCGAAATGTGGTCCATAGCAACATTTAAACCATTACAGCAACACTAATGCAAATAGACAATAAATGGCAAATGTAGAAATAATAATAATAACTAATTAATTAAAAAGACAATTTCCTTCAAATCTATATAATCTATGTAAGTGTAAAAAAGAATACTGTGCAAAAACTGTCTTATGACTTATTATGATAAATGTACAGGAAGGACAAAGTCTTGCTCAGAAAGAGAGCGAGAGAAAATGGTTCACTTCATGTTACAGTCCAGAGGGAAAGTGTACCCCCAGCTGAGATATAAAATTACCTCCTTCCAGTGTGTTGGGACTTAGAGCTTGCAACAAAGAATGGAATCTAATTTCCAACTCTTGAAAAAAATAAAATAAAATACCCCTGTTGAGATGCATATAAACATATTAAAACATTGACAATGAGTATTGTTTGTCTCAGATGTCACTATCGGCAAGACAAAAGACATAACAAGGATTTTGCTCACTCATTTTCTTTCTAAAAGAAATTCTGTAAGAAAAACAATGATTTTGAATAGGATCATGATCTAAATGTTCACTAACAAAATAGCTCCACCATGTGGACAGTGTTGATAAATATTCTTATTCGTAAAAGCCTGCCTTGGGTGTGGATTTTTTCATGTAATCTCAGCCATAACTGTATGATGAACTCGTATTGAACTGACAGTATAGCCATTCATATTATTTAAAAAAGGAGGGAGAAAAGAATTGTTTTACAATAAAGTCTCCAATAATTAAGTAATAAAACAATTGGACATCTATAGCTAATTAGCATTATGAAATCATTAATGTACTGCTACAAAATTTACAAACCTTAAACTGAATTTAACTGAAAATATTCAGAATTTATTGCAAATATTCAAAACTTTTCAATAAGACCATGGCATGTGTTGGACAATTGTGAATAGTATAAATGAACATTTAAAATTTCTATGTAAAATGTTGGATTTCTGTGGTACACTGTTAAAAATAAAGGTGCTTTGCAATGCCATAGAACAACCCTTTATTGTCTAAATGGTTCCATAAAGAACTTTTAACATCTGAAGAACCTTTCTGTTTCACAAAAGGGGATATTTGTGGTCAAAGAAGGTTCTTTAGCTTATAAAAAGGTAAGAAACTTGGTTATTTTAAGAACTGTTCACTGAATGGTTCTTTGGGGATCCAAAAATGGGTTTACAATGACATTGCTGTGAAGAACATTTTGAAGCTATGTTTTTACAAGGGTACGCTAAAGCTCTCAACTTCTTATTTGCCTAATAGTGAAATGTGTTATTTCCGCCCCACTGAACAGACTAGAAAATAATGAATGTTTTTCACACATATTTCACACATAACCAAACCATTTCAATCATACTGTCTGCAAATATTTAGCACCATATGTTGTTTGAATGAAGAATAATGTTATCATTAAAACTGTTAATATTTTTCTTGTGTGATTTAGCTTATTTTTTTATGATTTGGTGTAAAATAACATTTTGGTGTCATGCACAATTTATTATGATTTGTTAACAGTTTAAGCATTCCAATTGATTTTGACTCTGGATGACACTTATCTTCTCTCTCGAGCCTAACCCCAATATTTATACCATGTTTTTGTAATATTTTGATTTCATTAAAACTGACCTTGGGTCATAATAACAGGCCAGTGCAATTATATGATGTTGTGATATTTCCACTGAGTATTGGCCAAGTACCACATGCTAAAAAACACTGAAAAAACAAAAGGAGAATTAGAGTTTTATTACCATCAAGTGATTAGGAACATTCTAGTTGAGTGCTTTCCTTTGCAGGGTGCTCTATATCCCAGTGATGGAAATGTCACAGAACAATTAGAACGTGTTGCCTAGTATTTAAAGGCTTAGAACTTTGAAGTTAATTTTGTTGGTTGGTTGAAAATAACCTGTTAGAATGGGATTGTTTTTCAAGACCAAAGAAAGTGTTGCTAGTGGAGCATGCACACAAACCCCCCCAACCCTGTGTGCTGCTCAAATACTCCCCCGTGAGACGCCTGGTGGTGGTGCTGATCAGATAGGGAGACAAGGGAAAAACAACAAAAAGTTTTGGAGATGTCGCCGAAAAGCTGAAAAATACAGTCTGGCTAAGGCTGAGGAAGTGTGCCAAATCGAATCGGGATTGTATCGGAGACATAATGATGGTAAAATCATATACATATGATGATGAAGTTTGATTAAAGGAAGATTCTTTAATTAGGGAAGCTTTTGTTGTTGTGTGCAATTAGTCTTTTTTTAACAAGAAACAAACAAAAACACTGGTCTACATACTAAAAAAAGTATTTTGATAATAAGATATCACCTATTCCTAGGATAGTATTGTGTAGTTATTCCATCTGTAGGTCAGACTTTTCTACAACAGGGATGTGTTGTTGTAAAGATCCATGACCATCAAGAACTTCCCGTCTCTAAAGTCCTCCCTGCTATAAAGGAACTGCTGGAGCAGGACATGCCCCAACAATTGGATGTCAACGTTCCAGCTAGTTTGACTGAAGAGGACAAAGTGGAAGAGCTGAACAAGGGTAAATTTACCGGCATAACCCAATTCTCATTTTCCCAGTGAATTGAAATATTCTCATTCTCAAGGTCTCGTTACCAAACCTGTCAGTAAAAATCCTAAATCAGACACGAATATATGTACAATGTTTGGGGATGTTTAATTCTTTTCAGAAGTACCCTTCAACGTAAAACTTCTGTAATTTCAGTATGCAATATTTGATTCATATTATTCGCATTACCCTCTTTAGATCAGACATCCCTACAGCACATTGTAGAGATCCATCCAGTCTCTGAAGTCCTCATCAGTGCTGAGGAACAACTGGAGCAAGACATCTACCAACCTCAGGATGTCAACACTCTAGTTAGTTCCACTAATGACAACAAATCAGAATGAACCAGACAAGTTTACTGCTATAATCCAGAACACAATACACGCAGATTCTCACATTCCCAGTTTTTCAAAACCACACTGTAATTTGAGAATGCAATATTTCATTCAGGTTATTTATCAGTTTTGATTCATATTATTCCCCTCTTTAGATCAGATGTCTCTGCAGGAAATTACAGAGATTCATGATCTTGGCGTAGCATCCTCGAAATTCTGGCTTCCGAGGATCCTTCCTTGACATTGAAAAACTCCTACTGTCACTGTCACTCAAACTCAAAATATTGATTTGCTCAGGCTCTCCTTACCAAGCGTTCTATCCCCTGTTTTGACCTCTGTCCGTTCCGCCACTCTGTGATTGTTTGCTTCCTGTCTCGACCCTTTGCCTTGTATATCTGACCACTTCTTTGCCTTGTCTCCTCTTTACCTGTTTGCCTGTCGATTTGACAAATAAAGAGTTTTGCATATGGGTCCAAAAGCTTCAGGCACAGTCGTTACACTGTGCACCTGATAATTGTCAATTTTTTTGTTTGATTGAACAAGTGGCTGTGAAAATTGCTGAAAAGTCTCCAGATACGCCCTATATCAGAGTTGTGAGTACCCTGTGCTCTCTATATTATTGCTTCTCAGTCACTGTTTTTAGTTTCTAAAATCTTATATCATGTTAATCTGAGAAACCACATTCATCTAAGCATCATTTTTTGTTCTTTCTTCTAGCCTGGCCATTCCCAGTCGCCTGCCTATGGAGATTGGCCTGATACTCTTGGCCAATAATGGCCCCAGCACTCCATACATAATCAAACTCCTGGACTGGCAGGACAATCCGGACTACTATGTCATGTTATTGGGGCGACCCATGCCCAGCATGACCCTGTTTAGTTTCGTCAAACTCCGAGAAAGGCTCGAAGGAATAGCACAACATTTTATGTGGCAAGTAATTCGTGCAACTGAAATTTGCTGCGAGCGTGGGGTCTTCCATAGAGACATGAAACTGGAAAACCTCCTGGTGAACCCAGATATGTTGGAGGTCAAGTTAATCGACTTTGGATGTGGCATACTCATGAAGGATACTGCCTGCCTGACCTTCATTGGTAAGTTTATGATTTGCTAGCAGGTCATTTAGCTCATTGAAACACATTCGGCTGTATATGCTGTAGAAATTAATTAAATATCAAAACCTCTTCCTTCCAGGTGTCGACAGCAGGTACTAAAGCCAGCGACAGTTTGGTCTTTAGGGATCCTGCTGTTCGTTATGATAAATGGGTGTTATTCAGACGATAAAGACCTGAAAATGATCAGCAAGAATGAGTGATCCTCATCAAAGAACAAAGAATTTGATTAACAAATATGAAAGTATACAACTTCAACAATCTTAATATAAAAAAGTTTAACGTACAAGTTGATACTCATCTCATCTTTTTAAACCGAATGTTGCCAGATGATTTGCAATTGTCTGCAGCCGGGTCCCCAGCAGGGTGACTTGTTCTGGTGGAGATGGAGCTCTCTGACTGCTTTATGGAGCTAAGATTAAAATGTAAGATTTGCTCTTTTTTTTCTCTTCTATATAATCAGTCAAATTGGCTCCAAATGTCATGTATTAGGACAAATAACACACATTTATGTTTTTTTTTTCAGGCGGTGGAGCAACCAAAAACAACTCCCTTTCACAGCTACTCTGTTGTTTTTTGTCTTACGTCAGATTTGAGTTGTTGTTTAGAAGGAATTGGGTTAAGATTAGAGATTTTAAGTATAATAATAGAATAAGTATATAATAAATATAATATTAGATTAAGTTAGAGTTAGAATTACGTTTACTTAGATATTAAGTATTAAGATGATTGTAGGTGTATTAAGATATTTAGAAGGAATATTACAAGAGATTATAAGTATAATAATAGAATAAGTATGTATAAGTATAATATAAGATTAAGATTAGAAATAATTAATTTAGGTATTAAATATTAAGATATTGCTTAGATATAAGCTTTGCAAAAAAAAAACAACATTATAAATCAGCATTTAATTCAGTACCAATCATCCATGACATAAACATTCAGCGTAGAGCGTACAGAGATATTCAGAAGTCAAAATGATATATGTGATTATTTTCACTTCACACAAAAACACATCCCATGTTAGCTTGCCTGAATTTTGATTTTTTTGAAGTATGAGTTGAATATTATAAGACTTATAACACCATTGAAAACACATACATAACACACATTTTTACTTTAAGTAAGAAACTTACTTGGGTGTGGATTATCACATCAAAGATTTGAGTACAAAAGTAAGTGAATACATATATAATTTATGTTTCAAATAACATAAAAGTCATGATGGTGCATCACTGATTTGTTTTAGCTACGTTTTTTTTTTTCATTCTTTCTTCCAAACAAGGGATTAATAAGGCTTAGAAATGTCCCTTCCTCTAATACCACATATCTACATGATGATTTGGCTGATATAGGTAGTTCCCTCGACATTAGTCGTTAATGAAAGCTTTGGAACTGTGCACATTCTTGTGGTGCATCCAATGGGTCAAGGTTATGCATGATTAACACGACCCAGTTAACCCCTGCTGGTAGATGTTATAACTACACCATCTGGCTTTTAAAAGTAGCCATTCTAATTAAATACTATAAATGCAAATTTTTATATATATTTGGAGTTTAACACTTTTCTGTTTTTAAACAAGAAATGAATTAACAGGGGAAAGAAAACAGCAACTGTAAAGCCATTTCATGAGTTTTCATTTCATGAGTTTTTAATAATCAGCAAAACATGCAGTAATCACATGATTTCCCCTGTGATTACAATGAATAAATACAAAAACAAGTTTTCATTTGTTTATATTCTGTCCAGTAATATAGCTTTAACCTTACAATATGTAATATGTTATGTAATACGCATAGGCAAGCACCATTTTTAATGAATTACTTAAAAAAGGATTAATTCACATTTCATTTAAAAATTCTGATACTGCAGTAGAAGGTCCTCACTGTGTTCCTTGGCAGGCTGACAGAGAAAAGATACTAAGTTTAAACAAAACACAAAAACATGGCACGAAAATAAGTAACTTGAACCTGACTGTGTCACAAACAGATCAATCCAAATGTAATTTTAAATACATATTCTGCCGCTGTTTATAGAATATACTGTAAGTGCTTTTTTATTAGTAACAACGTTCAAAGAAAAGGATATTCAAAGTGGCAATAGCACCACCTACACTTACTAGGATGGTGTTGGTCATGGCCTTCAAGCTGTTCCAGAGGTTTCAGTGACTTTTATCTCTTCCTCTAACTCCTCCACACCTGCCTGAGTCATGAGATCAGAGATGTTCTTCTCCAAGTCATCAATTCGCGTACTCATCTCATCAAGTATTAGAATTAAGAGAAAACTCTTTTTGAATGAGCATAGACAATAAAGGGAGCATACATAATCCTAATAAATGAAGGTTTTGATTGTGCACACAAAAACACAGCTAGTCCATTCCACTCAATTAAGCTACAATCGGGTATTAAATTCATCACAATTACAAAAACATGAATATTTGGAAGGATATTTCGCCCAATAATCTGGTCTGACATGGTCTGAAACTTGTCCTGCATCTGCTGCAGTAGAGTCTGTACCTAAACAGAAGACAAAATAAACACATTTAAAACTCAGAAAAACTGTGAATGAACACAGCGTCCAACAAAGCGTAAATGAAATCTATGTAGAATCGCGTGGGTTTTGCGTGGGCTTCCCACACAGAAGTAAAAACAGCAGTTTAAGGGCATGCTCCCCGCCCACGCGTGGAACTGAAACCATAGTAACAAGGGAAACCTCTCAACATCGTGTAATCACACAAAATACCTAACATTGAAATAGAGAAATCGTTATATAACCCGTCTGAAATTATATTCCATCTACATTTTATTATAATTTAGCTATAGAATGACAATGCCATTTGAAAATGCATTGAACTCACGAGTGATCTTTCAGTGCAACTTCACAACAGAGCTATTAATGAACGGTGACTTACGACAGCACTTAACAGCACGTCTCATTATACATTCGTTCACTTTGGCTGGTGAGCGAGACTGAATACTAGGCGACTGTAAGTGCACGACTCAGTATTGTGTCTCGGTAAAGATAAAAATCAATTGCTCACCACAACAGTCAGGTCCTGGGATGTTTTAGTGTCCTTCTCAGACATATCTTCTTCAAAAACCTCTACGTGCCTTCGCCTGTTCTTAATGCTCGTGCGAACAAGAGCCCTCTCAAGGCTGTACAGTACTGTGTGATGTATTCAAGGTGGAAACTGCCGTAGAAGCAGTAGCTGACTTCGTTGTTAAGGGGTTTGGTCAGTGAACTGAAATCAGCAGAGCGGTCATGCTCTATTGGCTGTTATCATGGTATCAACTCCTAAAGGGGGCGCTCAGTGGCTCAGAGGCGAGTCCCATTAGTTAATAATTAATTGCCTTTTGATAATATCTTATACTGGATTTCTAGAATAAATTGGATTTTTTTATATTTAGTGGATTAACTAAAATACATTAAAATGCTTATTAGATCAATCAAGACTTCAAATTAAGAAGAATATGTATTTATGATTATTAATCACTATGATTATATGTCACTATTTCTCCATCCTTGACATACAGCATTGGATACTTTTTATGCTAAAACACATTTGAATATATTTTTAGACTTTTATAGCCTTTTGATACTGTCTAATTTTTCAAAATATTTTACAATATATTTTGTTATGCTTTCAGGTCCACGTAAACCTAACCTGTACTATATTTTCTAGCTTTTAATTATTGTAGTTACAAGTATCGCCTGTGAACTAATTCTTCATGAGCCAACAAGCGCCCCCTTTTGCAAGGAAAGGTTTATTTCGTAAAATACCGCTGCTTGGCCTTTCCACCGGTTTATGTTTAATGGTAATACGTCAGTGGCAAATTAAATGACCAGGAAAGCTGCCTGTTTAACAACCTATCTTACAAATTGGTTAACATGTTCAACGATCTGCATCGAAATATTAACGTTGATAAAGTACCTTTTTTGTTTAAACCAGTGTAAACACAGCAAACACAAACCATAAGAATCGGAACAGCTAAACTCAATTTCCCATGAACGTAGCAGAACTACGATTAGCGCAAGGAATTGTGGGTATTGTTGTTTATTCGTCATTGCGTTCCGTGCCGTTTGTAAGCAAATCTCATATGTTGTACTACATGTCCCATGAACCCTTGGAGAGAAAATTTTACATCGCAACAACAATTTGACCGCAAGGGGTTTCTAGAATCAGTTGACATCGTCGACTCTAGTGAGGCGCGCCAGAGGCGACACGCAGACGCAATTTTAGGAGAACTTTGGTCCTTTTGCCCCACTTCGTCGAAAAGGGATAATAGCGCGAAGTTTATGTTTACTAACATTCGTTGCGAAAACATGCTGGATCCCTCGTTTTATCACTGGTTCTTTTTTACTTGGTGGTCCGTTAGGTAATTGAATTGCCAGCTGGATTATTTTTGCACCGCTGCTTGCTGGCCAAAATTAAGTTAATTGATTTTTCCAAGGATTTAAGGTCAAGCGATATTTCACCGGACCAGTTTGCAAAACGAAGTAAATCGTCGATTGAATCATTCCGATGCCCAGCTACCTAGACTTTAGCTAGTGAGCCGGGGCTTGCTGCGCCCAAGCCGGGCGAAGATTGACGCTACACGGTGTCGCCCAACTGAAGAGGATCGAGCTTATTAGGCGACAATGCTTGGAATAATGTCCGAACACCAAGGTAAGAAAACCCCAAGACTTCAATTTCAAACATTCAAACTTTAACCGTATTGTGATCGGCAACACCCATCATCTTCTTCGTTCTGCTTTAGCAGAGTTAGCCTGTTAGCAGCTTTAACGCTGCAGTAACTTTCATACCCTCTTTTATAGCAGACTGATTTCATAGGTAATCCTGATTCATTGCCAGCCACTTTGTAAGATTTGATTGTGTTAATGAAGCAGAGGACATTTTACTGCGCAGACGAGCTGGTCCATACAGGGATTAGCCGAGTTGCTATCTTGTGCAATGGAGTGAAATTACTCAAGTTGATCGAAGCCGTTTTTTAAGCAGGAATGTTAACTCATAAATGATTTAAAACATGCCTGATATCTAACCACTGCTTTCCGTTCAAATGATTTAATGGGCAGGTTTACACGACCGCAGTTACGCAGCGTTGCGCATTTTGTCTTCGCTAAATAAAACGGCTCAGTTTCAAATTAGTTGCCGCTATTAAACCCTTTAACCAGGAGCCAGTTTAATCGTTTTTATTTCAGTACACAGTTCGGCTGTTTCTCTGATGTTTCAATGTCATTTGAGGTAAAAATGTTTCGTTTTTTAAGACTTGTCACTGCTTCGCGTGGTAACGTTAGCATTTCGCTGCCTGACTGTAACTCTTTGTTATGCCGGGGTAACGTTACGCTAAATGTATTTAGCGTGGTGGTGACGGTTCCCTCTCAACACTAGTAGGTTTGGTCGATGTAACTATATCATTATCAACCATTTATGTTTTTATAGGAGTTTACAAACCAGAGAAGTTGTCTTGGCATGTTTCGACGTCGAGAGCGAGGCTTAAGCCATAAGCTGCGGTGTCTTCTCGCCTTCTTTCACTGCTTTAGGTTGTAGTGTTTGTCACTAACGTTACATTAGCTTAGTTTTCTTCACAATTAAAGTGTCTTAAGTCGCTTGTATGTTTGGAGGTAAAATGGTGACTTGCGCACTTGAACTTTACGCCTCAATCAACAGGGAGTCGCGAAGAATAGCACAGTTAGCGCGTTAGCTTACCGTCGAAAACGCACTTTAACCAGGTTTGTAAAAATGAAAACGGTAAATCTGTTCTAAATGCAAAGTTTTCTCTGTTAAACCTGTTATTAAGCAACGAATTTATGTTGTGCTGTCTCCATTCTTTTTGCTGTGTAGATTCATTACTGAAGTGCAAAGCAGAGACTCTGGTAAGTCAAACAAGGAAATAAGATTTTCATCCTGCAGATGGCAGTGCTTGTCCAAAATGCTAATAAATGATGTTCTTGTCCAGCCATCAGAGAGAAGAAAGAGGACAGTGGAGGACTTCAACAAGTTTTGCAGTTTTGTTCTTGCATATGCTGGTTATATCCCTTCTCCAAAGGAGGTAAGGATGGAAAAATGTTTCACACTTAGGTGTGGTTTCATGCATAAATCCCTTTTAAAAACCTTTTTGACACCCATTCCAAGCATGTACTAATATGCTAATGAGTAGAAGTGGACAGATACTGGATTTAGCAGATAATAAGTTAAAAAATCTAGCTGGTAACTGATCGTTTTGGGCAGTAGTTTTTAAAAAATTCACTATTTTAAAATTCATGCTTTAATATATATTTTATGATTTTAAAATCGGATAAAAATAAAAAAACTGCCTTATCATACAATTTTTATCATAGAAATGATGTACATGAAATGGGAAAAAAGAGAAATGTCATAATGTCGACACAATGTATATCATGTTCTTGTGCCATCATTAAATATACATCATACCAAGATCGCTTGTGTATATTTCACATTGCTTTTGTCTTTTTAGTGAGTGTACAACTAGTTCATACCGTTTAAAACAGAAAGCAGGTTGTTCTGTGCACTTTTTTTTAAACATTAAATAACATTACTGATATTTCTATGAATTAGCTGTTGGTGCCAATAAGTTAACTCATGTTTGTCAGATTAGGGAGACATCCAAAACATGCAGTGTTTGGAGAATTCAAGGATTGGTACTGAGAAACACAGGTTTACACCATTTACTCCAGTTCTGGCTAGTCCTGCTTCTTGAAGGGCACTGTCCTGCAGAATTTAGCTCTAATCACAATTAAATGCACCTCAACCAAGGTAATCAAGGTCTTCAGGATTACTATCTTCCAGGCAGGTATTTTGAGACGAGTTGTAGTTAAAATGGTGGAGGTGTCATTTTTTTAACCTGTATTAGTAGTTGTCAGCTGTTTTATGACCAAATATAATCTAATCTGCTTGTGTGTCTCTGTCTACAGGAAAGGCCATGGTCACCAGCATCCTCCAGTTCTCCAAACAGCTCTGGTGCTTCAGGTGAAGGCAGCGTTTTAGGTGGAGCAAGTTCTAACATGGCTCCCAACTGGAGTCACGGCACGTCGGATTTGCACACCATCCACACGTTCGTTCGCAAGGCCCGTGCCAATAAGAGCAACAAAAGCATGCGCCGGCTGTCGTCTGACAGCTCCCTGATGGACAAAATGTGTTTAAAAGATCCTTTCTATGAGGGCCAAAGCAAAGCTGAGCGCAAAAAGGACAAGAAGTTGAAGCGTCTTTCTCTAGGTTCAGGCGCTGGCGACAGCAGCAGCAGCGGTGGAGAGAAGCGTGCAAGGATCAAGCGCAGCAAACACCCCAAACAGTCCAAAGCCCTTAAGAAGCTTAAGAGCTCGGCCCAAAGCGAGACAGACTCGGAGAATGGTCTTGGGCATGGAGAGGAGCATTTGGACCAGGAAGCAGCGGCTGAGCGCAGACTACAGGCCCAGGTGAAAGAAGAAAAAGAGGAAGCCACCAGAGAGGCAGATATGAGTTCCAGTGAGGGAGAGACTTGGATAGCGGATGAAGACATAATGGTGGAGTCAGGTGAGTTTATTGGTGACTGATTTAGGTGGTTGGGAAATGCTTACATATGTTAACTGAAGTATTTAATAGTGTATTTTGTTGCAGAATATTACATCAATAACTACATACAATATTTATTTGTATTTTCAGCAGCCATTACTCTAGTGGCACATGTTCTTTCTGAAATCATATTTAATATGCTCAAGAAATATGTCTTTTATCAATGTTGAAAACTGTTTTTGCTGATCGGAAGCCATTATTCACCCAATTCAAAGGTTCTAATGTTACAAAAGATTTAGATTTCAAATAAATGCTGTTTCAAGAAGTGGGGGGGGGGGGGGGGTGGTATTTTATATATATATATATATATTTTTTTTTTTAAATATATATATATATAAATATATATATATATATATATAT
>JAUCMU010000125.1:10411267-10424545 GCA_032275025.1 Enteromius treurensis | reverse complement strand
GCTCTTCCGATCTATATATGTATATGTGTGTGTGTGTGTGTGTGTGTGTGTGTGTGTGTATTTATTTATATATATATATATATATATATATATATATATATAAGAAAAAATAAAGTAATAAATAAAAAGAAATATATTCTCAGTACTGATCATAACCCTTAATAATAACTAATGAAAACAATGTGGGTGCGTGTTTGTGTGTATAATATGTATGTATGTGTATTCATGTAAAATAATATTAATTGATTTTTTTTTTTTTAAATAATTGTAATAACTTTTACAATTTAAATACTAGATTTTTTAAATTATTATTCATAAATATATTATTATTATTATTATTCATTTTATTTACTTAACTTTTAGTGTTTTATTTTTTACACACATATAGATGACATTTTTACAATTTTAAAACAACATTTATAATTTATTGTATGTTTTCCTTACAGGGGATGATTCGTGGGATTTGATCACCTGTTACTGTGGTAAACCATTTGCAGGACGGCCCATGATTGAATGTAGTCAGTGCAGTGTGTGGGTGCACCTTTCTTGCGCTAAAATTAAGAAGTCTAACGTGCCCGACATATTTAACTGCCACAAATGCAGAGACTCTCGACGGTCGAGTCATAAAAAAGACACTTAGATGAGGGTGATTATCCCTCAAAGCTCTGAATGTTCCTAGTTCTCCAGTTTTTGTATCCAAAACTATTTTCAGTTTCAAAATACATTTTCTTTTCTTCTCTTTGTAGTTACTCCTTAAACGTTTTACAGTCAGTAGTCTCCATTACAGAGTTCGCTGAGAAATAATGTTTGAACTGATCGCTTACCTCCCGAGGTGGTAATCGAAATTGGCTCATTTGTAACTAATTCAGAGATGCGTAAAACTATCCTTAGTCACATCAAATTGTCATTTGTTTAAAATAAGCAGCTTGCATATTTAGTAAGTGGAACTGCTTTTCTTTGTTGGAAAAGTTAGAGAACACAGCCACACTACATTTTCACAGATGTATGCTATATTGGTTACTTTGGTATTACAAGAGTATATTTAAAAAGTAAAATATATGTGTGTGTATATATATATATATATATATATATACTATTCAAAATACAGAAAGATATTGTCCTGATTTTGCCAAAGAGCTGCTATGAGAGATTGTGTTGACATTGTTGTTACTAAAAAAAAATGTTATTTCTTAGTGAACTGTCCAGTTTTTTTTTGTTTTGTTTTTTTCTTTTATTTTTTTCATTGGAATAGATGCCTTTGTTTGAAGACTAATAGATGTTATGTGCTAGTCTGAATGCCATTTCCTGTTGATGATCATAAGACCATTTGAATTACAACCTCTTACTTTGAAATCTATGTCAGAAATCACACCCGAATGGACTTGACCTGACAGCTAACATGTATTAGATGTTCAAATATAAAGAGCTATATGTCATTTAAGCAGGGAATCCTTTCAGTTGCAATTATTGATATCAAACGTTAATTTCTTCTAATTATACTGGTAATGTACAGTATGTTAACCCATGTACTTTGTTGAAGAAGCTATCAAAATTGTTTGGTTTTTAATTACTAGCACAACATAGTGTTCTTTTTTTTCTTTTTTCTCAATGTGTTCAAATTTTGGAAGATTTCAGTTTAATAAGATGTGAAGGCTAGATTTAGGAGCTTTGCTGAAGCTTTCCTTGAGAAGAATGGTTGTTAGTATTGTTTAAGACGTGTTTGGGGGTTTTAAACTCTGAGAACTGGTAAGGATTACTCATTTATGCTACAAGCTTTCTTTTGAATTAGTTTGGAGACTATCGTTAGGAGTTTTTTTTCCTTTCTGGTTTATTTGTGAAGCACGGGAGGCTGGAAATCCCCAAAAGCCAGACCTCTCTTGCTTCATGTTTCACTTTGTAAATATCACAGATTTTGAAAAGTGTACATATGTAAGAGTGAAGAGAAAGGCAAAGTAAATGGTATATATATATATATATTTTTTTTGCATCCGATATTGTTTTCCTTAACTACCTGGAGAAATAAAACTTTTCTTTATTGGGCTTCAAATGTCTTATTGTCCTAATCTAACTCTTGTGTTGAGATGCGTCATGTTTTTGTGATGTATACGTTGAAAGAACAAGATTCAATAGTTTTATCCATGCACATTTTATTTTGTGGCAACACCAGTACAGCGTCTGTCAGTGTGCACCCCACTAGAGGGAGCCGGTAAGCTAATATTGGAAGAACATAAATACAAATAAATAAAAATCAAAAGTTCAATAAAACACCTTAATAGAAGGAACCACAAAAGGACCAAAACTAAACCACATAAGAAGTCCTTTTTTTATCTGTTCGTTTGATCACTTTGCATTGCGTTCCTTAAAGTCTTCAGGTTCCTCCTGAGAGGGGAAAAAAGATTTTAGCAGTGATAGGAAGTGCAACCTGTTTAATTCAAATATATGTAGACAACTGTGGTTTGCTGTGTATGAAAATACCTTTCTGTTCCTGGCAGACAAGTGGGAACTGCCAATGGGATCCAGAGGAGCAGTGAGCCTCCTCCTATAAAGGGCAATTATGTGTGAATTTGGCCTTGAAAACAGCATAGGATTACTTCTACAGAGTGTTCCACATGAAAGATATTGTTAAATATTCAGAAGAATTGTATGTGGTTGTAAAAGTATAGCAATGAAAAGTCATTTTTATTTACTAACTCCAGTAAATCCAAGTATTTCTTTTAATACAGTAACATAAAATAACAGTAAATATTCGTGCTCACCTCTTATCCTTGTTTTTGCGACGGTTGCTGACTGCTGGTTGCACATTGATGTGTTCCACAGGGGAAAAGAAGTCAGGAGTCTTGGCAGGATTGGGGTCCCAGTCTCGAGTTATTTCCCCTTCATTTCCTGGGAAGAAGTCTGCCAGATCAGAGAGCTCATAGATGTGCGGTGGCATGTCCTGATCCGACCTGAAATTGCTCTGCAGGGAATCAGATGCGTTTTTTTATTTTTTTTATTATTATTATTATTTTTACTATGTCAAACCATAGGACACAATCCAATTTTTATTCCTCAACTACCCATATACATGTATATTCTCTTAAAGAGAAAAATATGTACAGCATTTTTTTTAAAGTATATATTTAATGTCATAATTACTCTTTTCGCTCGTAGTCGGTCTGGTATCAGGAAAGCACAAAGCTCGTCCATCAAGAAATAGACAACCAGAACAAGTAAAAAACACCTGGAGCACGTCATCTGAGGGCACAATGTGACATGATATTCAGAAATATTTTTCTATTAAAAGTATTATGTATTAAGATAAAATGATAACTGCAAAACCAATAAACCAATTATAAATGGTAAAAACTATTAGAAAATGTAGCAAATTCAGTACAATCACTAGGACAAAATATAGAATTGAATTTAAGTATATTGTGATTTTAATATTTACCTTGGTAAATTAATCTGCCCTTTGGAAGTTTCTTCAGGAGTTGTTTGACAGTCCTGCCTTCTTGTGTTTGTATGTTGCCTTCCCGTCCTCTTTGTCAAGGGCATGTGTGTTTTGGGGTATTTGTAGACCTGAAGCTCGGGTGGGTTTATATAGGAAGACCAAGAGATCATGGATAAAGGGAGTGTGTGTGTGTCTAGCCTGACTTCACCCACCCTCCAAAAAGATTAGAACATGATTAAAGCATTATTTTGGTTGTTGTTAGAATGTTCTAGTTCCAACTCAGGTTAACAGGTTGACAATTTCTACACTGAGAATCTTACAAGAGAATGACAAATCAGCATTTCTGTCATTTATTTAGTTTATTTTTAAACTATTTTAAAACATATAAAATGCATTTATAAATACATAAAACAGTTTTTGTCATGAATGTTACAAGGCTTTAGATTTCTTATTTTCTAATTAAACAATTATGTAAATATATTTGATGTTCTGATTTCTGGTTTTAAAAGTCTGGAAAATAAATAAATAAAATAATGACTGATGAAAATAAGTAAATAAAATAAAGACAAATAAATGAATGATATAAGAATTCTATATTGCCATGAAGAAATTCAAAATAAAACAATTAATGTGTTACAAGTAAATTTACATTTGAATTTTGAAATTACATTAAAGTGTCATCGAATTATTAGTGTGTTTAATAATAGATTAAAGTGTTGAATGACAGAGGAGTCACAGAAATATAAAAATAGGACAAATGAGCATACAATATTAAACAATATGGGTAAACCTTTTTTTTTTTTTTATTCTGAAATTGGCTAATAAATATTATTGTTTCCAAATATTATGCATCTCTTTATTTCAATTAAATGAATTTGTTATGTTATGATAAATTTGAGCCTGCGCATTGTTACTAGTTGATATTCATATATTCTCTGAATGTTCTGTCGTTTGGAGACTCTGTGTGTGGCCTGTTCAGGTATCAGATAATCTCTTCTCGCCCAATTTCATAGTTTCAAAACATTGGATTCCCCTCCACGTACACCAAAACGGTCTCTCTCTCTTTTTCTCATTAGGGACGTTCGTAGTATTATCAGAGGAAACACACACACCTACATAAGCAAGCTGAAAAAAAAGCTGGAGCAGCCTCTGTGGATGGGTTACCAGCAGTCTGACACGTTTTCTCTTTTCCTCTTTTCCCTCCCTATCCTAATTATTGCTATTTCTGGCAACTGGGGCCACCAGACATAGACTAGCTGTTGACAGACAACCCATGGTGAAAATAAACTACCTTTACTAAACAAGGCCGATGCAATCCGCCCAGATGTCTGTCAACAGAGACTGAGAACAAATCTTTGCTGCTGATTACTCTAATTAGTCTAAAATGAGTGTGTGTGTGATCATTTCTGACAATCCCGCCTTCTCATTTCTGCCCTATAAGTACCCAGAATCTTCAGAGTTCCAAATTTAGAACAACGAAATTCTAAAGAGTCCATTGCCCGCACAAATATAAGCCTTTTTGTAGAAGTTATTCACATTATTTTTATTGTGTGTAACAACTCTTACAGTAACATGTTTCAAAAAATGTTTTTGATAACGTGTGGTATTATCTGGTAATATGCAGAATATTGCATCCAATGTACAGTATTTCTATAATACTGTGATTCATTCAATTTAAAGTATATTTGTTTGGTTTACCGACTGCACACAGTTTTTTCTCATAAATGCTGAGAGGTCAAAAGTGTATGCTTTTTTATTTTTTTTAATTTCAGTAACTATTGAGTCAGAATTGCATGCAGTCAACTAGTTACTAGTCAGTGGCAATTTAAAATGCTTAGCATTATATATTAGCATTTGTCGTTGCAGATATATTGTAACTCTGAGATCAAGATTTTGAGTCAAGCTGTTTCACTGCAGTTTGAATACTGCCTTGATGTTTATCTGTGTTTAGCATTTTGTGCTCAATTTCTGTTTTGTACTGTTCTTTACTTTGTTTTAATCTGCATTGCAATCATCCACTTTAGGGTTTGAATAGTGTGTTGCTGATTAGGAGTACTTTTCACTGTTTAAACAGTTTTGATTTATAACTAAGGATAGAGAGAGAGAGAGAGAGAGAGAGAGAGAGATTATATTGGCAATGACACAAGCAACAAATATATACAGGCTAACTGAAATTCTAAAAACAAAGTCCAATTTTCACAAAATAGACAAAATTGAACTACATTTCTTGTGCAAACATTTTACAATAAATATTATTCCTTCTGTTATTAGGGAAGGGCAAATCCGGCATGTTTCAAATATCCCTAAAAGTGGTTAAAAAGGTTGCAGTACTATCCGTTGTAAACTGTACCTTTAGTCACCTTTAGTATGTGAATAGAACAGATTTTGGTAACACTTTGAAATAATGGTCTGTTGTTACCAAGTAACTATGTGGGAAGTAGGTACACAAACACTAAACTTAATACTGTTAACTAATAGAAAAGCAATAAACTAAGCAGTAAGTAGTGGCAAATGTAGTACAAAAGTAGTTCCTTAATAGATATTTGATCATTATTAAATAAAAATATTCTCATTTAGAACTACTTGTTAAATATGTTCAATTAATAAAGATTAACCTATTGATTACTGACAACAATAGTTACGTCTTTATGTGAGCAATTGGGTTCTTTGTGGAAACTCCTAATCTTAAAAAAGATGGATGTGTTCTGTTTATTTAAACTAGAACATAGAATAATTAAAAAACATACTTTACTTGAAAATGTTAATAATTAGGAAGTAATGCTGACAAGCTCATGGTTGAATTATTTCACAATTATGAATTCTGTTTTATGTCAGTTTAATGTGTGTCTGACTCCAAATGTCAAAATATCACTTACACAACACTGTAAAAAATGGCAGTAAATAACAGTGAAAATGCTATGGTAAAAACCTGTGGTTAACGGGAACTGTTTCTTCTTAGTTTTCTTGTATCAGTCATGTTTATTAGGGCTGTATGTTACATGTAATGTTGTTAAATGAATGTTTATTGCCCATTTTAGTTTAATAATTCTTACCATGATGGCGTTTAGTGGTTGTGTGAATGACACTCAGCACCTTCTATATGTTTTACTATTTATTAAAAGCATCTTGTGATGAACTTTGGTTCATCATGTCACTTTCTCATAACCACTTGCATTTGGTAGTTATCAGTGTATTTCAAAGGAACAAAAGAGATTTCACTATTTTAACAGTTTGGTATGTTAACATTATATTAAATATTGCGGTTTCTAATTAGAAATTACGGTATTTAACTGTAAATTTAAAATAAAATCGTAAAACTATTGACAAAATAAAACTTTTGATATTCTATTCTTCACTTTTTTGCTGTAAAAGAAATAACGGTTTTACCATTATTTAACGGTGGAATTTCGGCAACTCCAGCTGCCGGTATATTACCGTAAAAAAGTTTACCTTTATTTCTGAGAGTGTCGAAAAATGCTGGTGACTTTATACATTTTTTTTTAAATAATTTTATTCAGTAAGGACACTTTAAAAAGGTCAAAACGGACAGTAAAGATATTAATAATTTTCTAAAGACTTTAACTTACAAATGTTGTTTTTTGACAATTTGTGAAAACATATTTAACAACACAACCGTTTTCAGCACTGATAATAATCGGAAATGTTTGTTGAGCAGCAAATCCTATTAGAGCGATTTCTGAAGATCATGTGACACTGAAGACTGGAGTAATGACGCTGAGAATACGGCTTTGATCACAGGAATTAATTACAGTTTACAGTAGAATTATGATAGAAAATGGTTTTTAACGTAATAATATTTTAATAATATTTTTACCATATAGTTTTGATTAACTAAATGCAGCCTCGATGAGTAAAAGAAACGTATTTATTTATTGATTGATTTCAATCTTACAGTACCAACCCCATACTCTCTCAGAAATAAAGGTCCAAAAGCTGTCACTGGGGTGGTACCTTGTTTGTAAAGGTTTTTCAACACTCATCTATGAATGGAAGCCTGGCAGAATTGTTTGAAACAGGTTTTTAAAAGATTTTTTCTCAAGCTTCCTTGTATTTCTCAGACCCATTAACCAGCAGAAGAACACTGAACGATTAGTCCATCTGAACCTGTAATTTCCTCCACTTTGGCCCCATTCTTTTATCGGTCTGAAATAAGGTTGTAAAGGTCTTTCTCTCCACCATTTATTGTGAGCACCAGCAGCCTTGCTTCTGTTCAGAATGAAATCCCTTCTTCTGCGGTCAGCTAAAGGCCGATGGAAATCTCGCAGTGTTTGGTGGCTGCTGGCGTCGTAAAGCTCTGCCGGTGCCGTCTGTGTTTATCTTTGCAGTGGGATCCTCAATTTCCTACGTCTGCCTGCATTTCATTCTACAAGTAGCTCGTTCAAACTATTTATGTTGCTCCTGGTGATGTTTAAGTTCTCCGGGTGATTTCTGAACATAACTTTACAAGTTGTTTCATTTCCTCGGGAGCGTTATGGGGAAAGTGATGCTGTCGAGTCTCAGAAACACATGCACGGAAACAACCTTTATGATTCATTACTTGAAATAAAAACATATGAAAAAAGAACGACCAAGTAAAACTTATAGACATACAAGAATACAATTTATATTAAAAGATATTAAAAACTATAACAGTATACCAATGTAAATCAGCAGTTTCATTAGTGTTAAATGAACTAAATATCTAGTTATTCTGTTATGATATATATATATAATTTATTTACTATACCTACTTATATAACTTTTGGATGCATAGAATCATTGAATTCTGGAAAAAGCATCATGATTTGTGATTCATATATGTAGAAAAATAAAAATATAAACATTTATTATACCTAGTACTAATATTAATTTTGGATGCATATACATTCTGATCACATGAAAAAAATTTCTCTCTTCACATATCTTTTGCACCATTATATAATATTTTTTTTGTCGGTTTTGTTTGTTTCTTCAGCTCTTTGCTTAGATGATTGTGTCCTTTTCCACCCTCCCACTCCATCTCCCGCTCTGGAAATGCTCGTCACCAGCTGTGCCATATTATGCCACATTAAAACGTCCGTTTGCTGCTCATTTCAATAAGAGCTCTTTTAATGAGGAAACATCGATTCTCTCTGGTCTGAGCGCGGCCGTAATGAAATAAGAGAGAGGGATGGAGAAGAGTGGTAATCGCTGATGAATGTGCTGTCTCATTGAAGTCGACGTGGTGAAAAGGCACAAGCCTCCCCTCACCAATCAGCCCTCATTAGCAGTGACACAAACAACTTCATGCTGTTTTCCTACAGGTCAGCTGGAAATGAACGATGACACAGACCTGTGCACTCTCGCTCTCATGGGTCAGCGGTGAATTTAACAACAGCAATCAGAGGCTCATCAGAGAGTTTGTGATGAGTTCAGCCGCAGGACTTTGATGGGCTGCCGGTGGACGGGAGGTCAGAGGTCAGGTCTGGCAGCTTCCTCTGCCACGGCTACTACATGACTGTTGTTTCAAATACTGAGTATACTATTAGTTTTTACTATTACAGTAAGGCATACTGTGAAGAATATGCATATTTTCCGCCTTTAAATATATACACCACCTCCCCTTTTAACATAAAAAAATAAATATCAATGCAATACAAATATCTTTGTAAGATATAATTTAAGATATAATGTTTCACAATAATGCTGTTTTTATTGTATTGTAATCGTATAAATGCTTAAGAGATTTCTTTCAAAAACATTACAAAATTCGTACCAGCTTCACTTTTATGCACAACGTCTTTCTTCATTAAACATCCGACCATCTGTTCTTTGCATTCAGTAAATGTACTTTCTGCACTGCGTGGATCAAGACATCTCTGTGATGTTCTATTGACCAGGTCGAGATCAGCAACGATACAAACAACTTCAACCTCTCCTGTGAGCCGGCAAAGGATCAGCGGCAGCTTTAGCGAAAGGTCAGCGCTTTGCTGCAAGTCAGATGAGGGCCAGGATGACTTTAAACTACAGCTTGTTGCCTCAGGCGACACGGGAAGCAATAAAAATCAAGGCAAAAACAAGATAAACAGCATAAGATCTAGTAGTGTCCTCGGGCCACACACACATGTGAAGTTTTCGAGGTAAATCAGGTCTGTTTAATGGCCATGTGTCTCTGCGAGGAGGAGAGTGGTGTATTTAATTTATCTCCCAGATTTATCCCTCTATTTGAGACGAGCGTGAGAGAGATAGTGCTCACATTGACATACAGGATCAGTCTGGTTGTGATAGAAAGCAAGTGACTGAGTGTGTGTGTGTGTTAGAGAGAGATAACAAGAAAAGGAAGCCAGACAAAAATAACAAATTAGATCTTTACAATGTCTCCTTTGTTTCTCTTAACAGGTTTTGTGCAAAGTCACCGTGATGTACATGTTCAGGGCGGGGACAACCTGTCACTCACATGAGATCGACCAATAGCAAATCCACTCCCTATGAACAAACCCAAGCCAATACCAACGTTTCACTTGGATATGCATCATAAGATTTCTAAACAAGAAATAGATAGAGCCACTAATTAAATTTGCAAAGTCTATAATCAAACTTTAGAGATCTTGACATCACCTCAAACATCCCGCATTCAACTCTTCAAAAAACCAAACAATCGGAGCTACACATGAATACAATACAGTTAAAACAACGTAACCCTTGCTACCAGACATGCCCTTTCATTTCTAATGGAAATATCTGCATATTCACAGCAAATGTAAGCATTTTTGAAAAGAAAAATATGCCTAAAAGTAGTTTGTTCGTTTTAATTTTTCTCTTCTTTTGCACTGAAAATAAAGCACACAGATTCTGACAGTCAGGGGAGCTATGAGGGGTGGCATGAGGGGAATGCGATGTACAGAGGGGCCCCTCCAGATCATGATTTCTAATCAAAACAAAAAAGAATTAAAACAAATCTAAATAAGTATAAATACATCAATAAAAGTATCCCACAACGGGAACCCCTAAGAGTTCCTCACTGAAGGTTCTACTATATAGAGCTTTACTCCTAAGTGTGTGTGTCCACAAAATACAGTACCATTATCGGGCACCCTGAAGCCCAGGCTGTGTGTGTGTGTGTCTGTCCTTTTGTATATATAACTATACAATGAGCAGTCTGACCAAATTTAGAAATGTCCTGTCTGCTACCCCATTCTTATCTCCACGTTCATCTGTCATTATTGAAGTGTGTTTTACACTGTTTATATATTCCCAGAGAGCGAGCATGGAGCGAGTGTGTGCCTATATGAAGACACAACACGAAAAGTGTGACAATACTGACCTCCAGCTACAAGAATCGCAGGACAACACACACACACATCCACGCACACATGTTGGGTTTACATGTTTTTTTTGTCCTACACTGACCCTACACCTGAACATACCCCTTACAGGAAACACAACACACTTTTATATTTTCAAAAAACTTCATTCTGTGTGATTTATAAGCTTGTTTCCTCATGGAGACCTTAGAAATGTCTCCACAAGGTCAACATTTACTGCTATTCCTATCTTTGTGGAGACAATTGGTCTCCATAAGGTGATAAATACCAGGTGCACATTCTCTCTCTCTCACACACACACACACACACACACATTTGTTTCTGTGAATTGTTTGGGACTACAGACGTCTACTACTTTTATAAAATCCAAACAATATTTTCTATTCCCCGAACCCTAAACTAACCCTTACAGAAAACCTGCTTGCATAAACATTATTTTTTATTTTTGATCTTTTTTTTCTCATGGGGATCATAGGGCGGTCCACACAGTGTTTTACTATCTTTGTGGGGACATTTGGTCACTTAAGTGTACACACACACATACTCTCTCTCTTTCTCTATCACACACACACAGCTTTCTTTTCATTGGTATGAGGAGAGTTAAGCGAGATATTAAAATACTAAGACATTTCCAAAACCTCAGTTAAACCAGCCAACATACTGTAAGACCAGCTAACCAGTTCATGCTGTGTTTTGCAGCAGCAGGGTCTGTGTGTATGTACGCAGTATGTCTGCCCACATGCAAAAAATGATGAAACTATTCTGAAACTTTAGTAAAAGCTTTCTAACAGTACATTCGTCAGCACATTAACCTGGCTAGTCCTTCAACTCAGATTAAACAGATCCAGGGAACATCATTAGAAGGTTCAGCATAAGCACAAATCTTAATAATAACAACAATAATAAATGTAAATAATTAAATAATAACCTTTTTTTGTCTCATAAGAATTAACATTTATATACTGATAATTTTAAATAACTGAACAAAACAGTATGGTTCCTAATTGATTTTCTTTCCCTTAAACTAAAGGAAGGGTATTATTCATCTGGAAAGAGCCAATAAAGACATTTTATTTTCCATTAGTGTGTTAACAAACATGTGGTGTCATATCAGTGGTTTTAAATGGATAAAATGTAAGTCAGACCTCATACTCCATTAACAAATTACCATCCAAACTTGCAGTACTACATTTATATCCCTGCTCCTATTATTATTTCAGATGGAGAGGAACATAGGATTAATAAGAAGGACTTGTTCAACTGCAGTAAGCCACAAACAAGCTTGATTACAATTTTAAAAATAGGACAATAACACATGTTGATTTGATAATAATGTGACTCGACTGATGTGCCTTTTATACCAAAGGTCCTTAATGCTCCATCTGGCGTCATTGAAGATAAAACAGCAAGAGCAAGGTGCAACACACCTTTTCATCCATTTTATTCAGTTCTACACCTGACCGCGATCTTCACAGCGGAGTCAAACTGTGCCATTTACGCACAAACGATGATAATGACTATCAACAGCTCCTAACTGAAAGAGCTGTCCATTTTTATTCATCTCTTACCTTATTTGTGTTGTTTTTTTCTCTCATCAAATCTAAACAAGCTGCTCCTGTTTTTGTCATGAACTTACTGATATCTGATCACATTCACGTCATTAACCAATGGCTTCAACTCATGCTATTGTCACATTTTACTAAAATAAATAATTTGTTCTCCCAGAATCCTTCAATTTTAGGGATGCATGATAAATAAGGACTGTATCAGTTATTAACACATATGACACTAAACTCAGACAAACAATCTTTGGTTAAACTTGATCCAAAACTCAAAACACTGTGTAGCTGAAACCTGATGAAACTAAGTAAGATCTGATGAATTTGAACACCATAAACCGATATATTTCAGATTTACAACAAGATGGCAGTACAATAGCTCACATTAACATGCTAAATGTAACTTTCTTTTGACTATGAAGTGTGCTCACTTCAGGATTCACAGAGTAAACCGTCAGTTCTGACTTCATGCTGCTTGGTCTACAACCAAAGCACAAAACATGACGGCCAGTAATTCACAGCCAGTAAATGAACTGCCCTGGAAACAGACTTCAGTCAGAATATTTTTACAGCCGTCAAAATGCATGCATTGAAAGCCAAATGAAATTGAGTAAACCCATAGCCTACAAAAATAATTAATTTGATAATAGAATTAAGAATTAATAATAACAAAAACAACTATATACGAAAAACTGATTTCTATTTCTTATGCAATATAAAAAACATACAAACTTTAAATCACACACAGATTATATATATATATATTTAAAAATATGATCGTTAAATAAAAGTATTAAAGGAAATTTCTCTGTGAAGTAAATTATTAATAAAAGGTGGCTAAATAAATAAATATAGGCAGAACAAATTTAATAATTAATAACTAAATAATTTTATAACTTTAATAATTTATAATAAATAATAACGTCTCAAGGTTATGAATATAACCCTGTTCCCTGAAGGAACGAGACGCTGCGTCTGGTAGGAC